>CM077228.1:4757885-5227885 GCA_039654775.1 Spinibarbus caldwelli | reverse complement strand
AAAAATGTCTAAAATGATGTACATGTAATAAATTAATCATAAAAGATGTATATGTGAGCAGGGTATTTATGCTATAGCAATGCTAAATAGAAAACATTTGATTTTGTCAGAACAGCTTTTGATAACTGAAATAAAATAAAACTAAATATAATAAAAATATTGAAAAAAAATTAACTTAAATTTAAAAGGCATAAACAAAAATGAGAAATGATACCTTGGCAACTAACCCGAAAATAAGTTTAAGTGCTAAATCTAAAAAATACAAGTAAATTAAAGCTAAGTGGAAAAAAAAACCTAATAAAAATGACAAAAACTTAAACTAAAATGAAAATTTAAAATATAATATAATTTATATAATAATATTTATAGACACACAGACTTTCAACAATGTTATTATAAATACATATTACTTATTGCTTGCATACTACATAAATAATTCTTGAAATGACCAGCGTATAAAAACATATTGTAACATTAGATGTTAAATTTTGATGTTAAATCCACTATTGTATAATTGTTCTATAGTCTATAATGTATTTAATGCAATTGCATAGCTGCAATTAAATTACAAAAAAAAAAAATAATAATAATAATAATAATAAAAATAGCTTAATTTACTTTTTCATGGGAAAAGTAATTAAATTACAATAATTAATTACTTAATAATGCATTACACCCAAAACTGTATAATATATGTCAAAGTTGGGTCAAGCAGCGAAAACCTCAACATAAGTTAGTGCACCTATAAGGCCTTATGTATTTTCTCAATAAGTCATGTTGAGCTCTACCAGCTGAGACAAGCATGAGACAAATCTGTCCAAAGATGTGAAATACAGACATCTTCACTTCCTTCCCGCCCTCTTCCTCTCCTCCTCATCCTCCCCTTCCTGTCTGAAGTCTTCCCTCTCTGATGGTGCTCTTTCAGATGCTTTGTGAGTTATAGCCAGAGGCGGGTGTGATGTTGTGGCCACTAATCTCTTGTGAATGAGGCGGTCCGTCTGTGTGCGTGTTGATCCTGTGTGCCGCTAACTCAACGGGGTCTTTGTGGCTAACCATTCCTCGACAGTGCTGAAGCACCGTCCCTAATCACAGCAATGCAGACACATGAGCCTGCTAGCGCTCACACAGTGCTGGAGTGCTAAGCACTTGACACCTGTAACGGATGTTGCTTGTTAAGTTTTGACCATGCAGGAAAAAGCTTATGCTGTAGAGCAGACATACTCTCTTAAAAATAAAGGTTACATAGGGTTTTTTTTTTTATTTTTTAACCCAAGACCTTTTTTCTTAGTATGAAGAACATTTTAAAAAAAAAACAAACAAACAAACAAACAACAACAAAAAAAAAACCCTAAAGACCCTTTTTCCACTATAAAGAACCTTTTGTGCAATGGAAAGGTTTCATGGATGTTAAAGGTTATTCATTGAACTATCAATGCCAATAAGGAACCTTTATTTATTATTATAAACCAAAAAAATTTAAAGAGAGAAATAAAGTTCACTAAATATAAGATGTTAGAAACCACTATGCATTACACTTACAATTTCATCCCAAAATTAAAGGAAAATAAAATATTATATCTGTTTTTTTGGAGAAAATTAAACTTTCTTTACAACCTTTAATGTTTATTGCATTGTGGCATTATTTTCATGAAAATTAACAATTTGTATTTATTCTCATTACTCATTACAGTTATTATAGTTAACACTGAAATTAAAATTAAAACCATTAAAAAGTTACTTGAAATAAAATAAACGTTAAGTGAAATTAAATAAAATACAATAAACTTTTTTTTTATTTCAGCTAGTTGCAAAGGCAACATTTCTCACTAAAAATAAATCAGAAATAAAAATTTATAAAAACTATAAACAACAAAAGCTACTAAAAGTGACAAACAAAATTACAAAAACGTTTACTAAAATGTAAATGGAAAATATAAAAATAAAAACTAAATCAAAATAATAAATACTAGTATTTCAACAATAAATAGTATTTCAACAATAACACCTACTGTAATACGCTATTGCAAATCATTCTGTCCAGATACAATAATTATGTATATTTTTATTCAGCATAAATTAAAGACAGTGCAACAAATCCTATCATTCATTCATTTACAATAATGAAAATTTGGGGTGAAATGCTCTTAATTGTCAAAATAATTATGTCACAATGAAAATAATAGATAGATAGATAGATAGATAGATAGATAGATAATATAAAAATATAACTTTTTTTTTTTTTTTTTTTCGCCCGTTGGAATGAAATATGAGTTTTCTAATGTCTGTGCAAAGTTGAAATCATACTTTCCTCTCTCTGTTTGTCATCATCTTAAACAAACTGCCACACACAGCCTTTGTCTTCACACACATAAACACACTAATGTGTTCTCAACAGGCAGCTGACTTCTGCTGTCGGCCGTGGATGCTGTTAACAGCACTAGTTCACACATACAGCGCGTGAAGCTGCTGGTGTCACGCAGAGGGCATGAGGTCAGACTGAACATACATCCTGCCAGCGGTGTCACGTGCTTCCTGTTTGTCTCTCAGTGGATGAGGAGCCTCCTGTGAGCGACTGTCATCTGTGCAGACATCTAACTAAATTAAATCTCGCATCATATTCACATACATAAAATATTAATTTCAATTAATTTAAATATTATATATATATATTTTGTGTGTGCGTGTGTGTGTGTGTGTGTGTGTGAGAGAGTTGCTATAACAACAGGCTGCTAGGGCTTGTGTTTACCTTAGCAACTGCAGAGTAACCGGAGAGTGAGGCTGATTAACTTGCTAGCGTCTCTTCTCTAATAAGCGAAATAAATACAAATTACTGAAGTACTCTATTATAAATAAAAATGTGTTAGTAAATAGTGTTGCGATGGACTTTGAGTCTTTGCATTACTCGTTGGATTTAGCCGCCGGTAACGGTTTGACTCTGAGCAGTGAGCAGAGAGCCGCTCTTCAAACCTCGCTGGTCATTCTCAAGAGAAACTATAAATTCAGCCGGGTTTTGTTTTGGGGAAAGATTTTGGGGCTAAAATGCGACTATTTTATTGCTCAAGGAGTTGAAGTGGATGAAATGAAGAACAGAAAGTCTTTGTACAGGTAGGAAATCATAATGCTTGTTGTTTAGATAAGTGCTTGTTTTCTCATTGTGATCATGTAAGATGGCTAACTTAAATTAGTCTCAGCAAAATATGACACATAACGTTAATAAGAAATTGATTTTACAATAAAATAACCTTTTATTGGTTTAATTACTCATTTCTGTTGGAAATGTAATCTTAATATGATGGTCATTGAAGTGAAAGTTCCAAAAATTATGTAAGTGAAAATATTTTATTAGTTTTGATTTTTTCTTTTAAAAAAACAAAGTAGGCCTATAAATGTATTTTATTTTACAAGGCCCATTGTGTCAGTATTACTTGTAAAAACTGTGATATGCAATACCAATATCAGTTTAATCTTGTTAGTGAGTGATAAATCAGGTTCTTTCTGAAATTAATTTGTATAATTTTTTATTTATTTTTTTAATCATTAAACAGTTTAAACTGCATGGATTGGCACCTGCTCCCCCCAGCCACTGAGGCCTTGATTGCAGATGTGGCATTAGCAGCACAGGGGCGATTCACAGGCGACCCGTCCCATGAGTACGAGCACACAGAGACACGCATTAAGGGAGAGGGGGACGACGCCACAGAGGAAGAGGTCACGGTGAGAGGAGGGGCGTTTGGGTTACACGACACAGATGGGGCTATAACGAGCATGCAGCATTCTGGAAATAAGAAAATAGATGGAAGAAAATGAACAAAAGCCCATCTTCCTTGGTTAATTTGGTATATCTGCACTTATGAATCGTAGCATGTTTGTGTCTTTATAAAATACTTTTTATAAATAATTTTTAGCAATCAAAGAGTCTAAACATTTCAGGGAAAATTGGAAACACACAAAATGAATGTTATGTTTATGCGGCCATGGTAATGTTTGGATGTAAAACAACTGTTATTATTTATTCTGTTTATTCATGGTTTATAATGGAGTAAACATGGTAGATGGCAGGAGGCTTGTTGAATGTTTATGGAGCGGTTAACATGCCTCCGTTTCTGCAGGTGAAAGTGAATGAGGCGAGTAGATTGGCAACAACCGTGTCAAACATCGATAAAGATGCGTCTGTAGTGCCACGTGGTGCATTTACCAAGAGCCCCTGCAGCAAAGTGCAGACAAACCGAAGCTTTGGAGGTACAGTATGCTCACAGCCAAACTCTTAGCAGTTCACAAGTGTTTGTATATGTTTTCCACCGGCAATCAGATGCAGCTGTGTAAAACTAAAGTCTGTATGTTTCCATTTCCTAGTAAAATGTAACCCATTTTCTTGTAATCAGTCTTCAATTCGTCTCTTTATGTTGTCATTTATCTGAATTGTCAGACCCTAGATCTGTTTAAATTTTGCACACATGATTAGGGTGACCATACGTCCTCTATTTCTAAATTGCCAAAAATGTCCAGGTTTTGTCTTTGTTTCTCAGTTGACGTGCTCTCCACAGTCCTCATACATTATATGTACAGTATGAGCAATTGCATTGCTTTGACCGTTCTCTGTCGTTCCCACCTTTTCGCACACCACGCTACATCACATTATGTACTATAGAACAATATGAAAACAAAGCCAAAAACTGAACATTTTAGGCAATTTGAAATCCTGGCCAGAACATGTCTGGGAAAAAGAGGATGTATGGTCACCTTACACATGATCGCAGGTCTAGATCCCGCTGAGGCTGTGAAACTGCGCAACTATCTGCACTTCTGTGAGCCGGTTAACCTGAAAAAGAAGTCCATCTTGGAAATGTCTCACCTGAACCCCGCTACTGACTTTCTAGATCCTTTGAGCGAGGATGTTCCCAAAGGTAATTAAAAGGAATTAAAATTTCATTACCTTTCTCCATGATGATTTATTCTTGATGCGATTTTATTTCCAGTCACAATACTGTTTCTGAAGGTATTAGACATTATAATTCAAAGGTGAACAACACCTGTTAACACAACCATACTTTCCAAAAAATGATGCTGACATGCAAATTGCATTTAGGAAGTCTTAATAGTGGTGGGAAATATGAGGAGGGTGTAAAAATCCTTCTGCAAGGCATCCCATGATCCCTGTAGCTGGATTTCCCTGGGTTAATGACAGATATGATTTGGCAGCTGCCTAAGGCCGAGCGAAAGCCAAGGAGACATCTGGGGTGTTGTTCTGCAAACTATGATCCCATTGTTCTCTTTTCTTTCTGAGAAGATGCATTTTGAGGGATTGCCATTTTCTACAACAATGATAAATCTCCCACTCGTATATCTTGGTGTGTCTTCCTGCTATGTTTGTCAGTTGGGAGTGAACTAACAAAACAGTTATTCAGAAAGCTATTCGTCTGTTGTCGTTCCCCACAAATTCAAGTCAGACATAAGCTTGCTGAAAGGTATTCATCAAGCACGCTTCATGAAGCATTAGCCATCGCTTGCCTACAGGCTACAGACCACTGCTGATTGTTTAACATCGAGTTCCTCAAGGAATATCTGGTTCTGCTGATCCTGAATCTTAACCAGATGGAATCTGACTTGTTTAACATACCGAGCGAAGCAATAGAGCATCACTTTGAGCCTTGACATTTACTGAAAACATGGTTTGTGACTCTCGCATAAGAGCGTTAATTGCTAAATTAAGAGTGACCTTCCTGTTGAATGCAACCTTGAAGTGTAAAGATGGAGAAGTCAATGATCACATCAAAGACTATGTAAATTATAGCATTTCCTCACTGGGAATATTGTTATCGGACTCTGATTTAGAAGGCAAATGCCTCTTTTTTTTTGTTTCTCAGTAGAGTCTGAAGGCACAGTCAACTTACTGGACGCATGCCCAGACTTTAAGTGTGGTAGAAACATCTCAGCTGTTTCATTAAAGGAGGTGACCTGTCCTTATTTCTCTCTCTAAGGGATGGTCCCTAACCTCAGACAACTCTAGGCTAAGTTGATTTGTTTTGCCTGAAAAAGTAGAGCAGGTCTCAGACAGAGGGCATTCACCCACCCTGCGCAACAGTTTCTTTCTTTTCCCCTTGACCAATCAGGTAGAAAAAACCCAATCCCCTCTCAAGAATTGCCAGAGGTGAACAGGTTCATTTGGACGCCTCAAATAGTGGGTAGAGGATACTGGGAATGGGCGGTGAAATTAACCGCCACCCCCCCTTCAGCTTCACTCAGGTTTCCTTGAATGTAGCCTGGACAAGGAAAAAGTAGGGAGATTTCCCAAGAACTTGAAAAGGCAGAAAACATTGTATAACCGCATGACTTTTAAGCCAAATATCACTCTAAGAATGGAGGGAAATAGTTTTGTTCAGTGTTGATAGAAGCAACTTGTCTGATTTGCCAGTCTTATTTAATATCGCATCTTTCAGACGAGAAAATCTAATTACTGCATATTATCCTCAAAAGCTTTTCTAATTAGTGAGCGATATATAGAACTGCTGCCTATAAATATTTGAAATAAAGTCACAATGAACATTTTTGAGTGTTTTAGGTTAAGCAGTTAATGTTCAGTGCTGCAATTCAAACAGACTTCACTGGCATTGAGCTTTGCGGTACTGGGCGCAAGCCAATCCCGGCAGCTGGATACAGGGGCCACCCAGACAGAAAGACCCCAGAGCGCCTCTTCTTTATACACCACTCTGAAAATAGTCATCCATAACAGAGCCAACTCTCTGTCACACGACTTTCTACTACAGATTTTACTCTGCGGCTGTCACATCATCACAGTCTGGATTCTGTCAGTGGTTGTTATGTGTAATGGTTGAAAATTCAGGTTCAGTTTATGCAAAATGCTTTTTGCCTTCTCTTTCCTCTTTGATCTTCCTCAGTAGGATAATTCTAGTCTTTTTCTTGTCATTTTTGCTTACTGTGTGTTCTTCATGCAGGGTCATGGTGCCTCCAGCTTGAGCGGGGCAGCACTGTGTGTGTACTACGCAGTTTGCTCTGGCTGGGTCTCACCTTCTTCCATGTTCCCCAGACCGCTCAGCATGGGTACATCTACATGGGAGATGGACTGATGAACCTTGACCTGCCCTTCATGTTATAGCAGCCAAAAGGACTTTTGAAGACAGCAAAGGCTTTAATCTCACTCTAAGTGTTAATGTGTAATCAACTCTGTGATTTACTTGCACTATAATTTTCTTTCTGTTATTTAATTTCAGGAAAACATAAACATGTCAGCATGTTTGGAGAGTTGAAGTTGCATTGGTGTTTCAACCTTTAAGGCAGTCACAAAAGTGTACATTAGTTTTTCTTTGGCGCAAACACATACAAACTTAGAAATGTCAGCAAGTGAGGCAAACATTTTATTTGCAAATCTGCATTTGCAATAATATAATTTAACATTTCTCCAAATCACATGGTGGAAAGCCAAATCAGAGGGCTGAACATACAGCTCTAGAGATACACTACAGATGTTTCAGTGCACACTGGTTCTCTCACAGTCTCTTTGTGCCAGAGGAAGTGAAAACCATGAAAAGGTGCAAATCCTTTGTCATAGATCCTCTCTGTCCCATGAAAGTCACTGTTTTGATTGGGTAAACAGCTGTGTCCATCAGTGCTTTATGTACAGTGGTTTGGGGCTGTATCTGACGTTGTTTTTCAGGGCAGGATGTCCTACACTCATTCTCTTCTTACACCACTTCAGCCCTGTCTTGTAGATGGGCTTCACAGACTTCACAGAGTAACGCGTCAGATACCTGTAACACCATAAGAGACAGTCTGATTAGTAGGAGGTACCTAATCTAAAAAAACAAAACAAATGGCACATGAAAATATGGCTCATCAAATATGTGACATTAACATCTGCTTTCTGAGGTGACTGTACCGGTTGAGAGGTGGGTTGGATTTAGGTTTTGGTACATGGCCTTCAGGTAAGGGGGGTTTATGATCTGGTAGGAGACCTGGAAAGAAATGAGGAGGAACTGGTTAAATGATCTTAGCTATTAATAAGTACATCAAAACAGATAAGAGTAGCTGATGCATATAACTTTGCATTAAAATTTTAGGTTAAAATATATATAATTATATAAGGCAAAGTGTGTATGCTTGGACCTTTAATTGGTCACCATTTCTTTAAGGTTTTTTTTTTTTTTTTAGGTTAATTTCACATGGTTCTATATTCTCTATAGTCTCTCAGTTAATATGGGATTTAAAATGCTACATTCATAATAATTATAAAAAAGACAATCGACAGAATGTGGTTTAAAACAATTTTAGATGTTGTATTACATTGATTTTATTGAAGCTGAGCAACACTGAGTATCTTCATACAACATAAACATCAGAAAGCTCCAACTCACCAGCACGATGGGCCATCTGTACACAAATTGTTATCTTGGTATGTTCCTGAGCACAGAGGCCTGTAATGCGCCGGGGGAGCATCCCGCCGTCTGAGCGAATAAACTGACTGAGTAACAGCACGTCCTGCATCACCAATAAGAGTGAGAGAGAGATAAGTCTTAAAGATAATGGTGCACAGAGTCATCACATGTGTGAGGACTTACAGTGTAGTTGTACTTGTTTTGTAGGTTCCATCTGTAGATGGGACAGGAAGCTGTGGGGTTGGGAGGCTGTGGTCGCTCAGATGTAGGCTCTAGAACACCCTCTATCTGATTAAAAATGTGGAAAAAAAGCATTATTATAGTACTGCAATAGTATCAAGCTGAAGTGAGACTAACACAATTGCTGGTTAAATGCATCTCTTATGAGACAGACGATACTGCTGAGTTATTGTTCTATACTGGATGCTCAAGAAAGAACTGTCCTTGCAGAATATGGAATATTGTTTGATTATATGACTAATTAATTAATTTGCACTACACTCTTTATATCTGCACAGTTTTCGTTTTGTTAAGCTCTTTTTGCACTACACTCATATCTGCACAGTTTTGTTTTGTTTAGTTTTATTTAACCGATTTGCATTTCATCTGCCATGTGCCTTATGCCACTTAATCTAACTCTTTTCTACAATGTCCTTATTTGTATATCTGTATAGTTTGTTTTTATATTTTAAACTGTATTTATTTGCATTCTACGTCTACTGTTAGTGTTTTATTGTTAACTGTATGCACCATGGGTCTGAGAGTCACGCAATTTCAATTCTCTGTATGTATGTGCTGTACATGTGGCAGAATTGACAATAAAGCAGACTTTGACTTTGAATTATTTTCTAAAATGTACATGGGAAAGAGAAGGTGTTACTTACAACTGTCGTTTTGCCATCTTTCTTCTCCACCACTGTAAAAATACACAATGTTTTCAGACATTCTCTAATGCAAGACATCCCCAGCGACACATAAGTGAATAAAATATTATAAATATAAAATTGTTGAATTGAATAATTCTTATTATTTTGTACGACAGTGTATTACTTTAATGATAACATGCACTGAAGCTAGCATGAACTCCACAAGTTTGTGCAAAACCTGACTAATGACACCCATTTAATTTTTGATTAGTAACATTTGAAAATGTGTGTAGGATGTTGACAGACGTTATAACACATCTTTGAACATTTTCAATTAAATTTAAAAGAATTAAAGGTAACACTTTATTGTACGGTGTCATTGTTACACGTTACATGTATTTAGTATCATAATAACAATAAATTATGCATTATTACATGCAAATAACCATAGTCCTAACCATACAGTAAGTACCTGTACTTAATTAATATAACTCAGTACATATATAATTACACTGTAACAAGGACAACTTAAAATAAAGTGTAACCGAATTAAATGTTCTATTTCGTCCCACATTTTCAATGTGCACTCAGACTTTTGAACGGCATATAATATCATATCGTATCATATAACATAATATATAAACGTTCAATAAGAGATATGACATGAAGAGGACGATGCAGATGTCCTGAAATCAAACTCCAGTAAACTCACCATGTCTAAGTCCGCGACACGGCGCACTCCCCAGAAACCAGAGCTGTGAGAAACCCGGTGTCCTCTGAAACAAACCCTTGCAGCTGAGTTCGCTCTGAACGGTCCTCAGCGCTGTCCTCGCGGACTGCAGAACACAGCGCGCCGCCATGCTTTCTCTGACACTCACTTCCTGCTTGATTACGTATTTCCGCCTCCTTGTGAAAGATGCGCGAGGATGTCCGTTATTTTGGCGGTCAATACAAATTCGTCATCTAAGTAAATATTTCAGTCAGTATCAGGTTTTATTACTGACCCGTTCCTTACGTGTGACATAGATTAATAATGCCGATGAATCTTGCTCAGTTTCACCAGGTTTTGTTTTTCACTTACACTATATCTCAATTTACAGGTAAGAGTGATAATATAAGCACACTTCCACTCTGTATAGCTTATTTATCGCCAAGTGAAAGTTACAATCAATTACTGATTCCAGAGGTAATGGGGTAATTAACTCCAAACATTTGTAAAGAATTACTGTTTGTTAAGATTTATTTATTTACCTATTTATTTTATGGCTACAAAACATTAATTGCAGTAGGCCATAATGAACTTTCTGGAAGAACAATCTAGACAAGAGCTGATGTCAGTGACAGGTGAGTCAAATAAAAAGGTGAGTTTTGTAAATGTGACATTGATTGACATGTTAGCAATAAAGAGATTGCGTATTGGCTTAATAGTAACTGAAAGTAATAACAAATAGCTACTTATTAATTTCAAATAGTCTTGATGTGCCACTGTAATTTTATGAAGCTACGAGAATACTTTTTGTATGCAAAGAAAACAAAAATAACGACTTTATTCAACAATTCGTCTCTGCGTCACCCTAGTGCCATTTAGGAGAGGATCCACTGAACGTAAACAGCGTATGCTGTTCTGTGTCAGCTGCGCCACGTGGATACGCTGTTTTCATTCAAGTCATAACGTAAACCACGAAAACAGCTGACACAGAACACAATTAATGAATTTACAAATGTAACAGCACTCTTGTGATGCAAGGTTACTTTTCTTAGATGAAAATTAGATCTAACCCCTTTGAACTAACCTTGTGCAGCCAGGTTTTTGAATTTTGCAATAGTTTATGCTTCATGCTTATCATGAATGCAGTGGAGGCTGCTCTGTAAGGGCTGTACAATAACAGACATTTGCCTCAATTACATATCTTATCTACTATCTTCACTAGCTCCACAAGAAGCAAGATAATTCAAAGAAATGAACAACCAAAGGGGAAGAATGCAGACAGTTGTTTTGAATGTACAAGGTATCTTCCATTGTACTGTGATTTATATTGACTGTCGTTTGATCACAATGGACTGGTTCACAATCTTCACTTTGTGGTACTGCAGGGATTTGTTTGCATACTATCAGTCACTGATCTTGGACCTTTCTCATGTCACTGTTACCAACTTACCAAATAAATGAAACTGTACCTGCATAACCTGAGTTTAACTTATGTCACAGCATCTAAATGAAAGATGTAAATTCACTTTATCTTTCTATGAAGTTTGATCTAGACACTTTGAAATTGATCTACAGTATAGCTTTAACTGTCATGAAGAATCTCCCATCAATTTAAAAAAATCTTGGATTGTTATACTGGAAACAATTGTGTCACTGAACGTTTATTGAATTGCTTTTTAATGTGAATCCTTTTCATAAATCACACTCATTTGAATCCGCCAGAGCAGAAAGGTAGGACTCAGGTTACAGCTTTAGTTATGAGCCAAGACCTGTGGTCTGGAAATGCTTTTCTTCCAGATGTTTCCAGATTTTCACAGTATGTAAAATTCATTGATTTGTGCACTTAGAGAGGGAAATAACCTTGAATATATCTACACTGTCTTGATGGAAAATGACACAGTAAATAAATGGATAATTTGTGTTGATATGAGACATTTTTTAGACATTAAGCCTGAAGTGGTGTTTTGTTTCAAACACTCTGAAGTAGTAACTCAACAATGTAGACAAGTTGTGGAAATTGCCAGCTGCCTTTACGATGTTTAGAGAAAAAAAAAAATCACAGAGCACAGCAACATATCCTGGCTTTCTCTTACAGTGTCTGAGATGCAGGTTTTTTTATTTATTTATTGCGATAGTAGATTCTTTTCTAACCCTCTATGTCCCTTATGTAAACAGACTTTCAGAAAACATGCAGATTAGAAAAACATAGAGACAGTCATTATGTGATTATGCCTGTTGATGTTACATGTATTGACATGAAGTTTTCATTTTGGTGAGCTTTCTTTTTAGCTGAATTGTGTTAGTTAAAAAGAGAAAGAAAAGGCAATCTCTTGCCGATGGTAGGTGATAAAAAGGCTCGCAGATTTGGTCGACTCTGTGTACCCTCACAAAGAAAGGCCTTTTTATGAGTTGGTAAAGTTACGTAAAAAGCCTTTCCATTCATCTCTCCTCAATTTTAAGGGAAACGAGAATGCCCGACCAGCTTATTCATGGTCCTTGGCAAATATCTCAATGGTACTGATGGAAATAGATGTTAACAAGGTCGTTTCTTTAGTGAACAAGCACATAAATTCACACGGATAGTTATTGGCCTTTACACTGGCGCCCCTTGGATCTGGTGGGTCTTTTGAATTTCTGGCAGCTTCGCTAAAATTATTGGTGTGTTGAATAACAGGCTCCTCTTGTACTTTCACACAAAACCAGTCGATCAGAGAGCTCTTATGGCGTAGTTGAAGGCCTCTGATTGTTATTGTGTCTGTCCCTCTTGATTTACAGATGTAAGTGATGTAGTTTATTCCTGAAAGAGGGCACAATGTCTTAAAAATAGAAGAGACCTCAGGCAGAGAGTTTCAGCTTCACATATGACATCATGTCTTGGGAGCAGAATGTGAAGGAAATGGTGGGAAACCCTTTTCCAACCTCAAATGCTGTTTCAATGAGAGGAACCTTTTGAAAACCATTTGTGACTGAAATGTTTGTTGTTTAATAATACTTTTGGCACTCAAGATTCTGTGCTGAGTCCTGAGGATATTATTGTGTCTGTAACAGTATGTAATCCGTATCGGCACATCTGTTAATCTAGGACTTGACCCAGAATTCAAGGGCATGCAGTAGTCAAATTTTTTTTCCCATTTTTGGATTCAGAAAGTGACGGAGTTTCTTGTATTTTGTGTGTGTGCATGTGTAGGTCGTGCTGCACAAAGCAGGCGTTGTTTCTCCAAACACATTTCTTTGGTCATCAGCACTTCAGTGGTCACATTCCCTGACAAAAGTGCTGTGCAAAAATGGCATTTAAAGTGTCTGGCCACCTTCTCATGGGCTTTGATATTCAAATGCAACGAAGAGCTCCCTAAATAGTGGCTGAGCTGAGTGTGGAATAAATCAGATCACTTTCAGAAGATGAAAAGAGTGCTTCTGACATCCCCACAGACAAAGATGGAGGACAATGGCTCCATGTAGATTCAGTGTCACAGTGAGAAGTTATGGGTGCACGCAGGAGGTTAGCACCACTGAAACATGTAGGGGTGACGAGCATGTCTTCAGGAAGAGCATGTAGAGGTCACTGCCAATATAGGAGTGCTGATGCAGACAGTAACATTGCCTGAGATAAATCTTCCTTTTCCTGTGCTGTGTTCATAGACAAATTATCCTCTGAAAGATTAGATATGAATGCTAAGTGTCATTGTCTCACTGTTTGTGGATTGTTTGAATCGAAGCTAGTAAAAATCAGTGCAGATTATATAATTGTTCTCATGCAGGCTCACTGTCTGACTTGGCATTTGCCGAGTTGAAAAGCCTCTCTAATTCAATTAGCGCAAAGAGGTTTTTCTGCCTGAATAATTTCATTGTAAAGCAACTGTAGACTGAGTCAATTGCGAAATTTGAAAACAGACCATCATTAGTTCCATTTTTCTTGAATTAGTTTGAAACCAGACCTAAGTGCTCTGCAAACGCACGCTTTGACTACAGCATGTGCATATGAACGTGTAAACTTTTTACATTCAGCATTACTACACAAACTCAAACAGTGTCTCATCACAGACCTCATTCATCAGAAAAAGCCTTTTCAGACACTTCCCTGCTTGTCTGAATCCAGATGGAGTGATACATGAATGATGGCATTCATAATATCCACAATGTGTATTCACGGCCCTCTGTCCGATCAGAAATCTGGGATATATCGCACTGCCAGCGACGTGAAATTTCACCCATCTGCACAGCAACAAATGTCTCTCTTTCATCCTTTCTCTGCCTCCCTTCCTCACACCCTCCCTCCCTGGCCTTGCTCTCTTTCTCGCTCTCTCTCTTTTCCTCATTCCCTTTCTTCTCTGCTCCCACACTGAAGCCAGGCGGCTGGAGAGGCTCTGGGTGTACGTGCAGAGTGGCAGAGGCTCTACTCAAAGAATCAATGCGCTTTTGGAAAAGCCTCAGGAGATTCAGGCCTTTCCATGTCCCCGTTCTTTCTCTTTGGTCCCAGACTCTTCACATCCGCCAGCTTCTATCCTCATGTGTCCTTTTCATTCTCTCACTTCCTCTCTCTTTCTCCTCTCAGTCTATCTCTCTCTCTCTCTCCACCTTTCTCTGGTTCAGGCAAATATATGCGTACGCTTCGTCCCCATTAGCGCTAATGTCATGCAAGACGCATCCCAGTCAACACAATGACTGATAGACTCCTAAGAGCTTGTGGTGCAGGAAAGGAAACATTCAGTTTTTTTTTTGTCTTTTCCACTTTGTTTAGTTGAGTCACAATGTTTGTCTTCTATTCTACTCTGCGTACAGTTTGTCTTTGACCTCACTTTATCTGATTGTGCCTTGTCCATTTGCAGTGTTTCTGGTCTAGAACCGCCCACTGACACAAGAGGAGGCATATAAGATGACCAACTGCAGTTTTGGTTTTTACGTAGGGGTGGGTAAACCCGACACTGATATTTCATAAATAGAGCACTGAACAATAAAGTGGTTGCTTTTACAAATAGTGAAGCAGCATTCTCCAAGACAATGCCAACACAAGAAATTAAAGTTAAATATGAAAATATATAAGTGTACTTCTTTAGGCTAACCGAGACTTGTCATAGCACTTGCTTATTATTGCTCTTTTGTTGGTTTTGTTTACTTCTATTGTCCTCATTTGTAAGTCGCTTTGGATAAAAGCGTCTGCTAAATGACTAAATGTAAATGTAAATATGTGTAGACAGTAATCCAAATTTCTGTCTATCCAAAAGTAAGTTGCCAATTAATCAGACGCTCAGTTATGCACAGGAATATCCCATTTACTTGGGACTAAGACTAATCTCAAACAATGCTGAATTTATTCCAGATAACTCATGTCAAACTGCCAAATCCAGTATCTACAGGTAGTTCTTCCACAGAAGTGCTCTTTGTAGTAGCTTGGTACTTTGCAAAAAGAACTTTTTGTTTTCCCAGCAGACCAGTAAAAGCATTTGCACGCCGACTCTGTGAAACTGTGTAGCAGACAGCCAGTCAGACCAGAGCTTGATCATTAAAGAAAGAGCTTACCATGTGTGCAATATGCACCAGATGGTAAGTGACCTCTGGGTGGTCGGTCGATAAAACAGAAATGAGATTGTTGCTGAATAACTCTTAAAAATGAACATGATTTTGTGACTTGTGTCCACCTTGGTTTTTCTCATCGTAGTTTGACCTTTTCTCACTTTTCTTGCTTCCTCTCAGGTGGATACCATGGGACTTTTAGAGGCTCTTGTAAACAAATCAGATAGCTTAAGCTCATTCTGAGCAAAGAAAGAGTACACGTGTAGTTAATATACACACATAACACATTTTTGCAGTTGTACTCACATTAACCACAATGTATACTACTGCTTAAATCTAAACATGCGGTCATGCAGACACACCAAAAGGATTTGTAAACATACAGATGTTTTTACAAAAGAAAAAAAAAGTGAAGCTTGACCCACATAACCATGCTGGTTCTGTAACACACGCCAGTTCTCTCTAAAATAAGTTGGAGAGTCAGCCATATTTCATTATAATTAAAACCTGACGCTGAAAAAGGAGGTGTAGCATATTGTCACGTTTCATTTACTCTCTCTTTTGCACAAATCTACTTAAACTCAGGCTTTGAAATATAAATACAGTAGGTGTTTGTTTGAGCTGCGATCCACGTGACGCCCCCATGACAAATGTGCCTTTCAGAGGAAATGACCACCTGCCATAAGATGACATCACTGTCCTCCACTCACTATCACTATCAGTCTTGTTTTCCTGTTGAATTATTTACATGACCATTTGCTCATTATGATCCACCCACTGTGGCTGGGAAGCTGTCAGTAATATATATGCATGGTTGCCCTGAGTACTCAGACATTTGAGCAGTGCTACACATATTGCATTAAAAAAACATATTACATCTGCAAACAAATAATGCCAGACATTTTTACAGAATTAGACTGTGGCTTATGTGTCTAAATACTTTCAGGTTTATAGCCTGCAGTGCTTAACTGACCTGCTTTGGAAACCTCAAGTCTGTTTACCTGTTACTGTTGTGCTTAAACTGTCCAATAGGTGGTAGTATAATTGTTAGAGATAAAGCTTGTGCTAAACATTGCATTAAGATCATCTTTTAACAGTCTGCAGATCCACGTGGACTGGGAGATGGGCCAGATAGGAGACATTAGAGCAAAAAACTGAATATAAATAAATAGGGATCGGCCATTGTATAATATTTTTGAATGAATCCAAAATACCTTTTATTCTAAATTACCTCAAAGAAGAACTAGACCTGTAAAACTATTAAGTAACCATGAATGTTTTCAGCACTAGGGGAGTTAGTGATGCTAGTCTGGAAAGTATGTGCTTAGATAAGAAATGTTCCTGTTGACAGACTCATAAGTTAAAAGGCGAAATTTAAGACTTTATTAATGCATCGTTTTTGTTATCAAAATGACCTTCATTAGCCCCCAATTTATCATTCTTGAGTCAACACAATGAAAAAAATTCTAGAAACAGTCTACAGTTTGTAAGTCTGAAGGACACTCCATTCACATACAGCGCATTGTGTGTGTCTTAGGTGGAATTCTGTGAAAAACCCCTGTGCTCTGTTCACCTCTCAGTTGGGGGTCATTCACTGCCAAAGACTTGAGACTGTCTCCTCCAGCCTCCCTGTAAGTGTAGAGAGGAAAAGCAGGTAGTCAAGAGCTTCTTTAGTCTGAAGTATATGCCTAATTAGAAGATGCACTCTTACGAAAAAGCGAAAAACAAGGAAATAGGCTACAAAGTTAAGAAACCTAGAATATTCCATAACCTAGGATACCTAGGATATTCTTCACTATTGTTTGTCATTTCATAGATTTGTGTTTGTGTGAATCAATCTTAAGGACACCTATGAAACCATGAATGAATGCATTAACACTGGGAAGTGTAACTGTATGTGTCACTAATCATCCGAGCATGACATCAATGCATGCATGGTTTACCTCACCTTTTAACTGCTGAGCGAGAATAACGTGAGTCCTCGCAGCAAGAACATGCACTTTGGAATAGCAGTGAGTGAATTCTATGAGCATCGTATGATAAATTTCAATTGGGAACATCCTGATATGGCTGATATGTTCTTTTGTCATGAGTTTGTGGACAAACTGCACTGATAGTGATCCTGATATTGTGATACATGCAACATAATGTAGTTATTAAGGCTAACTGCAGCAGACCAAGGTTAATTGTCCAACGAGAACATGTTCCTTTGTTTACATCTGTTAGAATGGTAGATTGAAGAGTAGCTTTTGAGGTTCCCTGGGCCAGAGTTTTAGTATGCCACCTGTTCAATGTTTTTCTTTCAGTCATTGTGCAATTCTTCTTTTTTTAACTGCTCCTTTGACTCAGAATAGGATTTTTGTTCTTGCATCATCTGTGTACCATTCGATTTTAGCCAGGCTTCTGTGGATTCTGTGGGAAGGAACTCACCACACATTGTGTATTTTCAGAGTTAACCTCATGTTTTAAACCTTTTGATTTTTTGCTTTGTTTGAAGATGTTTTTGCTAATATTTAGTTTGAAGCACTGAGGGAACACTGACATTGAAGTGAACCCTACTGTGTTCGGACTGTGGGGTTTGTTTAGCTGCTTTTGAGGAAGAGGCGCAAGTGTTTGGTTTTTCCGTTCTTGCATACTGCCTCCTAAGGATTTCTATCCATCCACATTTTCAAAAAGGCCTGGATGCTGCCAAGCGGGTTGGTATCATACTGCTTGAAGAATCTCCATTATGTTTTCTTTTTTCACTTTGGCAAGTGGAAACCAGCACTCCTGGTCTTGGATCAGTCCCTGGAGAAGGACAATCCTTTGTTTAATGCTATTTTGCACTTATTGTCAAGTCAGCTGGAAGTAATAATGTAATTCTGTTTGTTTTGGACAAAGATCAATGGCGAGCATTTGTTTTTTAAGAGAATCTTGATTCTCGTTTGAGCAGGAAAGCCAGATCTTTACCGAAATGCATGAAAATATATGTCAATATTGTGATTAATAAACCTCCTGGAGTTTCCCCATGAGCTAAGGTTATGGATAACGAAAGTTGAGGAGTTTTTACTGCAAATGTGAATGTCAACTCCTTGCCAGTGGTTAGTGAGAGGGCAGATGTCAGGCCTCAACACATGTTCTGAGGCGGTGCATACCTGATTAATCAGCTTGTGAGGTAGCCAACTTGTATAATATCTTTGGACTAGACTCCACTGTCCTCATAAGGATTCTGGCCGTATGACTGCGTTTTGAGGTTAGAGCACCTACACTTGTTTAGAAGCCACTTGTTTAGAATTAACTTTAAGTTAATGAAAAAAAAAGGTTGTATTTGAAGTTGTAACCATGTGCAGACTTTCATTCACGCCCCTTTCTGTCTCTTTTCTTTAGACATCAGTGTTTTTGGTGGGTGGTGTAGGAGAACATTGCACATCAAAGCGAGGAGCATGACCTAAAACTTCTGCACTAACATCTGCTTGAGCAACATGGGAGCGAATCCCACAGTAGATGGGAAAATTTGATGGATGTGAAAGACCTTAAATCTAAGTTTCATCATGCATCTACATAACATAAAATCCACTTTACGTGAGTCTCTTCATGAGCAGTTGTTTGGACTTTGCCAGTGGACCAAATTAAAACTCTGACCTTAAGATTTATCTTTCCATAACAAGCACTAAAACACACCCCGATGCTCAACCCTCAAGAGCAGATGGAAGAACGGATGCTTGACACAACAACAAGATGAAATTGTGTTTAAGAAGGGATGCCTCTTATTGTTGCATCTGTTTCTGATATGTGTTTTTTCCATGGCATGTTAGCCTGACAGGAAGTGCTTAGCAGACAAAAAGAGAGTTTTTCGGAACCGTAAGGCATTGGGCTAGATCTATCTTTGTAGGAACCAGTTTGCTCTAAACCAAGATAATCCCCTATTTAATGCTCCTTGTTTCCATTGCATCTGGACTAGACCTTCCAACATAATGTCATGAGCAAAGATTTAAGATCATATTATGAAGGAAAGCTGAATGAGTTTCTGGTTTATGTGATGGAATAGATGTGGTTTAAGAGGTTATATACAAAAAAATAGAAGAATGTAGCTGAGTACAAGGCTGCTTGCTACTAACTATAGCATATTACAGTGTGTTGGTTGTACAAAACTGTATTGCTACTGTGAGAGACAATTTGATTCAGTGTTCTCAGTAACCTATAAAAGACAAACCATCAGTTTCCACAGCTGTCCAAAAGTCCAAGAGGGACTTCCTCTGTTCACATGAAGTCTCCTTTCCTCCCATAAGCCTGACAGGCTGTTGATTACTATATAGGGCTCATATGTTAACTAGCTCCCCTACTGGGGTGAGTATGGTTCTGATTAGAGGTAAGTGCACTGAATAACCAGAAGCCTCAAGAGAGGTGGCTAATATAAAACAGACCTCTCTACACCACCAACAAATCATGAAGAGACCTGTCTCTGTCTCCATGATACTGGACAAACATCTCTTCTTCAGAAAGCCCCACTGAGTCAACTTAACCTGCACTATTGATTCCTCCTTTTTTCCCCACCTGAAGTAATATCCATATTACCTAAGGCTATGCTCTCTATGCATAGGAGGATCTAAAGAGCATCTAAAGAGGAGGCTTTAGATGCCAATAAAAGGGAGTGTGTGGACTAGGATAAGTCCTGCGTGCTTTAGGGTTTGTTACCACAGTTATGGCCATCCCTGGAGATGTCTTTGGGAACAGATGTTTATTTGAGAGTTCTTTGGGAACTTTTAACATTTTTAATATGCCCAGTATAAAACCACTTAGGTGCTCGTTGCTCTTAGAGCAGAAGCCACCAGACACAGTCCAGAGACTGTTCTAAGCCCGTAAATGATCTTGGAGGAGCGTAGTCGATAATGATTTGGCTGTAATACAGATGAATTTTTTGAGGAGTTTGGTTTAAGTCTTTATTAAGTTTAGAATGTGGGCTAAACCATGCTTATCTTTGTTATGGTGACCCTAAAAGACCGTTTTTGTCTTTAAATATTGATCAAAGATACAAGTCTCTGAAGAAAGTGGAAAGCATGTCCAGATACGGATGAGGTTATCAGTGTTCATGCAGTCATACTATCACTAAATAACCTCAGCAAGTCTGAACCCCAGATATGGATTAACTTTACACTTGCACTGTATACGCTTGGATATTTCTTAGTTTCGCATGTTGCAACCACCTGTTTTCGGGACTATATGGCTTGGCTTTTCTTGCAGTTGTAATGGAAGCATAATGTCTCCTAATGAGACGTCTCTGATTTGCCAGTGTAAACCTCTGTCAATCCCCATTTGTGTATCTTTGATTTAGCAACGAAGAGTGGCATTTAAGCATTAATTTGAGAAGACAAGTTGTAGCTTCGTAAAACCACAACCTCTGATATAAAAAAAAAAGCCCACTTGGCTTTAAGTCTGTTAGATAAGTCGAAGACACAAAAATTACTGGGAGCTGTGCCAGAATGGTTTCAAATGACTTGCCATTCACTGTCAATCCAGCTGGGTCTTTATCACATAGTATTTTTTTCAGTACTGTGTATTTACTTTAATTAACCAGAAGATTTTTAACAGTGACCATATTCTTCTGTGATTTCTCAACTTTCAGGGTTATGACCCTGTCTCCAATGTATATCATTAGAAGCTGAATGTTCACCCACTAGGGGACATTTTATCCATGGACTGTGTTGCCATTCTCAGCTTACCCTGTGCATAAGAAAAAAGCTGAGTCTTTCCATGTCTGGAGTGACCCCTAGTCTAGTTCATTTCATACAGTAAGTTTCAACATGCTTGTAATGTCTTGTTTAGGAAGTGGACTCGGTTCTTTGTTGGATTGTGTGCACCGCTGGGTCTGGAGAACGAGGCCTCTGTTCTCTCAGGTCTTCCCTTTAGGAATGTCTGGCTAGAGGCTCTGTGAAGGCCTGTAATCCTAGTATCCTGGCAGTGGAACGCAGTGGAACTGCTCCAGATATTGCTAAGAAGCTTAAAAAACCCAAGCTGGAAATTCAATTACCCTTTCCTTCAGAGCACTATGGTGGTCACGTGAAAAGAAGTCACTCCGAGTAATATCTTATTCTCTTCCATCATTGTGAATAACAGCCTCTCCTGGGCTGGCTTCCCCAAGTACCCTTGGAGTTTCCTTCCCCACTACATCCACTTACAGCATGAAGCCTCTCTTTGGACTGTATGGGATACATTGCCTTAAGAGAGCGGAAGGCTGTTTTTCACGGATATTCTTCCATATCACTGTTGTCCCATGCAATACCCATTAAGCCATTCTAAATTTAAAAACTCATATTATCTACTCAAATTCAATATTTGTGTACATTAAACATGTGTCTGTTTGTCCCGATAGATGTCTACATGTCAACATGTAATGTCATGGTTTGTTTTAAGAAATTTCTTGCTTGATCCCTCAGGCTTGCTTGAACAGAAAACAGACGGAAGGCAATTGGAATCCTAAGTGACTTAAATACTGTTGGACAGGGTTCCTGAATTACATTATCTACTGCAACTATTGGAAAGTAGAACAGGGTTCATGTTTAACTCTCAAAACAGATTTTTATGGTCCTAATATTCTAGTGATGATACTACCCCTGTTAAATTTCAATGATGAGGCCAGAACACGGGAAATAAAAACATCCAGCTCGACCTAATACCAGTAAATCCAAAATAACCACTGCAAATTCATGAATTATACTATATTGAGTTGATATCTCAGAAGACTGAACATTTCTCTAATACTTCTTTATTTTTTATGAATATATTTATTAATATTTAGCTGTATTGCTAATGACAACATTGATATTAGTGGTTCCTTAAGACTAATGTTGAGAGTAGACAGCTAGTCGCTGTTACTTCATGTTTTAAAGCAGCAGGAAGCAGAACAACGTTCCATTTTTCTGATGAAGCCAGGATAAGATCAGACCATTTTTATCAGCTTGTCTCGGCTTTTGACTTGTGTCGCTTAGGGACTGGCGGTTTATTTTGGAAGGAGTGTCTGTGAGAGACTTACAAAGCGCAAAAAAATAAGGTCATCCAGTCTATCCATTGTTGCTTTTTACTCCCTGCAGAAAAAAAGGACACAAGTTTATTCTGAACATGATAATGTGGACCATTTTAGTTCAGTTCTCTTCAGTGTATCATAATCTTACCTGTAACCTGAGGAAACAAACAAACAAAAAAATCCCTTAAGATAAAAGCTAAAAGAATTTAGCACTCAGAGCATTCAGCTAATCATGAAACTGATTGCAGAGGAATGCTCAAGAATTTAAGTTGCAATGTCAAAAAATGTTTTATTACTGGTTTTGTTAAATCTGTATAAATCAACGTACTCGACTTTTTTTTTTTATCCAAAAACTGGAAAGCTGACACCATTGCTTTTTTTTAGGTTGACTCACATCTGGGTTTGGTTAGGAGTGGAGGTGATTCCTCTGGGCCGTTCAGCTTCCTTTCACCTCTCGGCTCTCAGAGTGTCTTAGGATTTTACTCTCTACATGGTGCAGCTCTGAAAGATGACGCATCCATCGGCATCTTAGGATTTATTCTTGCTTTATAGCTCCACTGAGACCCCTTATACCTCACTTATCAGCTCATTTCTCTGTCTACAGAGGCCTAACACCCCCATTATCATTTAACACAGCACTCCATGGTGATACACAGCACTCCATGGTGATAAACAGGCCATGGAGTTCACGTCTTGGTGATCTGCTCACATGAATGGAACCTGTGTTATCTGCCGACTCCTCAGGTTTCCAGAAGGTGATTCTGAATCTGGCCACAGGTGAGGTATGATGTCAGGAGAAAGATGTTATCTGAGGTTTCAGTCTGTCCAGTCTTCCCAGGTCTTTAAGCACATCTTGTTACTGTTGAGGTAGGGTGCTGCTAAAATAAATCCTCTGAGAAAGACATAGCTGTTAATGTACTGGGACGGCTAGATGGTTACTGGTAATAAAATATGAGAAAAGTACATATTTTCCGGAAGCAGGTCATTAAACACTGAATAGATGAAAGAGTTTGTCTGACTGATTTACCACAATTCATACTATAGGCTTAACTCTGCGCTCAGGTTCCTGTTTCAATGCACAGAGAGCCAGACATATATTCTCATTTTTGGGTGGCATTGTTGGTGAATTTTAAATGTTTAAAAATAAGAGATAATTAATTTGGAATAATACTAAAATGTATCAAAATGTTGCGTTGGGACATTTTACGAAGAATAACACATTTGCTGATAAACTCTTTGTCTTCCAGAGTGGTAATGTTATGCTTCGCTAGCAAGTTTTACCTAGCAAGAGGTTTTGTTGTGAAGTGTTTGTCCAACCAATATAATTTGCATGCAAAGACTACCATTTATTTCTATCTAAATAGTGTTGGTTCTGATGTCAGAACCAGTACATGTAACATTTAATTCCCTGTTTTTGTGCTTTTTATGATTGGGCAGAGTAGACCGCTTCAGTGATTATAATGGTAGTTTTGATTCATAGCACTGTACTTGTAGTGTAGATATGATGTAATGTGCACTGCATAGGCTTACATATAACTACCATATGGGGGAAAATACAACTTTTCAGTTGTATTGGTCAGTAAATAAATAGAAAAGAGTAAACGTGCTTGTAAATTCAAAAGGTAGCGTGTTACTCTGATTCCAAGATAAAGTGTTGATAGTTCCCATGTACCATTTTCAGCTCCCGGTCAGTACAGCTGAGGATGAGTCCGTCTTAATGAGTTTAATTGTGTTACTGTGAATGTTTGGGCATATGTTTGAGACAGCTTTGTTTGTTACTGCTATTTTTTCGTTCTTTCCTTTTTACTCTGTCTTTGTCTCTTGCTCTCTTTCGTCCCCTTATTTCCATAATAGGCCTTAGGGTTGAGGTCTGAAATAGAAACAGCTGTCTCCCTCTAGAGCCACCTGGCCCAACACAAACACACACACACATACACATACACACAAACATACTTAGGTAATACTGCTTGTCCAACAGGATAACACACAGAAAACTCATCATTCTGTCTCACTTTTTCTGTCATTTACACAAAAGTGACAGTTGGGGCAGCAGGAAAGAATAGTGTGGTGGTGCCAGAGCCCACTGGTGTTAGTCAGACAGCAGAAATAGCAACAATACACCCATATCCGTATACCTCCAGACAGCAGACAGGGAGTTTGCGCCAAACCTCTCAGCCGAAACCACACATCCACACGCAAATAGTGACCTTAGAGAGGTTTAAACAAACTTACAAACATAAACAGACTGAAATCCAAACAGGCGACCTCATTTGTGCACAATTGGGTTGCTAAACCAGACGAGCTTTGCATGTGTAGCGATCCGAGCTCTCACACACACAGGTTGAGCAAAGGCCTTTTCATCTCCTATGCTTTTACTCATTCGTCTGACAAGCGTAGAACTCCGTCTAGAATCTTCTTATGCACGCACACTTACTGGTGGTTTAAGGTGCAGTGTAGGGTAGTGTCCAGACCACCATGCTTACAGTGCTGTCCGCAGTCAGAGAGACGCAAATTGTCGGTCGCTAATCCTCCTAAAGAGCAGAATCCTAAAGCAGCAGTCAGCTTTGATCCGATACCCAGAGAGATAAAAGCTTTTAAGCCAGGCAACTGCTTTTACATTGGTTTTCCCACTTTTTTTGATGTGTCCTCTGTCCTTTTACTCATTTGTCACTCATTTGGAGAGAGAAGAGAGACCGGATGGCCTTGAGTACAAAGATAGATATCATTGATGTAAACGTTTCATTGTCATTGATGTTACACATTTGCATTATGAGAAACTCATCCTGCTTTGTGCCAAATGCTGTTTGGTTTGGTCCATTTGTATGTTTCATCCAAACCAGACAACAGTGGAGTGATATGTAGGAGAGGGACGCAACATTTAAGGTGCACTGACCTCAAAGTTATACTGCTGAAGAAATAGAAAATACTTCAGACTAATAAGTTCAAAATGATGTGCACTTACGTGAGATTTAAAACTATTTTCATACTTCTTTAAATTGCTTGGTCCAAACCCAAGTTTGTTTCCACCCACCTTCCGCTACCCACACAGGTCTTGTTTCTCACAGCATTATTGTTTTTTATGCAATCAAACTGCAGTATGATTGCACCATCAATGTGAGAACCAACTGTTCACCACTTAGTTAGCTAACAAGTCAGCTTTACTATTTTGCTTTTGTTAGTTAAAACAAATCTACAAAATCATAAGCACAGAACTTATGTCTGACTGCACTGTGAACTCAGTTGACACTTGCTGGTATTTGCACCCTTAAACCAAACTCTGATGTCACATTGACTCTGGTCTGCACTTGAGGGTAGGGACACACCAAACCGACACCAAAGAACTAGCACTGAGGAAAGCCGACTTGTGTTTCGTTGCATTGCCTGTGTTGGGGGGGATCCACTAAAACACACCGTACAGACTGCCGATGGCCATCTAGCTTGTACATTTTGCGCTTGCATGAGATAACTCCCACACCAGCAGGTGGCAGTAGTCTGTATTCAGCATTCAAACAGGGAAAGCAGAAGAGCTACAACTGTAGATATACAAAGCAAGCAGTGCGCGAAGTTGCAAATGGCACTGACATTGTCAGCCCTAGATTGTCATCTTGTGGATAAAGAAAGAAGTGGATAGAGTGACAACAAGTGTCTTTGCGTTCCCTCTTTACTCCGTCGTTGGTTTGCTTTCATCAGTTCCATTTTTTCTTGTGCGCTCATTCACTAAGCTGAATCAGAGTTCTCTTTCTCTCTATTTAAAACAACATAAACCTCTTAAAATTAAGATATTAATGAACATAACTGATGTTCAGAATGGTAAGCAAATGCTGCTTTGTTTACGTTTCGTATATATGCGAATATCTTGTATATCCTTGTTTCGGTTTCTCCTTTGAATTACGAATATTGACTATTGATACCTTCTGATTTAGACAGTTAAGTCTTTACACATAGGCGCAGAACACACTTGGCTAGTTTGCAGTTGGCTGTAGTCTGTGCGGGGTGTTCGGTCTGGTGTGTCCTGGCGTCTAAGCAATCAGAAGTGAATACTACTCGCTTGGTACTTCCTATTATTAGGTACTGTCATTTGTGTAATATTAATCATTAGTGACACACATGTCTATGAATAAAGTAATTCTACAATAACATTGTAATTAAAACCTTTCATAATGCTACATTCGGTTTTCGAGACGACTGAGAATACTGTATCTGTGAAGTTATAAATGACAAGCTTAACATTGATATATACAGTGTATACTGTTGTCTTGCTGAATGCAAAAAGAAATCTGAGCAAGGCATTGACTGATTTGTTGTACACACTCTTGCTTGAAAAGAGAACACCCAAATACACGCCTTGTAGAGGTTAAGGAGTACAGCTGGGAGCAGCTTACTGGGCAATTTATCGTTCAGCATAGTAATTAACCCAGAGAGGGATTGAAAGCACAACCACTTTCCTTCCCTTCCTTCTTCCATTCCTCTTTCTCTCCTAACTACTGAACTGCATCTCTCGCTCTCTCTATATGGGGTATTTTTCATATCGGTCTTATATATTATCCCTGGCAGCTGCACGCGATTCTAATGTGTGTGTATGTTGACTCACAGCATGTCTCATCACTCTCTGAATCACTACACTGGTTTCTTGCTTGACTGGCCTTCTTTCATTCATATTACAGTCTGTCTTTGAAAAGTTAACATTTTTTGTATTTGTGATGTGTCAATTCTACATCTGCAGATATTTTAGTCTGAACTCAAGGTTGCATAATATATTTTCAAAATTTTAGAACCTGAGATAAAACTCTTCATCCCAGAAACCACAAGCTTTCATATGAGACATGTTTGCTTGACTGATTTTCTGCACGTACTTTGTCAGTGTGATGACACCGTGTTTCGTCATTTAGGAGAAGAGCTTATGTTGTAAGTGTGAAATCTGTATCATCGCTGCAGGTGGAGGGAATCTCTGCATGACAACTTCTTGATTTAGTGTTTCTTTATCAGAGGTCTTATCGTAACATCTGGTGACCTTGCGCAGGGTGGTTTGGCTACAGTTTGTTTTTCAACTGACTCTCTTAGCAATAGTAATGGCACTTACAATTTCACAGTTGTGGTTGAATGAAATGTGTGTGAGCAAAGAGAGACCTTTTTCATTTACCAGCGTAAAACCATCAGTCACACACAGAACAACAGATTAAATTAATTATTCTAAACTCATTATGGTCACAATTCAACCTAATTTGGCTCCTTTCAAGTGATCTCAGCGATCAAGGAGCTGATACAACACAGTCTAGTCTTAATTAGATAGTCATCTAATTAGTCAGCTTTAATTTGAGTTGCAAATTGCTATAAGTGTGATTATACTATAGATTTATCGACTTTCATAGTTATTTGTCATGTATGTTTTTATTTTTAGCTTAAGAAATGGAAAGGAAATCCATTTATCTTTTTTTTTTTCTTATTGAGGTTTTTTTGTATTATTTTGCTGTGCTTCAGCTGTTCAATAATTTGCACGAAACTCTTGCTGTCGCGATCTTCTGTTGCCACATTACTGGGTTTAGTGGAATAGTGTTAGAATAAGTTTCCACAACTTTCACATGATGTCCCCACAGAGCAGCACCATGAATATGATCTTTCTTGTAACCATATGGCTTGGACCTCAGTGTCATGACTGCACCTCTATAAACACCATCTCCCATCAGAAGTCAAACCATCTTAAAACAATCCAGAGCACGAGAATGGGTTGGGTTGTACAGGCAGAGCATTGCACTGACGATTAGACAACAAAATGTAAGCAGTAACGAAAAACGAATACCAGCACAAATAAAAAAAAGGGGTCTTTCCAAACATATAGACGGGAAAAGTAAATGTTTGGAGAGGGAAGAAAGAAAAGAGAGGTCGTGGCCCGCTCAGTATTTACAGCTCCTCACGGTTGCTGGGATACAAATCTCTTAATATGCACTGTGAGTGAATATATATACCTTAAAACTCAGCAGCTAGTCCTAGAAAGAGATGGAGATGTGAAAGTGAAGAGAGAGGACATGAAATAAGAGAGGTCAGACTCTCAGAAGATCAGAGAGAAAGTGTCCCATAAGCCCCCTGCTATGGAGGAAATGAATGTTTGGGTTGTGACGGACATGTAGCTGAGATGGATGGTCACCTCTGACTGACTCTTTATCGCCCCCGCACTGCATGGGATGTTAAATTGGATGGAGAAGAGTTAGAGTGTGTTTGTGTGCTTATACAGTATGTAGATGGTGTACATAACATGGTTCAGTGTAAAGAATGAGCTATTTTGGTAATCATGCAAATTGCTGTTAAATGTGCCATTGCAATGCAGTCTAATCTCAAATTTCATCAGAATCAGAATGAGCTTGATTGCCAGGTATGTTTACACATATACGAGGAATTTGTTTTTGTGACAGAAGCTTCCACAGTGCAACAGAATGACACAGTCGTCTTATACATTCTGCACAAATAAACCAACATTACTTGCCCTGAGCTCAGTGAAAAATAAATGTATAGAATTTGTTAAATACTGAAAGTAATTGATAAAAATAGTAATTACAGTGTTTATCCATTATTATTGCATGCTTGTGCGTGTTTATGTTTATTAGGGCTTTGGGCCAGTTCCAGAAAGGTGCCCTGCTTTGTGCTTGTCATGCTGATTGTGTTACATGCTAATGTCAAACTCTTTTGGAATCAACTGTAGGTTGAGTGTCCATACGAAGTGTTATTTAATTGAAGCAGCACTGAGATTGAATTAATGCACAAAGTACACTGAAATATAAAAAACAAATATTCAAAACATATGCAATAATACAACATCAAATAATAAAAGATATACATATGCACACACATACATATACATCCATCCATACATACACTCATATACAATAAAAATAGAAATTTATGAAACATACAAGTGCAATTACAAAAAAGACCCTGTTTATATAAATCATATATTTTTTTTAACGTACAGATTTTTTGTCCTTTTGATGCACAACCTTTGCTATTCATTTTCTTGCACTAAACCCTAAAAAATTTAATTCGTCAGGAAGTAAAAATTGGAGAGAGAAATTAAATTACCCAACTCTTCAATTTTATTCTGACCAATTTCACTTAAGTGTCACATTGTTGACGCACTTGTCAAGTAGGCCTATAAATACATTCAAAGTTGGTTGATTATAACATTTGTTATGTTTTATTGGGTAGTAATAAATGCTACTAATAAATGTTACTACTAAAGGTGACTAAATGTTGTGATTTTGCTGTTGATTGAAAGAGATGGGAAATATATTTCCAAAACTGGTCACAGACGGTCACTGTTGAGCTTTAAAGCACCAAGTGCCTACCATGTCTTTTTATTTTAGCTCTATTGCTGTGGTTTTCCCTTGAGCGCTTCAGTGATTGATTAACGAGTGTTAGTGGTAATTATAGTGCAGTCTCAGTCTAGTGAATGAACCTGTGACATTTCTGCAGTCTGTTTTGGAGAACAAACACAGGCTGTGCACCGCTTCTCCATTATTTAATTTTGAGCCCTAAAATACAGTCTGCAATGACCGGTCTTGTCCAGTATGTTGTTCTCTGTTCTCTGTGTTGTTTGCTTGTACCTTTACCGTTTTGGCTATTTGACTCTTTATATTTAAAACTTGCGCAAACAAGCAAAGAAACCAGTCTGAGCTATATTTGAGAGACTAAGGAAAAAGGAAGGGCAAAAAGACAAAAAAAGAATGACAAAAAGGAAAAAGAAAGGGAGGAATGGACGGGAAAACAAATGACTTGGCAAGAGACAGTTGCTGCTGATGGTGGATTTCTGTTCTCGAGTGAAAAGAAATCAGAAAAGAAATGTAAATCAATTTTATACTGTATCTCTCCTCACAATCTCACATTAAATACTGACCATTTCTCTCTTTTTTTTTGACATCGGATTGTGTCACCCTGACACAGATATATTTATAAAGAAAGAAAGAAAAAGTTTGCATTGTGAAAATATATTTACATATGTATATTTGTAATGATAAATTATGCATAATGCATGATAACCTGTTTCACATCCTATAAAATATAATTATACTAATAAAAATAGTAACACTTCATTTTAAGGACCAATTCTCACTATTAACTAGTTGCTTATTAATTATTATGCATATTAATAGCACATTGGCTGTTTATTATTCTTATAAACCACTTATTAACACAGTATTTTAGATCCCTTAACCCTACCCCATATAAATTAACAACTACCTTACTATTAATAAACAGCAAATTAGGAGTTTATTGAGACACAAGTTGTAGTTAATAGCTATTTAATAGTGAGAATTGGTCCCCAAACTAAAGTGTGAGCCAAAAAAAATTTTAGAATCACCACTGACAATAATAGAGATTACAAAAAATCTGAGGGTGAATGTGCTTAATTGTTAAAAAATAATTTCATAATGCAAAAAAAAAAAAATTACCAGATTATACTTTATTTGCTTCCCTTTGATTTTTTAAGGTGAAATGTGGCATGTTTTCAGATTCACCATAGTGTTTCCATAGAGATGGTAATGACCTCGGGTAAGATAGATAGAATGTTAGAGAAAGAGAGGGGAAATAAGAGTGATGAGGGTGTCTAAAGTTAATGAACTTTTTAAGTGCCGTACGTTAACTGCAGGTCAGTGGAGTCTGACACCATGGAGGGGGATGCAGGAGAGCGCTGGAGCTTTGTGGGGGAGAAAAGGTCAAGGCCGGAACGGATGGAGAGGATGGCGAAGGTCAAATGCTGGGGAGGAAAAGACAAACAAGGAGAAAAAGAGACAGAGAGAAAGGGAGACAAACAGAAAAAGAGACAGAGAGGGATGGGTTGAAGATGGCCACTAAATTAAGAGCAATCTGTGTTTGCAAAGATAGCAGTGGATTTAAAAGTTCCCACACAGTCGGTGTTTTTGTTTTGTGTTTGTAGATAAAGGACTTACAATAAGACTGTACGGGAAAATAGAAAGGAGGTTATGGGGTGCAATTTCCTGTTTCCAAACATGCATGATCTGGCATGAATCAGATTCCCACTTTTTATCACAGATCCAAGTTTATTCCCAGCCGTATTTCAGTATTATACCAGGAGACCAATTATCACACAAGCAAGTCAATCTGTTTATTTTATCAGCCCATATAGCTGCATATCATACCACAGTTCAGCTCACACAAGATTGGCTTTGTGCTAGTGTAGTAGATCCAGTAGATAAAAAGACATACTTAATCAAACCTCAAGGGAAAATAAGGACATGCAGGAAACACGACCGGTTTAGACCAGCACAAGAACAGTATGACAAACTATGACAAGCCATGATAAAAGCAAGCCAATGAGGTATAAGATATACCAAGATAGAGTGGGAAAAACCATGCCGAGTGTATGTGATGTGTCTGTGGCTGTAGTGTGTATGTGTGTGTGTGGTTTTATGGCTATAATTACATTAAATGACTGGAAGGGCCCATTTCCCCTTTGCCTGCTTAACCCGGTGATTTAGACAGGGGTCACCAGCACTCACCCGTCGATACTCACACACGGCTCCATTTACCCTCGCACCGGTCCTTAACAACACAAACGTTGTGTGATGGAGAGAGAGAGAGAGGGGTCACTCACTCATGCTAGAGTTATTTTTGCACTAGTTTCCAGTGCTGTCGATATTTATCTGTGATCATGTCTTTATCATAGCACTCTAAGTTTCAGTTTACAGTGAAGTTTGATGAGGTTGCTTTACGCTTCTTGTGGAGGAAAATTGTTCAAGGCAAGACATCCCAGGTGAATAGGGTAAAAAAATGTAACTAATAGATATCACTATACTTTCCCGGTTGATGGAGTTGTTTGAAATGTTATGTTTATATATGCAAATGATGCATCTAATTAAACATGCACTAATTTGCATGCATTTCCAGGAATCTGAACATTTCATTTTGTTGACCTATTACAGTTAAATGATTTTACAGAGGGGAATTTGGATCTCTCTTTTTAATACATAACATGTAAAAATAAATGCATGCTTAAATAAATAAATACATTTTGACCATATTTTAGCAATAAAGTCAGAGAAATGATATATGAACAAACCACTCTGAAAAAACATTCAGAATATAGATTAAAAAAATAATTATTATAATAAATTGTTGCATGTAAGTGCTTCTGAATTGGAAATTTCTGGCTGAAAAAAAAAAACTCATTTTGAGAAAATGGCCTATAAAGATATGTATTGTAATTGAAATCTACAGATGGAAATAGATAAATTACAATAAAATAAACTACCAGTTTCTACCAGTCTAAAACTACCAATTCTACCAGTCTAAAACAACATTATGAAAAGCCAGATATCCCAAAATCTCAAAATTGAACAGTGCATGAAAAAACATTGTTTTGCCTTGTTGTTTCTTGCCTTAAGAGGTTGCACAATTTATTACATTGATGAAAGATTACAAAGAAAAACTTTGCATTAAGAATGTTTTTTTATGTTAACTTTAATGAGAAACTTTAGGGGCTGGTTTGAAATTTGCAATAAAACATATAGTTATAAACATGTGTTTTCATTTATGCTTTCGGGTCACCACATGACTCACTTATTATAATAACGTGAAATAAACCACCCCCTTCCCCACCGCTATGTCCACCTTTGCAGTTTTACAGCATTCGCACGAATGTGCTTTGATGTCAGTTAACCCTAATGCAAACACACAAATCAGAGCAGCGAAGAGTGTCTGCACTGCTTACAACAGCTTTCATTTTCTAATGGGCTTCTGACCCAGAACCAGGGCCCACCTGTCGCCCCGGGCAACCAAACAGCAGGCGCTGATAAGGTTCTGCAGGCCTACAAGTGCAGTAGATTCAGGCCGGAGCACTGATTCACCACACATGACCTGTGGACACGCCGTCTGACTATGAGACTGAACTGAACATCTGCTGTGATTGTTTTGGGTTGTTTGCTGTTGTTGTTATATCAATTACAGTCTCAATTGTGATAGATGTGGCATAGTTATGGCTTATTTCACACTTTATGTGTAGGTGATGTTTACTATGGTTTATGATGATTTTGTCGAAAGGTTCAATTTAATAGTTAACTCTTTCCCCTCCAGCATTTAAAAAAAAAAAAAAAAAAATGTTGCCAGCCACTGCCAGCATTTTTTTATCATTTTCACAAAATTTTCATGCCCCCCAGAATATTTTGTTGTGTGAATATCTGAAATGAAATTTGTCAAATGAAGCTAGAGCCTCTGCTTTAAAAAAGTTTTATGCTAGCTTTATGCATTCTTTTTTTAATCAACCCTTTTGTTTAAAAAAGCCGAGAAAATCACGTTTTGTTCAAAGACTACATCCGGATCGGATTCAGAGCGATGAGCAAACATAGATGGAGCTTGCAAAGTCCTAAACCACTTCCTGAGTCGACATTTCATTCTGTAACATTTGATTTACATGCTGTTTGATGCTTGATTGCGTTATTTTATTACATACGCATCTGCACAAAAACAGAGGAAAGACAGAAAAATTCCAGCAATGGCAGAGAAAGGGTTAACAAGACAGATAAAAAAAAAAACTTTCTCAAAATAGTGCAAAACCTAAGGAAATTAGCGGGCTAGCTATTATGTTATATAATTGCACCCTTTCACCTCGCCACAGTTTTATTCCTGCTTTTCGTTAATCCTTCTTTTTTAAAAAAGAACTCTTTGACCTTGATGCTCTTTCTCTTGTCTGTCTGCTTGTCTCTTCATCTTAGCTAAACTCTTTGAACCCTTGTTATATTCTTTGGATTAGTGCAGTCAGCTGTGCTTGGGTGAGAGTGTGAGAAAGTCAGGTTCAGTAGTGACGGAGTTCATCTCATCCCACACACACTATATCTTTCCAGGTTTTTTTTCCACAACTCTGGCATTCTGCCTATTAACCATCGCTCTGTCTGCTCAGTGCCATTCATAACTTGTGAAGTGTCTCTGGGAACGAGACTGTGCCCATTCACAAGAGCTCTTGTGTCTTCCTTTTATTCACATAGTGCAAGAAAATGGGGAGGAAGGTCTGCATCCTACAAGTCATAAAGTTAAGTCACCTATACTCTTAAAAATAAAGGTTCCAAAAGGGAGTTTTTGTAGTGATGCCATAGAAGAACCATTTTTGGTTCCCCAAAGAACCTTTCAGTCAATAGTTCTTGAAAGAACCATTATTTTCTTAGTGTGAAGATCATATTAATAATCTAAAGATAAATAATCTGAACCAAAGGTTCCATAGATGTTAAAGGTTATGGTGACCCAGTAGTGCACAACACAACGGAAACAAGCCGCAACACAGCGAAATTAGCACAACATTGAAATTAGTCCAATGCATTGTGTTGTGGAGATTTAGTGTTGTGTACTGGGCCACCGTAAATCTTCATGAAACCCTTTTTTTCTTGAAGAGTGTACAGTGGTGCAGAGGTAAAACAATGAAGGTTCTTTATTGGCATCCAAGGCTACATGAAGAACCTTTAAAATCCATTGAATCTTTCTATTCCACAAAACATTCTTTAAAGTGGAAAAAAGATTCTTTAGATTTTTAAAATGTTCATACTAAGAAAAAATGGGGGGAAAAGTCCATAGGGTTTGATATGCCAACAGCTTCAGAATATCATCCACATTGTGATACATCTGTTAAAATTCATTCACAATGCATCACTGTATCATAACTGGATTGTGACTGAAGCTCTGTCTATTGTGCAGGAAAGATCCAGCATGTCTGAACTGCAGGATCAGTTTCAGCATCAGATCGTGTCATGGTCTGAACGCCTTTCTGCACTCCGTACAACCCTCAGATTCAGTGCTGTGAACTCTCTGACTTCTGTGCTGAGGCAAGAGTGGAGAAGCTTTGAAGTGAGGGCTACTTTAATGTGTAAAGAAACCACATGTTCCTATTCAGGACATTAATATATGAGTTGTGAAGATGTTTCTAGGAGAGAAATAACATGCGACGTGCAAAAGGGAGTGAAACTGTGACACCCGTTAGGACATTCATTATCACACACTGCACAGTACACATATCCCGTAGAGAAACGTTTACACTGACAGTGATTAAAATGATGGAGGTCACAAAGTCTCTGTACTGTTGGTTTTTCAGTGGGATTTTTTACACCACTGCTGTATCCGACTATATCAAGTTCATGTGAGTTCCTCTGTCTGCACACCCATTTATAGTCAGAAATAGTCATCAGTAGTAACTTACGCTTCCTGTTAATTATAGTTCAAATCTCTGTACTGTCTAGCCATAGAATACAACACATTTTTGGTCTGAAACATCAACGTGATTGAGGTGGTTTCAGCATTGCTTATTGAGCCTTTCTGTCTTTCATTTGCATGGTAAACTGACTACCTTTGAAACACAGGTTTTGTGCATTTTTGTCAGCACTTCTCTGTGGCATGTCGGCAGCACTGGTGTGGCGTGTGAGTACGGTGGCCGTGTGGTCAGAACCACTTCCAGTTGTGGTCGTGGGAGGATGCAGTTTTCTCGTAAACCCACAGTAGACAATCTCTAAACAAATATGTACACACTTAACTGTGTGTCCGGTGGTTAAACATCTTTATCTCTCTCCGTAGATTAAGAATATTCTGATATTTTGGAATTCAGTACTATTTTGTTTATACATGTGTCATGTAAAACCAATTGCCATCGCCTGATTTGTCAATTACTATGTAATAGATTTGCAAATCAAAAAATGATTTTCTTACTTAGTATTTTTGGCTTGTTTTCCAGAACAAATATTTGAATGTTGTTGTATCAAGATGCATTTACATGAGAAGCAAAATTACTTAAGATTTTAAGTCTTGTTTTCTGAAAAATGTATCAAAATGTTGTTAGTTTTTGCTTAAAACAATGGTATTTTTTCTTGTTTTAATAAAAAACTAGCAAAATTTTGATAGAGAGAGAGAGAGAAAGATTTTTATTTTATTTTTTCAGAAAACAAGACTTGATATCTAAAGTCATTTTGCTTCTCAAGTAAATAAATATTTTCATTTTTTGATCCTGACCTGAATGAAGGATATGCCTGAAAGGGAAGCTTGAGGTTTTTCGCACTGCTCTGTTGTTTCAAGCATACAGAGCAGGTTGTTGATGGAGGTCTGTTTTTGTGTGTTTGTGTGCATGTGGTGGCGTGTTTGCGGTTGCGGCTCACCTCTCTGGCTAACCGCCTAACAACCGTGATCTCTGCAACGGCCTAAAGCGTCTGGTATATAAAATCCCTTGTATCTGAATTGTTCACGGCGATGAGATTAAATGGAGACATTTTCCTAAATCTCCTGCTTTGATTTTTCTCTTGAGGACTCTCACGTGTCTCCTCTAGCATTTCCAAAGAAAACTCAACCATGCCAAGACACTAAAGTCTGTGATCAAAGCCGGAGATTTAAATATGTCAAATTCCAGTCAAATTCTTTGGTAAATCAAATGATCTGACCTATGCATCCACATTCATTTAACATTCTTATACTCCTGTTGTATGTCAACAGTTGTCTGTTTTTTTTTTCTTTTATTTCTTTAGTTATTTGAAGAACATTCTTTTATTTGTCTAATAGAAATATGAAAAGAACATAGACTGGAAGAAGAGCAATGATGAAACAAAGCCGGAGGCAAAGAAGCATTAGATTAGAAAAAGGCAGACTTTGAGAAGAAGAGAGTCAAATAGTGACTTAAATGAAAGCATTGATGCGGCGTTCTGTGGTATACTGTATCTGACTCCTAATCCTGGACTCTCTCCAGCTCTCTCTCTTTGATTACAAGTTCTCAATGACAGCTTTCACCTCATTCTCATTTGTCTTCCCACACAAACACGCACACACAGACCAGGACGTCCCACAGAACAAAGATTAAAAGCGGGCTAAGAGACGAATCCATCACGGACCGCATGTCATTGTCTTTTTGTGGAGGCATAACCTCTGTAGTTATATTTCCCATCAAATCAGAATTCATTCTTGTGATAAATTTGAACTTTTAGCTTGTAGATCAGATGCGAGTCGGAGAAATCTGATTCTTGATCGGTGGCTCCAGAGGATTCTCTGATTTCAGTGTCAAAAGCAGAATGAGCTCTTCGCTGTTCCTGCCAAAGCGGGTGGTTTCCCACTGAAGAATCTCTTTGGTTCCTCCTGTTGGTCAGTTCCTATCACCAACACAATCAACTGACAGTCCGCTTACAGCAGATTAGAGATTCATAATGAATTAGTGTCTTGATTTCACTTTCATTCCAAATACAGCAATACCAACTCCGATAACCTCATGTTGTAGAGCTACGCTGAACTTTAACTCTACAAGCGTTTGGTATTGTGGATTATTCAAGGCCTTTAAGTTGAGCAATCCCCATTCTGACCACATGAACTTCTCCCACACAGCTTCCACATCCTGAATGTCTCCAGCACTGCAATGTGGTTTCCTGAATGGTCAATTGTCCACTTAGATCCAGCTGTCATAAAATGCTTCTACAAAAATGAATCTCTCTAGTATGGCAAAGAGGGCCCAATGACCATAACCTCTGCACCTCTCTCAGGGATTTTCCTGGGTCAAAAAAAGGCCTTCGGTGGTGGCTGACGGTCATCCACACACACAGTAAAAAGTACCCCCACCCCCACGTGATCTGCGAGCCCAATATTGACCATAACTAAAATAAATGCAAAGAAACAGTTAGTGATTTTTGCTTAGGTTAATTATTCATGAAAGAAAAAACAGTCACTGTCAGGGCATATATTAAAACTGGCTTTCATATTTTTGTAGGATCCTTCTTTGCTAGACCTGATAATTATTTTGGTATAATCATATCAATATAGAAAAACATTAAAAAACTGCATTAAAAAGTTTATTTTAACTAATAGTCTATTTTTCTACCATACATCTGAATAAAATTAACAGCTTGCTCACAAATTGCTTTGTTCTGGTTTCACCTCACTCCAGTCTAAACTAAATGATTTTATAGGTCATTTACTATGAATTGTCATAAATTACCTGAAACTTCTGTGGATTAAGGCTAAATCTTTTATTATTATTAAGGTTAAATCAAGGCTAAATCACACTTCTCATATCTGAGGGGTTCTGAGTAAATTAGGCCTATTTGTAATTGATATACACCAATTCAGACAGTGACATCTTGTGAGTTTAGTGTTGAACAGATCAGTTGTTTTAACCATTCATTAAAATGTACATTGCCTATTTGTATATTTGTGTATTATTCTTTTATTATCTGTGTGCTGTCCTGTTGCTGTCTTTCTGTTGCACTGTAGAGCTTCTGCCACTAAAACAAATTCCTCGTATGTGTAAGCATACCTGGCCAATAAAGCTCATTCTGATTCTGATTCTGATTCATTCTGATTCTGAAAAAATGAATCGGTTCAAATGTGTCGTTAAGTTGCGAATCGGACATTAGAGCGGACGTGGACGTATCCCGGTTCTTAGTTAGGACATCGCAAAATATTTGTGTCAACAACACGGAAAACACTTTATCACTGCATGATTTTTTTTTTCTTTCATTGAAAGTGTTCATGTTAGTTGCATGTGCGGAACGCTTCATGCCAGTTGATTTTGAGGGATGGAGAATAAAAACAATTAGACAGAGAGCATGTTTACACCTGGTCACTTTATGCTTTTTCTCTTTTCAGATTCAGATATCGATCTGATTTGTTAAAACGTTTCCATTTACACTTGGCCACATAAATGTGTCTCCGCAAAACATAAATCAGGTCTTGAATTCCCGCGCTATATGCAAAATTAACGGAGTTCAAGTCAATGACATCAACAGATATGCGCTGCCATCTGTTCATCATCAACTAATTATAAAATCGAAGTTCGCAACAGGAGAGAGAGGGGCATCAGCACTGGAAAGATAAGTTAGTTTCACTACTTCTAATGAAGATGATTGTGTGTTGAGCGTCTGCGACTTTGTTTCATTCGCGGCAGTTTTGCGCGTCAGTTTGCTGGCTGTATCCGCGGCGATGCGTCTAACATTAGCGCAGTCATATCTGACTATAACATGTCATATAGCCTATAACACGCTCTCACACGTTTGTTTTTTGACATTTTGGGAGGAGTAAAATGTACATATGTGGTTTCAACAAGCAGATGCATTTACACTTGTCCAGGTTCGTCTGGAGTGCGTCCCAGACACCTGTGGTTTGAACGATCGGATTTTAATCCGCCTCGAAAGCGTTTCAGAGGGCATTTACACCTGGTCTTTTCACGATTGGATAGCTATACACTCTGAGAAAATGCATGAAGTGAGCAGGTGTAAACAGGCCCAGAGAGAGTGCGCGGGGAGCGGCTCTCTGCTCTCTCTCTCTCAGTTAACGCGCGCAGTCATTTACATCACTCATAAATCACATTCACTGATCAAATAGGCTTTGGCGGGACAAAAATTTGTTTTGGCAGCCGCCAAAAAATTTTCAATGCAGGAAAAACCCTGCTCTCTCCATCTTCTTCAATATATATTTCAGTCTAAAATTTTGTCCTTTACTCACCCTCATGTCATTTCATTCCCATATTGCCTTTGTCTTCTTTGGAACACAAAAAGAGAAATAGTGAAGAATGCTAAAGGTGAGAATCTATTGCATTTGGTGTCACTGACGTCAAACCTACCGTTGCATGTTTTCAATTTTGGCATGTTCCTCACACAAAGGGATTGTATGGTTTCAGAAGACACTTCTCTTTTTGTTTTCCAAGGAAGAAAGAACATAATACTAGCTTGGAAGGACATGAGTGTGATTTTATAATACCAGAATTTTTATTTCTGGAACATTTGCTTTTTTCAAAGGTGCAGTGTGTACTTCTTGAGTTCCACTCTTTTACTTGGGTGGCAGATAATGAGGTAAGTGAGATGTTTGCTGACGTCCCGCCAAAGGTATCAGAAGGCATAGGGATGCCTCAGGGTCACTAGAACACACTAAGGGGCAGTTCACACAGAATGCATTTTTGCATCTAAAACTTGAGATGCAGCGCTCAAGAATGGTTTTTAAAAAAGTGCAGTGCAGAATGCCTCCTCTGCCATGTTTCCGTCAAATAAAACAGCTGCTATGCCAACTTGCTACTGTAAACAAAAGCTCACGACCCGTGCCCCGCCTCCGGGGTCTTCTGATTGGTCCACTTTTTTTAGAACTGACATTGATTAGCGGCGCTGCGTGTAAAAATTTTAATTCATTTAACTTGACACTGCGTCTTAAAAATGCGGTGCAAAAGACTCAAGCCCAACAGTCATACAAGTCCATCTAGCATTCCTTTACATAGAAAAAAAAAAAACAATGTAAAAGTAGCGCATTGGAATGAAAAAAACGGGTTCTGGGTGAACGGCCCCTAAGATGTCATACCGTAGGTTGAGTCTAATGAAGAAATAGAGACAAAGAAAAAAGAATAAGGTAAAGAACAACTTAAGAGATGCCATAAAGAAGCTATTCGAATGGTGAAATACAGACCAAGCACAGAGATTTTTGAGTTAAGACAGATCTATTTCAGTAAAACTTGTATAGATCCCAAAGGCAAAAGCTCTAAACTAATATATATCATGCTGGAGGGGGAATTAACCAACTCATCATAGTCTTTCATTCACTACTGAAGCAATGGTGTTTCTGGATATCATAACAGCCATGTTTCTCAGACAATTCCAGAGTACTGTAATTGTTAAAATGTCAACTGAGAAAGTAAGAGTGCTTTTTTTGGCCTCCGTCCCAGCATGCGCTAATACACACAGAGCTGGTTTAACCCTGATCTTCTGCTTGATTTCTGTGTTCATGGTGATTCTGCTTCAAAAATATTTTTCTAGAGGAAGGCCAGACCATCACAAAATATCCATGTTTAATAGCCTCTTCATCCTCTACTAGTCTTTGTCTGTGATCTGCTTCTATAAAACTGTTTGTTTTAAAGTGTTTGTCTGCGAAGTCACACGACACAGCTTTTTATGCCTTTCCTCAAATCTTGAATCATTAAACATCTACGCTGTCCTCCACGGAAGACTGATTCGCTCTATGTTAAGAGTAAACTCGAATTTGGCTGGCTTGAGTCAGCTCAAGACTTGTGAGCTCTGGCTGTGAGCGCTTAGATGAGAAAGACGAGAAATCCATCAGTGCAATGACGGGCCACCTAGCACGAAGTTTCACCTCGTAAAAAGATCTGTCATTATAGCGGAGGATTTGCCCTAGGAGGTCTTCACTTTCACTGCTGCTCTGGTGTTGCGGAGACAGAAGCACTGCACTGTACACACACACAGAGGGGAAACTGGCCCCTGAAATCTGATACGCACTGTGAGTTAAGAGCCGTCTTTCTCTCACACACACCACTGCAATGAAACACAAATATGTCTATAAAATCAAAAACCTTCATACATGAAAACACTTCAAAGTCCCACCTTCCCCATCAAACTGTCCATGTCTTGTTGATCTTTTAGGCTTTAGGCAAAGAAATTCCACAAAACCACTCAAATAATCAACCCTTGTCACACACAAACACAGATTCTTAAAAGAAACATCCTTAGACATTACTTTCTAAAATAGTCTCTCTCACACATACACACGCACCCTCTAATACTTTCAACTGAATGTTAAACTTATAAATACTTATAAATTATATAATCACGTTTTCTACAGTTTGACCATGTCATTGTTTTTTTTACAAGAATAATAACGATCCTTTCCTTGCCAAGTCTTTAAGTATGTTAAAGAATACCTCTCCCTTTGTGCCAGAATGAAAAGAAAAATCCAAAACTTGGAAATTAATAAAAGCGGTTTTGCTTTGTTTAATACAGAGTAGGTCTTCTCACATTTTAATGGAATTTTTTTTCCCAATCCAAATTGTATGATCTTTTACTAACCCTAATTTCTTTCCAAACTTGTATGACCTTCTGTAATTAAGTAAAAAGCAAAAGGAGATCACACTGCTCTTAACCATATGACTATAAATTGTCAGAACCATAAAGAAGTGCTTCAATTAACCCTTCGCAAAGACCCACCAACCTTCGTCACTGTGACTAAGTCCGAAAAGTTTTGTGGCTCTTTAATGTGTCGTGACAGATCGCTGTAGCGCCTCAGTTAAAGCAGCACCTGAACTGATCATCTCTTCCTCTTTACTAGTTGTAGCAAGAAATAAACTTGAATGAACATCAGAAGTTGTCTTGTTTTAGCCACATAAAGAAGTCAATACACACCATTTTTCTATTTCAAGTCCACAGACATTAATCTACTTTCCTGTCTGGTTGTTTGTTGAACAAAATGGCAGATCCATCATTATGATTGATCAGATCGTCTGTCAATCAAACTCTGAAGAGTGAATTTGTGTGCCATGTTTTCTAAAGCCATAAGACTTGAAGATGTGTAATTCCAGATTTGATGACACTAATGTAAGTCTTGTAAGTGATCTTGGCTTGGTCCTTTTTGGAGTTTGACAGCCCCTCAACTATACTGTGTACTTTCATATTGTGGATATGAGCACTATGAACATTCTCCAAAACATTTCCTTCTTTGTCATTCACATTTGGAAAGACATGAGGATGAGTACACGATGACAGAAATGTCATTTTTGGTTGAATTTTTCCTTTGATGTGTAAAATGACAAAGACTGGAAAAATGCTGGAATAATGGTGTGACCACGACACATGATGGAGTAACCAGATGTGCAGTTTTCCACAGGATAAATTGTCATTGTGGCCAGGATGACTTTTTTTTTTTTTTTTTTTTTTGCTTTTTAATTGTTATGAGAAATACCGCTAAAGTTCCTTTAGAGCTTATAACTTGTCTAATATCTGCCTGTCCATCATTCATACACAAGACTCTCCTGCTCTCTCCTTCCTCATGTCTGCATTAGTATTTCTGTTACTATTTCTCCAAGGTACTTTGACCGCAATGTCAGAAGTCAAAGGTCATAGGCGTAACACCCTCGTCCGTTCAATAACAGAAGAATAAGGATTTTAGGAAGCATCATGTTTTGCTGATCAGTCAGGCATTTGACATTTTAGCCCAGCCTTGAATCCTGTCGCTGGAACAGAGCCTTTTTCAGGAGAGCGATGATGAGGCTTAACACTGTCAGACAGCGATGGCCCAAACCAGTGAGGGGATACTAGCTTTACCTTCCAGAAGACAACAGGGTATGTCTGTCTGCCAGAACTAAGAAGACTCAGAAATCGTGGCTTGAATGTGGTTTATCCACGGTCCTCCCATACAGTCTTGATCTGCACCAAAAGGCAATTTGGAATGTATTCCGGTTAGTAGAATTCTGGTACTGCATTTCTAGTGCAAGCTTATCTTAAAGACTTTTTTCTTATCTCTCAATTCAAATGCACGTGAACTGGAGAGAAGTTTATTTAAGCTTGTCTGAACAGCATTACAACTGTAATTGGAGGCATCCGCTTTCAATAGAGATTTCAGGCAGTCTTTCAAATGTGTCATGAGTTTTGAGTTCAGGTTTGTGCTTGATTTGTTTGTTGGTAATGGTGTGTTTTCTTGTGCATGTACAAAGAATCACTGTATCTTTACAAAGTGGGTTTACCATGGCCTTCTGCCTGCCTAGGAAATGTCCATTACTGGTAAAAGCATTTAATATAAGAGCATGTACTCTATACCCAGACACTCTCTCATTAACCAAACCACGCAGCTCAGACTGTTAAACATCTAGTTTCTTCCAGAGTACTTCTTTGGAAATGCTGATACGTCACGGTGTTCATGAAGACCTGCCAGTAGACACGTAGTCCCATCCCACACACAGCGAGAGAAACATATGCACACTTTAAGACTCAAATGGAGCTTTTTTTCATTAGCCAGAATGAAACATCTGCAGAACGTCACCTCATGGGGTGATAGTGCTTGGAGGTTTGAGTGATTGATACTCGTCTCCTTTGAAGGTATCCAACAGATCGGTTAAAGTTACAGATTGAAAACTTCCTCGCGTAACGCCATCTGTAATGTAAAAGGTGATCTAAGTTTGAAGGGTTTACATCAAGGCCCGACTGCCACCCCCTGCCAGTTTTTTTCCAAACAGCTATATCCATAAAGATCCTTTCAAGTGCCATATGGCTTGGTTTTGACATGCTAGGCCATACAGAGAGCTAAGGTATATGTCATGTGTTTACACATGATTGGTATTACATACCGGGCAAGTTTCCGAAATATGCTCTAGTACAGTGCCTTGCGAAGGTATTCATACCCCTTCATTTTTTCCACATTTTATGATGCTGCGTTATTTTAAACTGCTTTAAATTATTTTTTTTTCCATATCAATCTACACTCCATACACCATAATGGCAAAGCAAAAAACAGGTTTTTAACATCTTTGCAAATTTATTAAAACTAAAATGATTCCATTGCATAAGTATTCATACCCTTAAGGCCATTCCACACTGAGCGCGATGCAAAAACGCAAAGCGAATTGCCGACGAAAGGTGCTTTCACACTGAGCGCGAAACGAATGTTCGCCTTCTGCTAATTCACGCCTGCACGCTAGGTGGTGCTGACCAACAATGCATTTTTTCTCAGATATAGGCTATCTCATGTATGGATTTAACATCGTCCACACAGCTCAATATACAGCATTAAATTAATATAGCTAAATAAAGTTTGGTTCTACGCCAGAAACACAAACTATCTATAATGCTCACAAGAAAACATCTTAAAATATAAATAGAAGTTCAATTAGCATTGATCAAGCCACATTTGAATATTTATGTAATTATTCATGTATTTGCTTAAAACCCACTTTAAACCATCACCGAGCGTTTGTAATAACTCCCGATTGTGATCTATAGTTGGTTTTGATTCTATAATAGGCAGACATGCACTCTTTGTTTAATAAAGCCACACTGCTTATTGTCATAAACATCTTTTATTGTTATGAAAATACCACTAAACACATACAGAAAATATATCGTCATAATAATATGTCTATTTGCTTTCATATTTCATGTGTAGAAAAATGTTTCACTCGGTTTTTTTAATATGGAAGATCTAGAGAGTGAACGCGCTCTGAATCAACACTCGCACACCTGGAAGAAAAAGGACAGTGCTCTCCAGATCACATAATTCAGTGGAGAATTAATATAAATTATATTAAGAATATGTGAGACTAAATCTGTTCTCAAATACCAACGATAACAAGAACTCAGCATCCACTCTCTTCTCTCTCAGGATACTCTTCTTCTGTTTTTGTTTACACTGGTTTTCGAAACAGCGCCACCACTCTTGCCTTATTGTGCAACAGTAGCTGCTCCGGGCACGTGATGTAATGCTCAAATCTTATTGGACGGCCCGTATTTTTGCTTTGCGAAACTGAAAAGATTCGTCGGAATGGACGAAAAAAAAACATTTGCATTTTCGGTGTGCGAATGTTCGCGGTCTGTGTGGAAGCATCCATAGGAAGCTGTTGTTTTATTCCAGCGCGTCATAGCGTCCGAAATTCGTTTTGCTTTTTCGCGCTCAGTGTGGAAAGGCCTTTATATGGGACAGTTGAAATTTAGCTCAGGAGCATTCATATTGCTTGTAGATGTTACTACACTTCAAGTGAAGTTAACCTGTGGCAAATTCAATTTAATGGGTATGATTTGGAAAGGCACACACATCTTAATAAAAGGTCTAACAGCTGAAAACGCATATCAGAGCAAAAATCAAGCCCTGAGGCCCAAAGAACTGCCTGTAGAGTTCAGAAACAGTGTTGCGTCAAGCCACACATCTGTGGAAGAGTTTTAGAAAAAAAATTCTGCTTCATTGAAGGGTCACAGAAGCATGTAGTCTCTGTTACCCTTAATGGAAGACGTTTGAAACAACCAGGACTCTTCCTAGAGCTGGCCTCCTGGCCAAACTGAGCAACTGATGGAGAAGGGCTTTGGTTAGTGTGGTGACCAAGAACCTGATGGTCACTCTAGTTGAGCTCCATGATCATATGTGGAGACAGGAGAAACCTACAGAAGGACAAACATCACTGCAACACTCCACCAGTCTGGGCTTTATGGTGGTGTGGCAAGATTCAATCCTCTCTTCAGTTAAGACACATGAAAACACACTTAGAATTAGCAAAAAAGAACCTAAAGGACCCTCAGACTGTGAGAAACAAGATTCTCTGGTCTGATGAACCTCAATTCTAAGCATCATGTTTAAAGGAAACCAGCTCTGCTCATCACCTGCAGAGTACCATCCCAAAAGTAAAGTGTGGTGATAGCAGCCTCGTGCTGTGGAGCTGTTCTTCAGCGGCAGGGACTGAGGGACTCATCAGAGTAGAAGAAAAGCTCAATGCACCAAAATATAGAGAGAGACTTAATGAAAACCCAGTCCAGAGCATTCAGAACCTCAGACTGGGCAGAAGGTTCACCTTCCAACAGGACAATGATCCTAAGAACACAGCAAGAGTGGCTTATAGACAACTCTGTGAATGTCCTTGAGTGGCCCAGCCACAGCCTGGGATTGAACCCAATCAAATATTTCTGGAGAAACCTGAAAATGTGCATCTGCCCCCGTCCAACCTGACAGAGCTTGAGAGGTGAAGAGGTGAGGAGAAGAATGGCAGATAATTGCCAAATGCTGATGAGCAAAGCTTGTCGCATCAAACAAAAAAGACTTGAGACTGTAAAGCTTCTTCAGCTAAATATTTAGTTAAGGGTATGAATATTTATGCAATGTACTTATTTCAGTTTTTTACTTTTAATACATTTACAAAGTTGTGACAATTCTGTTTTTGCTTTGTCAGTATGGTGTATGGAGTGTAGATTGATGTGGAAAAAAAAGTAATTTAAAGCAGTTTAACATAAGGCAGCAACATAACAAAATGTGAAAAAAATTAAGGGCTATGAATACTTTTGCAAGGCACTGTATTTTGTCCCCCCGATGCCAATCTCCTGTATTTCAGATCTGTTGCGCTGTAGGAACTCCACAGCCGAAAACACTCCGGGGCAATTTGTCATTTTCGAAGATATTTACAGTTAGTAGGTGATTCACAGGGGAATGCTCATTCCTCTTCTATTAATATGTCTTAAATATGAGGGGAGTGCGAGTTTTCACCAGGTTTATGGGAAATGTGTTGGTGTATGTGCAGCATAGGGCTATGCTCTTAAAGGTTGTGTCGGGTCAGGTAGACGTGCGCTAAACCGCCGCTGTGCACTTGCCACAGCTGGAGGGGTCGAGGGTCACTCACTCTGCCTGCAAAATGGCAGTGATTTATTGGCCATTTAAGTTTAATGACTGAATTCATCTGCTTTGTGTCCCGTCCAAGAATCTGTCAGGGTTTTTCTGGATGTACTAGTCAGCGCAGACAAACACACACAAGTGCTTTGGAGAGCTGACATGCCGAGGTCTCTCTGTTGGTCTGGAATACTCCTCACAAGACTCTTCACTGACAAAACGACTGCTGTGACTTGTTTGAGCCACCTAAAGCGAGATCAGACATTTGTGACAAAGCAACCATCAAATACAAAGGGTTTATGTGAAGATGCATGCTTTGCATATCCATGTTTCAAGTTAAAGATTAACACCTGTATTTTTTCCATTATCTGGAGAACATGTGAGTAGTTCATGTCCATGCAAAAGTCACCCACATGATGCTGGAGCGTTGCTGGTGGTTGAGTGGTTTTTTAGTGTGTTGCTATGTGGTTTGCACAAGTCAAAAGAGTCTCGATGCAGGTGTATGTTTTTCACTCGCACAAGGCTTAAATCAATCTAATTTCTTAGAAAATAACAATTTTCTTGAGAAACTTTTGATATGCCAGTCCCCTCAAGGAGAACCCAAAAAAAGATGTCATCTGGAGAAGTATCACAGACATCATGAAAATACAAGGTATGTGTTTTAAGTTTAAGCTTTTCAACTGCAGAGAAAACTTGTCCGCACAGCATTCTAATTTTGTTGCACTGACCTGTATTTGCATTTTCAGATTGCATTTGCACAGAAAAATTGCTTGTAGTTTAGAGCAAACCCTCACCCTAAGCAATTTGCTGTTCACATGCACGTACACAGTCACACATTAATGAACATGTACTGTATATGTTTACACTTCTACACTTCTTGCGCAATCAAATGGTGCAAGAAGGTGCAATGCAAGTTTCCCTATAAAACATATATTATTAAGTAGGCTTGAGAAAGTCATTATCTCCTCCTAGAGGTCAGACCTTAAGACTGTTCAGAAGTCAGTCGCTATATCTTTTTTTTTTTTTTTTTTTTTTTTTACTGATCTGGCTTACAGTTTTTGAAAACCAGACTATCAAAACCACCAAAAATCCCATATACTTTTATTGAGGGGTAAAAACTTTTATACAATGAGACTTATGGTGTATTTAAGCTGTCTATTGCTATAGCAAAGCTAAACAACTGAAAAAAAAAAAAACAGCTAAAACCACCCTGGTTGACTGCTTTGGGTGGTCTCCCGGTTTTGCTGGTTTTTCAAGTGATTTTGGCTACTTTTTGGGTGGTCTTAGCTGGTCAAGCTGTGAGACCTGCTAAAAGACCATGCAAGCTTAAACCAGTGACTTTCAGATTAAACCAACTAAGACTAGACTACCAGTTTAGGCTGGTTTTATGTTTTATTTATTTATTTATTTATTTATTTTTTATTTTTTTATTTTTTTTGCTAAATCAGCTGTTTTTTTTAAATAATAATAATAATATATCAGATGCCTTTAGCTGATTTTAGCTGTTTTTTTCATTCATGGTAGTAAGTAAATCTGTCTGTTTTTCTATCTGTTGAACATTCTAGCTTTGAAAACTATTAAACTAAAACGTGAATTTATTTCAAACTTAAAACCTTAAGACTTAAAGCTGTTAAAACTTCTTCAAACTTTCTGCCTAGGCTTTCTCAAGCCAACTTAAAGTTTGTCTACAATCTTTACTCATCTAGTTGGCCTTTTCTAATGCCGTATATCACTCATATGTGTTTTTCTCCCCTCTTTTCTCCTATCAAATTAATCCATCTATGTTTTTCTTACAATCTTGGCTGAAACAGCAAACATTGATGGATATGGAATATGGAATCATGCTAGTAAGACAATTATTAATGTGTGAGGATGAAGTTTACCCAGTATTATTCTTATAAAAAAGAAAAGTGTGATGTACAGCTCATTTAAATGAAGTTGTTTATATAAGCCAACAAGGCAGCATTAATATATTTATCTCTCACAGGAAATGCTGTCTCTTCCACAGCCTCAGCTTCCTGCTGGATTAGTGCTGGGTGTGTAAAGATCATGATGTCTTTATAGAAGCTCATTGTGTTGTACATGGACACATTCAAATCGTCCAAATATGATCTATTTGGGTTGGCACTTGCAAGGTGAATGACTAATCATACTGGGAAAAGACTGACATTTATTAAAATTGAGGTTAATATGCCACCTCCAGTAATGATGCAACCACATACCCAGGTTTCATGATGATCCAGGTTTCAACACTTCAGAATGCTTTTTTTAAGAGAATATTAAGCTTCAGTGCCTTATACCACAGAAAATCATTTCAAGTTTTTTGACAGTTCTTGGCTTACAATTAATGTCTATGGAGCAAGCATACGACAGATGCTGTCAACAGAGCTGAACTTTTATTTAACCCAGAAAATTATTTTAATGTTAACCATTTTTGATTAGTTTCAAAGTAAAGTAGACCTGATTGAAGGTTCACGTTTTCTCAGCAATCACCTACAACCTCAAAAATCATGTTTGGATCTACAACTTCCTCCTGACAGCTATGGAATATTTCTGACAATATGGCAGAAATTTTCCCCACATCCCTCTCTGGATATCTGAGCTGTGCTTTTACTGGAAGCTCAGTTCTGGCGTTTAGAGTAGAGTCTAATCTGGGCCTGGCTATGAGCCATTTCATTCCCCTCTGACATGGACCTGTGTGAGTGTGTGTGTGTGGTAGGGAGTGGTGTAAGCATACAGGACTCGCCCATACCCGAGTGAGTGATAGTGAAGTGTAAGAGACTCTCTTTGTGAAGCACAGATCAAGAGATGAACACAAGACGGAACTAGGAAATTACCTATGAATAGGATGACAGTGGAATCGAGTGGAACGGTTTTTAAAATAAAAATGCCATTCTCAATAGAATAATGGATAAAACTTAATACAAACTATATAAAAAGCATTGCACATTTAATATCTCTTTTTCAACATTTTAATGCCTGTGTAGAAAATGAATGGGAAAATATTTTAAATCCAAGGCCGCTGAAAAAGTCGGTGGTCAGTTTTGCGCTTTATTGAACGATAGTAGGTCGTTTTTAGTGACTTCCCGTCTGTGGGTCGGTGTTTGTGTACTGAAGCTCTCTGGAACAGCAGTAGGAGTGGAAGCTTCATTAGTTTTGTCCTGAGTTTGCAGTATTTCTGACAGGTGGCAGTGTAGCTCATATCTGTCTGTTATTTTTCAATTAAAATCTGATGTACGAACCACACTAACAAAAAACAAACGTCTCTTCTCATTACCTCCTGCATCAACACCTTGCTTTTTAACTCATTCTGTACAGCTCTCTTCTTTGTCTTTTTCTGTCTTTACACAACTCTTTCCTGTTTTATTTGAGTGTATCCACCTCTCTTTTTTTCTCTGAAACTTCCTCCCACTCTTTCACCTTGCACTGAAGGTTTCCTCTTGCACTCAGACTAAACAGCCCTTACTGAGGTGCGTGTCTGTCTGAGTGTGTGCTGAGAGCGAACGCTCGTGCTTTTCTGCAGCGGCTGAGACTTGCTAATTGGTGACTATCACCAAGATATGCAATCAGGCTGTCTATTTAATGTATTTCACATCATAAATTATCTTAGTAATCTTACTCCCAAGTGGCTTTCGCTGCATGGTCAGTGATATGGGAGCAGAGTCCGATGTTGCCAGATTATGTGCAGAAAAACACGCAACCTAATCTGACAATAAAACCCTTAAAAATAAATGACTTGTTTCACAAAAACAAGCCTACTGCAGTTGTTTGTGATTCTATGGATGTGTGGTTTATGGTTTAAGTATAAACCTAAAGCAATCAAAATTATGCGACGTATAAACTCAAAAATGGAAACTCGTGTATGTCCATATTTATAAGAGACTTTTAATAAAACAAGCCAAAAAATCGCTTGTGTTAAGTGGACACGACAAGCCCCTTACACGTGCTATACGTGTAGTGACGGGCAGATGGCGCCAATGCAATTTACAGTAAACCAAAAGAGTGATGAAATATTATTTAAAAAAGAAATAAGCATATTAGACGCTTTTATGAGGAATTTATGTAATGAGAAGAATTTTGTTCGAAAGCACTTATCCATGAAAATCTATCCAGAATTTACTCGATTCATAGAGGCCTACGTGTGAAATCGCCACATGCTAAAAAAAACTTGATGCAAAAAAAAAAAGTACTGAAAATATATATCCCTTAATCCGTAATACGAATATAAAACGACACTTTTAACTCATCGTTTTGATTAAATACCTATTTTTTTCTGAATCTGTGTCTATGGAAACGGGATCAGTGGTGTTGTGGACTGACCGCTGCTCACATGTCCAGCGCGCGCTAGGAGCGAGTCGGTCTTTTCCTACGCGCGCGCGTGCGCACCCACACACCTGTACGTGGTGATGGACACACACACACTTACACATGTGATCACACCCTCATTACCTAGCACTCTTTCCGTTTTCCACGCAACCTTGCAGTTGACCGAGAAGCCCCAAAAAGGCGTCAGCGCTGCCGTCATGTGATGCGGATGATATTCAAACTGGGATTACGCACATACTGTAGACCGCTATGCTTCTGCACGTAGCTACAACCCAGCATTACACAGCGGCTATTACTTATTATGGTTAATTCATTTACATTTATATACATTATATATTTATTACATTTTAAAATATAATGAATTATATAAAGATTATGCCTTATTTCAATCTAGCATTTTACAAAAAAGGCAAGGTATTTTTTTTCAGTGGTGGTCTCTGACTTTTGGACACAACTATTGTGCGTACGAATAAATAAGTATATAAAAGATAATGTACAGTCATCATGTAATGATGGTTCACTATACATTGTTTAGCTTTGTAGCCTATACATCTACTTGCCACAAAAAATAAATAAATAAAAAATCGAAGTAGAATTAAACTATCTTGAATTTGACTTGAAATGTTTTTATTAGAACATAAGCAGAGCTGGTCATTTAGGCTATATAGCGTCGCCATGGACAACAGTCATTATTCAAAAATATCTGACCAATGAATGCCGGGACTGACCAATCAAAATGCAAACTTGCGATAAGAGGAATATAACTTGGCTCAAGTCACTAAATACTAGCCATAATACCGCTTTTATATCAAGCACCTAAACTGATGCCAGAGAATCTCTTTCAGTTATCATTTGAGTGAAGATCTGCGCATCGACTCAAAGCTGGAGAAGTCCACGCTGACACCACTGGCCACGCCCATCGCGGTGACTCGTCCAATGGCGTGAGTTTCATTCGCTGAACCTACCGCCAGCTGAAGCTGTTCGTTAAAACCGGGGAACGGCGGCGTCCGTGATCATTCATAACGGCAAGAGGGAGAACTTGAGAATCAAGACGATAAATCCAACAGGAAGCGGAATTAAAGCAACCTTCATTCGTAAGGACGAGAAGTGCGCTTGGATTTTGCATTCTCTTCTCAACGCCTTTGTGTTCTCTCTGGTATCACTGTGCGCTCCGCTAATAACATACAGTGTCGGCAAGACTCAGATTTGTATCAGAGAGTGAGTTTCTGATCCATTCTGCGTCCCATTCCCAATGAACCCAACGCACTTGGAGACTGGCCGCAGGCTAAGCATGGGATTACTTTTGTGATGTGGATTGTAATAGCCTTGGAAGAAAAATTTGATTTACTTCTAAACAATGTGAGAGGACCTGCGTCCTGGATTCTCATATTTCTGGATATTCTGAAAATAATCGGCAACAGCTGAGGGACGCTATAACATACTTGTCGTGGATCTCAATCTCTCTCTCAGGTGTCTGCATGCGTGTTTTGGGACCAACATGGGATTCTTGTTGCCCCTATAGGTCGGACCCCTTGTGAAGAAGCATTTACTCATGTCTAACTTGCTTTCCGAGACCTTTACCAATGCGTTTGCTAAAGTCCGCCTATCATCGGATAGGGTTTTAAAAAAAATGATTCGTCTTATAAATTCAATCATGAACTTTGCCGTTCGCGTGCTCCAGTTATTTCTTGTGACGCTTCTGTATTTTTCAGCTGTCAAGGTAAGTTTTATACGCTTATGCATGTATAGAGAACGAAACCGAAGTATTGGCTGAATTGTAAATATTGTTATTTCGAATGTAATGCGTCTGCGCCACTATATTGGACGTCCTTGGACCCCTTGCGAGGTCACTGACCATGTATTGCCAAGCTATTCAAAATCACTTGAACAAGCAAATCGGACCACCCCACAGTGAGCCATTTAACTCTGTAGACAGGACACAACCGGGGGGATTCATCTGTATACGCAATCAGAGTCCATTCAACTGTTTATAAGTTTGTTGTCGATTTTGATGAAGGCCCTATCATAGCCACCTTAGTGATATTATTACGCTTTAAAGGCGCAGCTACAGTGTAGCGCTTCAGACGGACCGGGTACCAACATATCCGGCTTCTGGAGACCACAGTGAAGAGATATCAGTCATTTAAGTTACGATTTGAGCCAGCCTTCAGAGAATTTTAACCAAACAGATTTGTTCTTGATGAAATTTGAAACTTTATATTCAAGGACATGCATAAATACAAATAAAAGTGTTCATCAGGCAATTTGATGAGAAGTTTGTATTTACAGGAATTGAATAACGTGATATTCAGCTGTGCACAAACAAAAATGATCTAAAACCAAATGAAACCCAAGAAAAAGTTGAGCTGGTCTGTTAAAGTGAGTAACAGGCTCAGGCAGGAGAGTAAAAAAGCTTCATTGAGAAATGCACATGGTCTCTCCGTGGAGCTTTTGCGAAATCCCAGAAAGTGAAAGGCTCACAGGTCTCTAATGCAGAGTCCAAGTCAAGTTTTGACTTGAGACTAGACTTATAGGCCAAGTCTCAGGTTTTTCAAGGCCAAGTCTAAGTCTTAAGTCTCTTTTTGATTAATAGTTTTCTGAATTCTACAGGTTAGTGTTAGAAACCCTGTTGCACAATTCATTTCATATATTTAAAAAAAAAAAAAAAAAAAAATCTTTGAAAGCCCAATTTGTCTTTCATGTTTTTTTTTTCATGACTGACACCTTTTTATCTGTTATCTTTAGTCTCTCATTAGGAGTCAAAGTCATGTTTCAAGTGAGCTGCTTACATGTCAGTTTTTTTTTTTTTAACTTAACCTGTGTTAACTTGAGTCTGAGTTTCAGACTTGAGTTGTTGATAGGTTTACTTGAGTTACATTGTATTTTAAAAATGCAATGTTTAACTATATACACAAGCCAAAAAAAGAGTATTTTTTGCGATAGCTAACATTATTAAGTTTTATGATTAACTTTGGCTTTGAAATGAAATTAGGTAATTTGTTGCATCATCCTAAACCTGTGGTAATGCGGTAGTTATAATAACTAGTCAAACCCGTTGGGACTCATTTGATTAACAATTGGCAATGAATATCTACAACTGAAGAGTGTTTAACTATAACTTTCTGATTAAAATGTCTTCCTCTTTTTTTACCACAGAGTGCCTACATACCCAGGGAGGAAGGCAGAAGCACATATGATGGTGAGTTTCTTCTGGGCCTGGCACTCAGTGGTGTCATCCAGAAACTGGACACATACAGACTCACTCAGTATAGCGCCCTCTAGTGGACGGGTGAAGGAAAGCACTACTGTGCCTTCAATCAAACTGTCACTGCATAGTTTTGGATAAATTTCTAGTATTTATTAGAATCTCACAAGCCAGTGTGGTTTGTAATACTTCTCAACACGCAAACCTCCAAGGGATAATTTGGAGTAAGCATGCATTGCCAAACCTCTCATTGCTCAATCTAAACCCAGAGAACCAGACAACATTTTATTAAAATTAACCGTTTTTCTTCCTCGTGCCAAAAAAACAGACACGCAACTGTACAGAACATACACACAGATTACTTAAACATGTTTTGGGGTGTTTTTTTTTTTTTTTTTTTTTTTGAGGCAGGCAGAGTGCAACACAAGAAATGTACATGGTTCATATGGACATCCATCTCAGTCACAAATTCCTAGAAGAATAGGCTGCCAGATTTCCAAAAAGTGTTGGCCTTGAAGAAGAGCAAAGACCATCTCGCTCCCAGTAGTGCAACTTGGCCTACATTTTTGGCAAAAAAAGGCAACTGATTTCCACTTTTTCTTTGAACTTGCAGTGGTGCCATTCATGGAAGTGTATAACAAGTCTCTCTGCCGTCCCCGGGAAGTGCTGGTGGAAATTCAACAGGAATACCCTGATGACACCGAGCACATCTTCATACCGTCCTGTGTGGTTCTCACCCGCTGTGCGGGGTGCTGCAACGATGAGATGATGGAATGCACCCCTATTGTCACATACAACATTACCTTGGAGGTCAGATACCCCTAACTTCCAAGACTGTTGCTCCCTTTTTCTCTCTATTTTATTTCTTCCGCTATCCATCTGAATCTTGTTAAGTGTACTTTTTGGAAACCCTACACTCCTCTACTTTGTCTCCCACACTCCAACCCTTTATCTTTCTCTTTTTGGCCAAGCCGACAGGGTTTCTCCTGAATAAGAGTAGCCAATTTTTAGGTAGTGTTGAATGCAGCTTGCCTGTTTGTCTGTTTTAATGTGTTATTGCTTTTTTTTTTTTTTTCTGTAGATTAAAAGAGTGAAACCGCTCCGTAATCAGGTTGACTTTTTCATGAGTTTTGCAGAACACAGTGAATGCCAGTGTCGGTAAGAAGCCTCATTTTAACACGCATACGCACAAAGATACCTTTTTTTTATAGCTTATTATACCATAATTACCACAGACAAACCCTGTTCTTACCCCATTCCTTTTTTAGAACTTATTTTCTTTATTTTTATTTAGAAATAAGTGTTACTTTTGAACAAAATTAGACTTTTTACTGAAAGAAAGATTGTCCCCAAAGAAAAACTGTCAGATTTAGCAAAACCTTCGAGGATAATTTTATAAACTCACCCACTTTCTTTTGTCTTTTATTATTATCTGCTCTATAATTGTATTTGTAGCTGTATTAATATAATTGAGGGTGTAAGTGGACGTTTGTCCGCTTCTGTACTCTTTTATATGTGTGCAGGTCTTTAATTATAAGTGTGTTTGTTGTGTGCACACAAACAAACATGTTCACTGAGGTAATGTCTCGCCTCTTTGTTGCTCTTTCAGGGTGAAAAAAGATATTCCAGAGAAAAGAGAAAAGTAAGTGCTGTTGTTCTAGTGTGGTGATGTTGTATGTGTGTGCATGCTTCAGCTCTCGCTCTATTTTGTCATTTCTGCCTCCATCATTCATGCGTTCATTCTCATTTCCTAATCTCTTTATCTCAGTCACCCTTATCTCCAGTTAGGTGTATTCCTTCCTGTTTTCCTTTTCTTTCTGATCCTTTCATCTCATCTCCATGCTTTTCATGTTACATAAAGCCATAAAATCTGATCGTGAGAGAACAGTGGAGCTCTTCATTGTTGTTGAACCAAGCGAACAGGTGATTTAGATCTCGAAAATCATTAGTGGCACAATTGTCAAACTAAAGCTATGCAAAAACTAGGACTGGGCAATATATATCGAAGGAATACGTGATATTTGTACTAGCAATATTAATTTAGAATATGTTTTTATTTAACTTGTATGTTTTCTAAAGAAGCTCTGGAAACTCATTTTGTGTTCCCAAGTTGAAGAACATTAAGACTAAGATCTTTACAAAGATATTTATTTCAATGAAACAGTTCAGCTCTGATTCGGCAATTTGTTTATCACTCAAAAATAAATGCATTCAGTGCTTTAATATATAATCATTATATATATATATATATATATATATATATATTATATTATATTTTATAATCCTTTACTCAGTGAAAAATAATGTGGAAACATGCCTTGTTTATTTTAAAGTATATATTTAATATTTTTTGCATCTACAATAGCTGTTTAGTTGAAAGGTTTTCTTCTCTGATTAAAAAAGCACTTTATAGAGCAAATATATGGAAGCTTTTTAATGCCTCAGAAAAAAGGTAAGTGTGAATTTTTGACTCACAATTCTGACTTTTTTCTAGCAGTTTGAACTTTTTCAGAAACAAATTCAGAATAAACTCTAAATTATATAAACTCGCAGTTCTGAGAAGAAAAGTCTGAATTATGAGATGAAACGTCTGAATTGCACGATACAATCTTGCAATTTGTGAAAAGTCACGCTTGTTTCTGCCATGAAATAAAAACAGTTCTTCACTTTATATCTTATTGTTCTGACTTACAGTTCTGATTATAATTATTATTATTATTATTATAGTATTATAAATTATATACAGATATACATATTTTTTATATTGCCCAGCCCTAGCAAAGGACCAGAACTACTGCTTTTGTTAATGCAGCCGTCCCAGGTTTAAAAAAGTACACTTCCATAATGAACTTAAAGTGCTCTATTTTCGTGCACTAATTTTGTACTTAATATATTAAAAATGATACTTTGGTACTACTGAAGATAAACTAACTTAAGATAAACCACTTGTAGTACACTTGAACTCATGTTTCATACACTATTACACTCAAGTGTACTACGAGTGGTGACTAAATCCATTTTTTAAATACTGAGATGGTATGTTAAAAGCACATTTTAGTTCATATTCATGGTGCCCCAAAATAGCACTGTTGAGTACGCTTAGTTGATCTTAAGTTTATCTTAAGAAGTACTAAAGAATCATTTTTAGTATATAATAAAATATAAAATAGAGCACTTCAAGTACATTATGGAAGTGTTTTTTTTTTTGTTTGTTTTTTTACCTGGGGTCTACAGATGAACTGAGATACTCTCTGACCCTTACACCACTATCTGATCTCACTTCCCGTTTGAGGTCTTCATGTCATTGCACGTTGGTTTCTTAAGTGTAAATTCAGCCCCTCAGGTGTGTAAAGAGCCGCGTGAACAGGTGTGCGAGTTTCGCCCGCTAGTTCAATGCCCTCGCCCCACATTCATCTCTAAGCTCTGCTTTATGATCTGAGTTTTACTGAGGTAAGAGAGGGATTTGTCATCTCTGAAGTGTCTTTACGTCTGGCGATAAGACAGCGTTTTGTGCGTTTGTTTACGAGGCCGTTTCCACTCCTCAGAGATACCGCGGCGGTCAGTCAACCCCCTCTCTGATGACTCCCTCTCGCCAGAGAATGCGGGCCGAAGTGTTTGAAAGTTTACTGAAGTTGACGCTATTGCAGAGGGTGTTGATCTTGTGGCTGATGTGTTAAGGGTCAGAGGTTATCTCTAGGGGGTTAAAAAGTTGAAATGCTTTCTGGTTCTGGTAAACAAGTGGCCCTTTGGCATAGAGGCTGTTCCTCAGCGTGTTCAAAGACAACTGCCTCATAACATGATTGAACCTCGGAAAACAGTGAATTTAATCGTAGATAATCACCCGCCCGATGTGTCAACCGTACAGTCCTGATGTTCTGTTTAATGAGCTCCAACTTCGTAACATTTGTAAGAGACCCCTAAATTAGTAAAAGTTTTCAAACATTTTTAGTCTCAGTTGCATCTATATTGGACATCTTGCAATCCATTTATTTTCATCACGCATTGAAAAACCCATATTGGTCAACCGCTAATGCAAATAACCATATACGGATCGCGGCAGATCAGTTTGTACTGTGATTATGATTGTGAGATAGGGGAAAGTTCACATTCTTGCTGCCTGACGTGATATGCCAGGATCTTCGGCTATCTGAAAGATAAATGGACGTGTATGTTGCCAATACTGCGTGTTGATTTGCTGATTGATCATTATAATGAAATGGCTTTTGACGGTTTACACTTTATTTTAAGGTGTCCTTGTTACAGTGTAATTATACATTTAAGTATTGAGTAAAATTAATTAACTACATGTACTTACTATATGGTTAGGATTAGGATTAGGGTTTGTCTTAGGGTTACTTGCATGTAATTATGCATAATTTATTGTTATTACAATAGCAAGTGCGTGTAACGTGTAGCAAGGACACCTTAAAATAAAGTGTTACCGAAGTCTCTAATATGCGAGAGTTAAAACTCGCTAATGGATGTTGAGCTTTGGCTCAAATTGAATCAGTTTGTCTCCGTTTTGGAATCCTGCAAACATTACTGAAGCTTTTGAAGATTTAATGCCTTGTTTATTTATTGAAACGTCTTCATGTGAGAGAATTTGAAGAATTGGCGAATTTCCCCAGAGCCTGGCTGGCTTTTAATTTCTAATTCACGTCTCACGGAGTTTGCTGTGATGTCAGGCACTTATACAAGAATAAAAAGAGACATGTTTGCTGATGTGTCCATCTGGATCATTTTAGCACTGCGTTCACTGCAATCTGACTGTGTTGGATGAACTTTTGCAACTACTCCGATTCAGTTTTTGTTTTTCGATGTTCTTCTTTGTTTGTCATGTTCCCTTTCCAGAAAACCCCGGAAGGGCAAAGGCCAAAAGCGAAAGAGAAAGAAAAACCGTGAAAAAAAGCGGGATTTGTACGTCACCTCTGCGTTCGCCTCCTCTCACCTGCACCTGAGTGTGGCACTCTTGGTCGTCAAATTAGTTTGGGAGGAGATTTTATGCCTCCTTTAATCAGTGCATTCCTGTCGGACGTTATTAATTGCCATTAATCCATCAGCTCCTCCGCCATTTAATTAAAACTGACCATCCCACGAAACCACATGCCCGATCTCTGCTTTCACAGAGCTTGACTCACTAATGTTGATGCACATGCTAAAACCATTAACATTAATAAGTTTGGCCAAATTGTTTTTGGTAAAAAAGGTACAAACAAGTAGAGCGCAAACCCCCACGCTTTCAGTCAGAATTATTTTCCCATTCATTCTCTTTAGCATTTCAAATAGTTAATCTGTAAAGGTTTCTAAGCCTACAACCAAAGCAAGATGAATCACAGGACTACAACTTTTGATTCGAACAATGCAATTATTTGCAAAAAAAGTAGTCTTTTATGAGAGATTGAACTATTCATCCCATGCAGCGTTGTGAATGATGTAATCCAAACAATAGCCACAATGCACTAACAAGTCATTGAATACAAGCGTAAAATAAATTATACAGAGATTATTCATCTTTTATGAGATGTTTATTGCAGAATAATCAAATATATATATTGATTGCGGGTATAGAAACTCCTTGGATTTCATCATTAGCAGTGCTTTATGGAAATAGTCGATCAGGGGTCTCAGAAGAAACCTTTTAAAAGAGATTTGTTCTCATTTTCAAGGTTGGTTTTCAGAGAATATTGCTTGTGAGTAGTGCAGTACTTCATGGGAATTCAGAAATTAAAAATCGCAAAAGCACCATCGCTTAACAGCTCTCTGAGCTCATAGATCTGAGAAAATGAATGGGATTTCTATTTCTGGATCCCTACAGTTGCGCTCTATAGGTTGTGCCGCAGGATCCAATAAATCAAGCGCTATGATTGGAGGAGGTGGGCAGTGAGGAGGTAACCGACATACAAACTCACCCGATCCACCCAGCATGGCTTTCAGATGATGGTACTAATCTATTACAATATTTGTGTTGGAATCACAAACTTGTTTGTGTTGCTTCCTGTTTTTGGAATGTTTTTTTGTTCTCACAATTGTATTTGGACTTACCGTCATCCTCGCATCGGTTGTGTCCTCTCTGACATATGAGAAGGATTGTGTGAGATGTTTTTTTAATTCATTGCTGTGAGTTTGGTCTTGTCATGCTACATGAGCTCTGCCGCACAGCATTACGAAATGTCAAACAGCCTGTTTACTTTGGTGCTTCTCCCAGCAATTGGGAAATGAAATGTTTCAATGAGAATGAAAGGGCGAAGAAATGTGTACATGGGGACAATCTGCTCCTGTGGGACTGATGCTTTTGAGGTCAGTATTTTTCTGAGGGCTGGGGTTTGGGTTTACATATAAAAAATTTAATTAGATTTGAATGCTTTTTTAGACAAAGAGCATGAAAGTAGTTATTTTGCACCACAACTATTCACACTGAATTTCTGACATTCTCCGAGAAGATTTGGATTTCAAATTTGGATGCAAAATCTTACTGTGGCCAGAGCACTGACTTAATGCTAAAAACATCATTGAGATGCTTATGTGGGTTTAAATCTGACTTGTGACATTTCCCAAACACGATACTCTTTCTTTCAATGAAAATGGGTAAAATAAAAACATTCAGACTTTGCATAAATAGGTCTTATTCACTGTTGTAATTTAAAGTCAGGGTTAAATGTAGAATTTAGACTGTGGCTTTGATAAGCCTGTCCTCAGACAAATATCGGCTTCAAATAAGGTCAGTTGACTCAAATATGTGTGAATCTTCCTTTTGGAGTCCAGCGTTTTGTACTGTACATGTGTCCTGACGATCCTGATCCAACACCACAAAAAGCAATAAACAGAAACACTTGATTTTCATGCACTGCGCTCTCTCTCTGACTTTTATTCCAGTGTGCTTTTCTGAAACCGATTATTGTTGTTTTCATTTTTTTCTTGCATCAACTGAGCTTGCAGGTGCATGGCCACATCCTGCCTAACTTCAGCTATTCACACTCTACAAATTCCCCTCGGACCCTCAGAAGGGGCAAAACGGTTGTACCAGACGAGGGTGCCTCAAAAAAAATGTACTGCTTGACTCACCAAGTGCCTGTGTGTGTGTATGTTTGAATGAAAGTGTTTAATAATATTTGCCATGACTGAGTCAGCTGTAATCTCCCCCAATCCTTTTCCTTTTCTCTCATTCTGTCTCTTTTCAGTAGTCAGTGTGAGCCTTGCTGTTCTACGTGCTCTGAAAGGAGAAGAAGGTTGTTTATTCAAGACCCCGAGACGTGTCAGTGCTCCTGTAAACACTCTGAAGCCGACTGCAGGTCTAGACAACTAGAACTCAATGAAAGGACCTGCAGGTGTGTTTGTGAATCTACACTTTCTTGTGTACCTACACGTTAGCGCAAGACTGGCCTTCCTGTTTTTGTATTGTAATGTATATCCCTTGACAAAAGATGTGTTGCTCTTTCATAATTCATTCAGAATTTTTCGTAATTATTTACCTACCAAACCTATATGACTTTCGTACTTGTGTAGAACACAAATGGAGATGTTTGGTAGAATGTTCACGCTGCCCTTTTCCATACAAACACCTGCCGCTTCTTTAAATGTCAACTTTGTTTTAGTTCTCCTAAATGTAGTTGTTTATGTGCGGAAAAGAGTGTAAAGATAAAATTTCAGTTTAAGACATTGATGCATCTCTTCCGAATCTATAGAAGATACTCTGTGAAGGAACCTTTTTGGCAGAAGGTTTAATCTTCCTGTCTAGAGTAAATAATTGAGGTGTTCTAGAGATTTCATGTATGATTTTTCCACTTGCTTCCCAGATGTGACAAACCAAGGAGGTGAACCGAACCGAACTTGAGAATGGACTCTGACATGAAGGAATATTTCACAATAATTCACAGCACTTTGAACTTTCAGCTTTGAACTCTGGTCTCATTTTTCCATCCCGGAGATATTGAGCGAATGAAGTGAAGGGGTTCGGGGGAGGTGGGGGGTTAATAGTCAATGAAATGTTCTCTCTGTATATTTTCATGATTTTCATGTGTGCGCGTTAAGCGAGACTGAAAGCACAGGATTTGAATTGCTGCTAAAGGGTCTTCGGAAAAGACCTGTGTAAACGTTTCTGATCTCGGCTGGCGTGCGTAAAGTCGTACTCGAAATCACTCAGCGAAACACATCACTGGATTTGGGTCTGCTGTGCAGTTTTTCATGTGAATCTAAAGCGCAAACGAAAAGTTTGGAGGACTGCAACGATGCTTCGGCGTCCACTACACGCTGTGGAATCATTCCTCCCAGTACGCGAACACAGAACAATGCGTGTGTTTTTAGAGACGGACAAATGATAGGAGTTTTGACGGAAGGCTGAACTGATTCTGTCGTTGCAATGTCACACCATGGAAACCTGCTGGCCGCTGTGGTAAATGTTTGCAACAGAGCTCTGACCTTGACGAGGCAAACACAAGAGGATTTTGGTCATATTCACTCCTTAAAGGGATATTCATTCTTTGACATGTTTGGAAACCACTTTGTGTAGATCGTGTGATTAGATTCCATGCTTCCACACTACTGGGGATTTAAGATGACGATTCGTGCTAGGTTTTTCGTTGTCATTCAGCTAGTCTTGGAATTTTTGTCCAAATCTGTTCCCCTAAGCAATTCAGTAATTTATGATTTTTTTTTTTTTTTTTTTTTTGTTTTTAGAATATTTTCAGTATTCTGTCTCTTTGTATTTAATTTGACCTATTTATGTGAAGTGTTATGTTAAGATGGATCTTCTCGCCCTTTATTGTCTGCAAAGCTCCATGGCTGTCTGGAGGGGAAAAAAGCTTTTCATCCTGTTTTATTTTCTGTAGGTGAACAGAGAAACATTCCTAATACTGATCAGTGAGTCGTGTTGCCAACTGCCTTGACTTTGCCGCCTTACTGCAGATGTGTGTGTGCCGTGTGATCTCTAACAAACAAACCGTGTAAATGTGATTTCGTGTGCATATGTTTGTGCGCGTGCATGTGTGAGTACGTTTTGGCAAAACAGTCTTGATGTCAATGTGACATACGTATTGAATAACAAATATAGCAGCCAAATGTAAATATAGGCCAAACCCACGTCAACCATTTACTTCTACTATAATAAGATCTAACAAGCTGAAACAGTATGCTCAGATGTGGTCTGATTTGATTGGAGTTTTACATTTATTTATTTACTCTATGTAAATATGTTGAATATTAACATCTTTTTTGTGTCTGTGTAATGTAGTACAGCATATTTATTTTCAAATTATATTGCCTTTTTTCTATAAAATTTAGTTTGAAAACTCTTGATGTGTTACGATTTCATGAAAACACCTTGCATAGCTGTTTATCTGGTTAGTATTTATTAATTGCAATATAGAATTGAGTGTTTAGGTTACTTTGGAGTTACCAGCCAGCTGTTTATTTCAGATTTCAAAAGTAGACTATATTCTTAAGTAGCTCATGACTCCAGAAGCATTATGGCCATTCAGGAGCATATTTGACCGTATTTCTTGTAGTCCAGTCACATTGAATCTAATGGAAATTATCTTCAGCTGCACTTTCAATTCAAACGGGTGTTGCCCCCCCCCCCCCCCCCCCCCCCCCCCCCAAACAGATGCATGATGCATGTCCCCATTGTATCTATACATACTGTACAGTATTGCATTGGCTACATCCCATTTCTCAGTGTTTTATATTTCCTGTTGTTGGGTTTAACGCTTGTTCCAAATCATTGGCTTGAAGTTCATGCTGAGCTGCAGGTGATTCTCAAGGTTCCTTTACATTCAGTTGACACTGTATTCAATGGAAAACCATTCACACTGCAAATTTAATGAGTGTATTAGAGAGAGAAGTTCATTCCATTTTGGCAGGAACAGAATTGCTTGTGTTCTCTGAATAATTACTAAACTTCACAACAATATAGTGCACTTAAAGTCCGTGTAAAGAGAATTCTGAGAATTGTTTCTAAACTCATTACAAATGTTAGAAATGTATTGCTGAAACGCATTACAAAGACTCTGAACTATGTAGTACTGAATTGTAGAGTTAAACTGTTAAACAGTTTTTCACCAATTCTGTGTTCAGGATTTTTTGGGCGGGGCTAAAACGGTGTCTCGATGACGCAATGGAGCCACCGAGCGTGGCCCCGCCCCTAACACTATAATAACTATGTTGAGAGGTCAAGTTCTTAGTTTGCCTTTTTGAATGTCTGAGGTTAGATATACAGATTCTAGGCAGGGACGGTTCTAGGGTGAATGGATACCTGGGTCTTAGCCCAGAGATATCAATATGTGGCAGAATACATACAATTTAAAAACATGGAGCATTCACAATTCGCATCTAAAAACGCGTGGTGTTTGCCATTGCTAAGCAACCATGAGCCGCGCTCGCCTTGAAGACGAGAAGGTTTCAACTCACTGCAGCGCTGACGCGCGTTGAGCGCGCTTGCCGCGTATATACAATTAAATAATGAACTTGCATGCTCAAACATGTATGGCTGTATAAATCCAGTTAAGCTACTAGAGGTAGCATCAGTAGCATCCATTCGGTATTTGACAGTTGAGAGAGGCGGAGCTTTCCCGCGAGTGGGCGTGGTTTCAGCGCCGCCAGCGGACACGCCCCCAGCGTTTGAGAGCAGAGAGGCCTGCTTATTTTTCGAAGATTTTGATAACTTATTTTAGTTACTTGGCGGGTTTTTTTATCATTCAAATTTGGCTGGGTGGTTAATAGCACATTTTTCTGTTGTGTGACAAACTCAGAACACATATTTTAATATCACTTTACACGGACTTTAAGTCAAGAAATGCATATCACGGTTAGACCTGAAGACAATACTTCATTATTCTATTAGTTGTTTTAGATGTTGCCTAGAGTTGCATCACTTACAAATTCCACTTTAAAATTATTTTTTACATATTTTTTCCTACATTTTTTGTCCAGAATGTGTCCTTCACGTGGTTCAGTTCAGTCTCGGAGAACATTATGTAGGAATGTTTTGGTTTGTTAAACTATATAAACATACAAATGTTCAACTAACCATTACCATTGCAGAAATTTCCCATCCGTCTCGCTAAACCTGAGCCGACAAGTCCATGTGATCATCAGAATGGCAGCCATCAGTAGATCAATGTTAATGAGGCTTAGGTTTAAGAGCGGTTTGTGGAACAGTTAGCAGTGTTTGTTTTGAAACAGCTGATTTTAGCCTAAGCGGCGCTCTGCTCGTACTAGATTAGCCGATATGTTTGACATAATATGACCACGTGAAGCACTTAAGAGCAGCAGCTTTACACTACCTATGAAATATAAGATAATCCTCTTGCTGCTCTCCCCCCACCTGCACAGGCCCCTCGGCCGCTTAAATACCCCAAGAATGTTGTAAGTGACTTAAGCTGTGATTAGAGGAGGAATTTTGGGGTGGCAGGTTCACTTCTCCCGTGTAAACCGTCATTTTAGTTGGATCTACCAGTGAACTTTACCCCATCAGTTTAACTTAGTTAAATGGCATGAACCGAGAGGTTGCAGGTTTAAATCACAGATTTTTTTCATGCATTTCATCCAATCAGAAAGGAGGAGGTTCATTCTCAGTAAAGGTTACCATGTCCCCATGACTTGTTACTGATATAATGAACTGGATACTGCACTTATTAGTTGTTATTTGGTAACACTTCACAATAAGGTTTCATTCTACATTAGTTAACATGAAATAAGAATGGTTAGTACTTCAGAATTTATTAATGAATTTCATGTACTAATACATTTTTAAAATCAGAAGTATCGGTCACACTTTATTTTAAGATCCAGTTATTGCTAATAACTAACTAACTACAAACTAAGACTTTTGCCTCAATAAACTCCTAATCACTGCTTATGAATAGTAAGGTAGTAACGTTAACAGAACATTCGTTTGAAGTTATCTGGTCTTTAATTTCCTCTAAACATAATTATTCATTATTTATGGAACATTTGATCACACTTTATTTTAAGGGCCAATTCTCGCTATTAACAAACCATTAACTACGACTTATAACTCAATAAACCCCTAATTTGCTGCTTATTTATAGTTAGTAAGGTAGTTGTTAAGTTTAGATATTAAGGTGATGTAGAATATGGTCATGCAGAATATGTGCTTTATAAATACTAATAAACAACCAATATGCTAGTAATATGCATGCTAATAAGCAACTAGTTAATAGTGAGAATTGATCCCTTAAGTGTTACCAAAGTATCTAAACAGTTAATGCACTGTGAAGTAACATTAACAAACATTGAAAAAACATGAATAAAACATTAATAAATGCTTTAGAAAATACTGCATATTGATAGTTCATTTTAGGTAATGCATTAGCATATGAGAGCTTATTGTGAAGTGTTACCTATTGTTTAATAAATGTAAGATTTTATTGTATATTTATTTTAAATATACATATTTATTTAATATAAAAAATACTGAGCCAATTTGCATGTCCTCATTTCGTTATTGTTTATTTTGGGGGTTAAATTAGTATCAAATTACACCTAAATCTTGCTTTAATTGAAATTAAAATATTGTGCACCGTCTATGTACTTAATGAGAATAGTCTATGCAGAATTAGTTTTTGCCTTCACTTTCTATTCAGCCTTGTTCTGCTGTTTCTGACATCACATGGCTCAAACAGTAAGTCCAAAAGTACATTTCTCACATTTTGTGATGAATAAATGCCCTTATACTGACCTTCTCAAGCTGATTCAACTCTTTTATAGGAAAAATCTGTGCAGTTTTGACTAAAATATGTGTAGTATAACTAGTTTTGCTAGCTAACTGTTGGTTCCCTGCCATTTTTTCCCCACTTATTTTAGTACCCTAAAACATTGAACCTTGAAATGATGTAGAAAGCATAAATGCTGGTCAAGAGAACTTTAATTAATAAAATAATAAAATAACTGAACTGCACTTAACTGCCATACAAAAACGGTGCTGTTCTGCCATAACTAATCAGCTGTCAGTTCAAATTATGTGAATTCTAAACTTACTGCGGCAGGGTTGAAATCATTTTTGCAGTTATTTTGCAAACCACTTATTTTGGATACATGCGTCTGCGGAATGCATAAATGCATTTATCAGGCACAAATTACTGAGAATAAGCCGAGAATTTGGTTTGAGATACATTGGGACGTACAGATCAGAGAGTCTTACAGTTCTTGAGATTGATTTTATTGTTTAGCAAGTGGTCATAAATTGGTGCCATGCTGTGTAATTGTCATGTCGCTGAAAATAAACTGGAATTTACCCTTGTTTCCAACAGTGTGGCGTGACCAAGGTCTGCGACTTTAAAAATCAGTAGCAGTCCACACCCTACAGCAGAGACGTGCACTCTGTCAGGAATATACAACCGTCCAATGGCTTCATTACTCATCTGTCCACGTCTCACACCTGTGTGTGTGTGTGTGTGAGCATCAGATTAGGTGCGTGCTCACTCACACATACTACTAACCACCATTAAGTCATCAATCCTATAAAACATGGCTATATTGGACATTTTCCTGGCATCGTTTTCAGAGAAAGGAAATTTCTTCTAGGAAAATGATTCAAAGAGTGGGAGTGATTAAATTATCAGTTTGAAATTTCCTTTATGATGGAAAGCTTTGTGGATTAAATGTTCACTTTAAAGACAAATGCTTTCATAGTTCAGAGTCAAATGCACATGCTTTGAATGGTTTTCTGACAGCCTGTGTCTAATTCACTTAAGTTTGCCAACAGATTATATAAGGTTTGTAAAAAGGCATGATGACGTATTGAATTTGAACTCGGATCCCTTCCGTGAGAAATGAGCTTTGATCCTTCTAACAAAACACTATTACATTGTATAAAACACTAAACAAAAGTTTCCCACAATCGAACAGGAATCAAAGTGGTTTTATTACAAGGATTGTAACATGATTTATTTCCTGAAGTAGAGCCATGTTTGAGCAGTAGAAGAAAGATAAATCTTTGTTTTGCAGTGTAATGCATCTGCAAAAGTTTTATTCCTTAATACTGCAAAAGCCAGTCAGAAATTAACCAGGACTTGAGGACAAAAAAAAAAAAAAACACCACTGAAAGTGCCAAAATATCACAGATATTTAAAATGACGAATGTGATGACGATAGTGAATTTCTCAGGCTTTATCTGCTATCTAACATTCAATATAATCAGATTCTATTAGCCCTGCATGTGCAATTTTGAGTGCCTTTGTTAGTGCCAGATCTGTCAGATTAGTTTTGCATTTACCGTCTTAGAGCCAAGTGATTTTATAAGTGTTTTTTCACGACCGCATTCATTTTACAATTATTAGCCATAATTGTTTAGGTTATAAATGTATTCTTTATTAAATTGATTCAAATTTTATTTTACAAAAATTATTCCTCTGATATTCAATAACATGGTACATATTGCTGTCTAAAAATAGTAAAAAGTTTATTAGAAGTTATTTAAAAACCAGATGCTAATTTTAATCATTTATTTTATTTATTAACAGTACTTTTTTTCAGAGCCAAATTTTCTTTTACCCCATTCAGAGATTTACAGCATGTTTAGAAACAGCTCTGCAGAGTTTATTGCAGCCGCCATAAACCTCGCAGTTGTCATCCATCCATTTCTGCTGGTGCATGGAAATGAAAATATAATAAAATTTTTATTTATTTAAATAGAAGTAACATTCCAACGGGTGATACATTGTTTCCCACAATTTTGAATCCAGTTTAAATATGCTTATACTGCATTAAAAAGCACTTCTGGGGGATAAACCATTGCAAAAAAATATCAATGCTTACATGAATCATAGAATGAGTCAAACAATGAGTCACACCGTAAGGTTTTTCAATCCGCACTTTACCCTGGATAAATATCTTTTAAACCCGGGTTTCGATGCAATGGGTTTTGAAAGTGGGTTAGTTTTTCTCCTCTAACCTCCCAATTTCATTTAAGAAGATAATTGTTATGCATTAAGCTGATGTCATGCTTTTGAGAGGACAAGAGAGGGAATTTTGGTCAAATGTAATGTAAGTAGGCATGGAACATATCTGTGAAATGACTCCAGTGTGGAGAGAAGCCCAAGACTGATCATCTCTCCGTCGGTATAAGCGTGCTTATTTTCCCTGCATCTGTCCTCTGAACCTCTCTCTCCTTCCACGGCTGTCTTACACCAAAGATAAACAAGCAGTTTTTCTTAGATCACACATTTTGGAAATGGTATAAACAACCAACGCACACTCAATCAACTTCTGCAAGACTAAACACACAGTCATCCACACACACACAAATACACAGAGACAAATTCTCTCATTTGCATTGAAATAAACACTCGGGGTTTCTTTAGGCTCTCTTGCGTCTGTCTTTATACTTGTTGGATCTCTGTGACTCTTGAGTTTACGATGTATATTCAAGTCTTTGCTGGGCTTTTCACACTTGAAATTGTGTCGTGAAGCCCTGGGTTATCTTATATGGTTATCTTATATTCCACACTTTCATACTTTCATACTTTGAGTTAGTTCATCCTGGGCAGTCAAGTTTCAAGATTTCACTCTGTGCATTTGTAAACCTTGGGTTAATAATCTCATTTGCATATTTACATGCAAACCAGTGCTGTGGTTTTCTCAATTTTTTTCTGAAATATTTTCATCACTCTACCCAACTAACAAAATGTTCTAAGAACTTTTTCCTAGCATTAACATATAAAATATTTCCTTGAATATTTCAATTTATACATTTGCAAACATGGGAATGTTACTTTTGATTGTTCTCTGAACCATCTGAAACTAAGTAGTAACATCAAAAATCATTAGACACCCAAGTAAAATGCTTCGGTAACACTTTAGGGACCGATTCTCATTATTAACTATAGTTGCTTATTAGCATGCTTATTATTAACATATCGGCTGTTTATTAGTACTTATGAACCATATATTCTGCAAGAACATATTCTACATCCCTAATCCTACCCAATAACTAAACCTAACAACTATCTTACTAACTATTAATAAGCAGCAAATTAGGAATTTATTAAGGGAAAAGTCATAGTTAATAGTAAATAAGTGTTACCATGAATAATTATGTTTAGAGGAAATTAAAGACCAGATAACTTCAAACAAATGTTCTGTTAATGTTACTAGAAGAATGTTTGTTCATAACTTTCAGAGAACCTTGCCATAACATTCTAAGAACGTTTCGTGTTAGCTGGGCAGTCACGGTTTACTTATAAATCTTAGATTTCTAAACGTTCTCTGAACGTTTAAAACTTCCCTTAAAAATTAAACGTTTTTCCTTTTTTATGTGAATATTCCATTTTATAATTTTGCAAACATTATGAGAATGTTACTATGTTCATTACTTGGAGAGAACCTGTTAGCTGGGCAGCCACAGTTTACTTTTTCCTCTTGGATGCTGAAACTAAAAGTGTGTGAAAGTGTGCAGTTGCACAGTGTGATGAATATTTAATAAGATCAGCACTGAGACAGTTTAGTATTGGTTGTCTGTTATTAAACAACTCGCCATAAAATGTTAGCGGAAAAACAATTCTAACCAACCTTAAAAATAATTAAAAGTGGCTTTAACTGTTTAAAAGATATTAAGTGCTGTCAGAAAACCCTTATTGTGTGACTCATAATGAACTATTTGACTGCAATATCACTTAGAGGGTAAAAATAGAGAAAAAGAAGAAAAATTTGTTATATATATAAAAAAAAACAAAAAAAGGCATCGCTCTCTCCTCATAGTCTTTTTGAGTTCCACCTGGTTTTGGATCAGTTTTAGGCCTGAGTTTATTGAGTGACAGTGTGTAATGTCGTGCGTGTGCTGACAGCACTCTTTAGCACATGCGATTGTCTGGCATATTGTCTCATTTCCCTCTCATGTGTGTGATGGTGTGTTAGTGAGTGATTAGACTGTAGTGTTGCTATGAGACCAGTTTAAGGCATTCCACACATATTCCATCTAATCCTTCATTCCGGGCTGTTAAAATCATTGACGTGATTAGTGTCTCTTCCGAGCTGCTGAGCTGATCCCAATGTTTCTGTGTTTGGGTATTCCCACATTAAAGATGATTGAAAGCGCTTTAATGGTAAATAAAGTGCTCTCATCATTTTCATGTGCATGCGTATGATTATTTGTGTTCGTAAGCAGAAGTACCAAGTTTTTTAGTTATTAAAAGATCCATATTCAAGCCATTAGAAGTTCTTTTTTCTTTTCTTTTTTTTTTTTTTTTGCACCTGGAAGAATCTATGTTCATGTTTAACTCCAACTGAAGTATAAAAATTATTTTGCCATTGTGACATAATTTTATCTCTTTGTAATTCTCATTACTGTAATGCATCTGGATGAATCTGAGAATTTTATATTTTATAATATATTTTATCAGTGTACCATGATGTATAAATAATGTGAACTTTAAATATGTATTTTTTATTGCATTATAGTAATGAGAATTATGGGTTTGTTTATTGTCATGAAAAAATCACAATACTTTATTGCACAATGCAATTTATTTTATTTTATTTTTCTTGATTTCGGGGTGAAATTTGACTTAAATGTTTCAAAGGTACGTTCCTGCCACCCAGGACAGAGCTTTGATTTTCCTCACTAATCCTTCAGTTATTTGCACCACATTGCTTATAATATTTTATTAATTACATAGATTAGCCCTTAATCGGCTTTCACTTTTTTCACATTGATTTCTTTTTGCTTTTTTTACCAAATGAGCAAGCCAGAGTCTGTCATGACATGTTTTCCCGAATCAAAGTAGCCAGCCGTTTTGTGTCAGCATCAGAAATATTTACAAGCATTGAGGTAGCGTGATTCAGATTTTTATGGGTACTAAACACCACCACAGCACTGGTGTTTCCATGAAATCACCATAGAGCGATACAGCTTATCAGAGCTTATCTGAGGTGACACAACTGCTTCCCAACCAAGACTGAAGTCGCAGGTGTAAACACATGATCTTATGCAGAGAGGCATCTGTGCTTGGGTGGTCACTGAGATGCACTAAATTGTTTTTCAGAGACCGTCTGCAATACACTTTTTTGATTTATATATTGTTCGGCCACATGCAGAGGGAAATGTGTTGATGTGTTCAGTGAATGGCCAGCTGAAATAAAGTGTGTCGAATGTTAATGTATACTCAGTGAAATCAGACATACACAACACTCCTACACAGAGCTGTATGAATGTTTACAGCACACCATATACAGTGTGATGCCTCATAAAGTAGCTTTGTAGTGTTTATGTGTTTGTGTACCTAATTAACCATATTTTATGGACAACGATGGACTTGTGTGTGTGTGTGTGTGTGTGTGTATGTGTGTGTGTGTGTGTGTGTGTATATATATATATATATATATATATATATATATATATATATATATATATATATACACACAGTATAACTTGCTATATATAAAAAACAACAGAAGTCTATGCAATCTCTCTATTTTTGAATAATAAAAAATGTATTTAAAGGTTTTAAAACTACAAGTTCAGGTCTATGTTCTCCTGAGTTTACTTTTGGCCCCAAATGGACTTTACAATACTATTTGCTACATGTTTTCATAAATAAATGAGTTTGGTATTCGACAGTGAGCAAGAAGTGCAGAAAGGAAATCTTAAATGGCTTGAAGGGATTATTCACCCCAAAATGAACTTTTTGTCATCATGTACTCACCCTCATATTGCTTGAATCACATCAAGTTTGAGCATGTGGATTTTAAAGCTGGGTGGAAGGCAAGATCTTCAGTGAATCATGACTGTGATCAGGCTATTTCTGTCACAAAATTATTGAATGACTTCAGGAGACTTGAATAACTTTATGGTACCTTTTTTTTTTTTTTCTTGCAGGGATGATTACACTCTTGAATGTAAATGTTCTTTATTGGCATGAAGAACCTTTAACATCCTTAGAATCTTTCTATTTCAAAAAAGGTTTTAAGAAAACAAAAATGGTTCTTTTAAAGGAATAATTCACCCAAAAATGAAAACTTGCTGAAAGTTTATTAACACTCAGGTCTTCCAAGATGTAGATGAATTTGTTTCTTCATTAGAACAGATTTGTAGAAAAATAGCATTACATCACTTGTTCACCATTGGCTCCTCTGCAGTGAATGGGTGCCGTGAGAATGAGAGTCCAAACAGCTGATAAAACATCCCAATAATCCACAACTAATCCACACTACTCCACTCCATCAAATAACATCCTGTGAAGCGAAAGGCTGTGTGTTTGTTAGAAACCAATACATTATTAAGATGTTCTAACTCCAAACCGTTGCTTTCTGCTAAAATACGAGTCAGTAATCCATAATATTGCTTTGTCCAGTGAAAAAGTCGTCTCGCCTGAATCAGGAGAGAAATATGCACAGGTCAAGCAGTGTTTACAGGGAAAACAGTTCTTATCAAATAAGTTTAATGTCACAGTGGATTGACTTTTTTTTTTTTACTGAAGGAAGCATTATTATGGATTATGTATTTTGGCCAGAAGCTATGGTTTAATGTTAAAAAAAAAAAAAAAAAATGATGGATTTGTTTGTTACAATCATGCAGCTTTTCCCTTCACAAGTTGTTAATTGATGGACTGGAGTGGTGCTGTTTGGACTCATTCTGACGGCACCCATTCACTGCAGAGGATCCATTGGTGAGTAATGTAATGCTAGAGTTCTCCAAATCTGTTCTGATGAAGAAACAAACTCATCTTGGATGGCCTGAGGGTGAGTACATATTAGCAAATTTTCATTTTTGGGTGAACTATTCCATCCATGGAACTTTTCCATTCCACAAAAGATTCTTTATTGTGGAAAATGGTTCTTTGGATTTTTAAAATGTTCTTTTAAGAACTGTTCACTGAAAGCTTCTTTGAGGAACCAAGAATGGTTCTATGGCATCTCTGCAAAAACCTCCTTTTGGAAATTTAATATTTATGATACTGCATCCTGTATGTTCTGGTACTCCTGATTTTGTCACTACAACAACACATGTGCATGACAACGTGATGATTTTGAGGTTATGTCAGTTAAACCATAGACACCACATCTCGAAATATCAAATGTCTCAACTGAAACGGACCAGTGTGTGTTCGTTAGAAACAACGAGAAAGATCGGCCGGTCAGACGCATTGGGTGCATATCTCTGGAGTCATACCGCAACTACAAACATTTGTGCCCCGGTTGCTGGAGGTCTGACTGACAGGCCTTAATCTGCATGTGTGTGTGTGCATGTATGTTTATAAAGGTTATAGAGTTTTTGGTGGTCGGCCAGGGTTCAGGTTGTATCTGGACACTTTGAAACGGGCCGGTATGCGATCAGCTGCGCCGAGAGCGCAGAGTATCTGATTTCTTCCAAGTGGAGACACACAGAGAGGCTGAACATACACAGATCTCATTAGCCTTTGCTTTGTTGCTGTAATCATGTAGCACATTAAAATCAAAATCAAAGATCAAAGTGATCAAGATCAAAATGGATGGATGCACTTACAAAAGTAACTTCTAGAGACAATTGGTCCTTTAACTATATCTGTATAAACACACACACACACACACTAGAGAGAGGAAGGTGGCCACTGTACAGATGTTGGCTTCACCTTTGCATGAAGAGAATCAAAGTGGAACCCATATACCGACCTGACCTCAACACTTCACCGACACTCTTTTACTGACTGTTTCTGTCTCGCTCTTCATCACACACTTCCCAGCAAGCACACTTATTGGTTTTATGTTGTGAAAATGATGTAACATTTTCACCTTAAGATGAAACATTTTTATTGTCACATGTTCACAATGTTGTATTTTGGTTGTATAAAACTGAGGCTTTTGGCTTTTTTTTTTATCTCTCAATTTATCACACACTTCCCAGCAAGGTTTTTTTCCCCCAGCAATTTTTTTTATATACATAGCAAATCTGCATTTTCATATTTTTGTAGAAATTCTTTTGCAAACTGTAATATAATATAATATAATATAGTTGCCAAAATGCATCTTACAGCAGTGCTTCCCAAATAGCAAATAGTTTTGTTTCAGGATCCAGATTTTATATTGGATGTCACGTGGGGACCCACAATTGTTTACTATGCAGAAGTAAACAAACATGTCCTTGAAAATCAAATTGCAATTGCAATTATTAATATTGTTGTAACGTTCAGATGTCATTACTTTCTTTTGGCAAAACTCAACATATGCAGGCTTGTCTTACGATTTTTTTTTAGTTTTCCTCATGTTTCTTTGAGTTTTGATGATTTTATGCCTATAATTTGCTGCACAAAACACATTGTGGCCCATCCATTTTTACCCTCGCTGCAACTGAATCCATATTTAATATCATTTTTGACTTTTAGACTTTTTCCTTGTGTAGTTTTGCTCATTTTCTTCAAGGATGATGGCAGGTCCATGATGGCATGGCTAATTTGACTAGCTTCTACTAAACTGACATTGTGCCCAAACAATGAGTTTGATTAGATGCACAACCTTTGACATCAATAACAAAGATATGGTAAGCATTTTCTCCTCCCTGTTTAAAGCTGATAAGCCTGTTTATTTTGCTATCATGCATCATATGTTGCATTGTATGGCTATGTTGCAATATATTATTATAATTTAGCATTGTTTTTCCAAGAACAGAACAAACATAAGCAGTTTTGAAAACTTGTTTTTGTTTTTAAAGCCTAAACAAAACTGAACAAAATGTTTTTAATAAGTTTTATTGTGGCTGCATCAAATTTATTTGCATTTATTATATAACTATTAATAAATGAGCAGCAAAGCAGCAAATTAGAATGATTTCTAAAGGATCATGTGACAATGAAGACTAGAGTAATGATGCTGAAAATTCAGCTTTGTGTCATAGGAATAAAATACATATGAAAATATATTCAAATAGAAAACAGTTATTTTAAATTGTAATAATATGTCATAATATTTCTATTTTTACTGTATTTTTTAATAAGAAGAGCCTTCGTTCAAAAACATCTTCTATAAATCAACTTCCCATTGTCTCTTGCTTCGGTTTCTATGTTTAAAACAACCTAAATGCAATCTAAATGCAACATTGTGAAGATGTTTGTCCTGCAAGCAACGCAACCCAACAAAATTAAATTGTTTACAATGCAAGTGTACAAGCAATTGAGTGTGTGTGTGTGTGTGTGTGTGTGTGTGTGTTACTTGCACCTGCTGTCGCTTGCTCTGACACACAAAAGAAACACTCTCTCTATGAAAAACTTTCTCTTTCATTTGCAATATCCCTTTATTAGCATCCTCTCACCTTAAGGACATGTGACCCTTTTCTGTGCAGCACTTAGGGACGATGTCATCACCGTGGGCCTCAGAGATGGAAAAATGACAGGGCTATGCAGGGGGCCGAGAGTTCCTGGCTGTAACGTGACCCTGCAGATGCTTCAGTCATGCCTGCTATGAGAGGCCTCTCCATGGGCCTCAGCTCCCTCCTCCGGGGTCCGGATGGCCCGACCACCACTGCCGGGGGTTTGGCTGGGAGGACATGGGATGGCCGAATAACACGGAGGTGAGTTATAAACTCTGGCAGACCATCACAGTGTCTTTGTGTGTGTGCGTGTGTGTATGTCGGGTAAAAGTGGCCTGATCTCATATGTCATACCAAATGCTCTGAGAGAGAAGAGGGTGAAAGAGTAACAGAGAGGGACAGAAATAGGGGGAAGGAGAGAGAGGGAATGTGTATAGATGTCACTGAGGTTACTGTCACACTGCAGCAGAAGACGATCGAAGCACATACTACAACTACAAGTGAACTTAGGGAGGCATAACCTAATTTTAAAAGCATTTTTAGTTGGTATTAGCTGTATGAACAGAACTATTTTTGACTCATTTTTCATTACACAAATATATAAACATTCTGAAATTAAGATACATTTACAGAAGAAGTAAAATGACTGTTTGATCTACTAGATATTAACTCTTATTTTCTAAAAAAAAAAAAAAAAAAATCTACCAAAATTACATGAAAAATGTAAAATGCTTAAAAGAAGAAAAATGTGTCCATACAGTAAGAAAAAAAATTCAAGAGAAAACGTGATTATTTTTCTTAAACCACTAATAGATTTTTCTTTTTTTTAAGCATTAACTCACTTAATTTTGATACATTTTTCTTAAAATATATTGAATATCTTCAGTAATTTTCCTTCATGTGAATGTATCTTGATTTAAGAATGTTTAGATATTTGTAATATTTGTAATATTTGTAAAAACAAACTCATTTTCATATGTTTTTCAGAAAGCATACTTAATATCTTCAGCCATTTTCCTTCAAGTAAATGTATTTTGATTGGGTTGATATTTGTAATAGAAAACAAGACAAAAATACTATGTAAAATATTTTTTGTAGTGCACAGTCAATAACTGTCAGGATCATTGACCTGTCTGTGTGTGTTCCCTGTGACCCAGTTTCTCCCTCATGTTGATTGTTCATTTGGTTCAGGTGTGTCTGGTGATTAGTCCCTCGTTAGTCTGTGCATATAAGCCGCAGTCCATTCTGTTAGTGTTTGTCGGTTCTGAACATCTTCCCCTGTGTTCCTGTGACTCCTACATGTTTGGATTAATAAAGACTGTGTTTTGAAATTCTCTGTGTCTCCTCGTTCCGTGCTCCCTGAGTAAGTGTGACAAGAACAACAGTTACCGCTCCGGTTTTGTTTTCCATTTTTAGCTCCGTGTCTTTTTTTTTTTCTTTCTGTTGTGCCCCATGGATCCTCTCATCCGGCCCGAATTCCTCCTCCTCCTGCTGGAGCTGGGGGACAGATCTCTCGAGGACCATAAAAGACTGTTCCTGTTGTTAGCTAACGTCACCAGCTACTCGGTATGACGTGTATATACGCTCTGCGCATTTTATGATGCAAGCCTGAACATCGCGTGCAGAGGGCTGTCGTCCGAAGATGGTCCTCGAGAGGATTTCACCGCCTTCGTGGAGTGGACTCGCGGATCGCCCCTCACTGTTTCTCCTGAGGATGATCTCGCCAGATCCACTCCAGACCCAGAGCCCAACCCACCATCTCCCCGCGGTGCAGAGTATCAGCCTGAGCCCACCGATGACTGAGAGGGTGACCTGATTATGCATCTGGGACTGCTAGACATGGAGGGGGATCTGATGGATTGGGTAACTCACCTGGAGGTCGACTTTCCCCCTCTCCCCTCTCCTTCGTCTCCTGGATCTCCTTTGTCTCCGCTGGTTCCAGCCAGCTCCGCTCCTTGCAAGCACCCTCCAGTGTCCGCTCCTCCAGAGCGCCCCCCTGTGCCCACTCCTCAAAAGCGTCCTCCAGAGTTTCATCCTGAAAGCCCAGAGGCTGACAAATGCCCGCCCTCCCACCCGCTCCTGCCTCCTCCACCGCTGTCGTCTGGCAGCCCCTCTGCTCGCCCTCAGTCCTCCATCAATGCAGTGCGAGCTCCGCGGGTCTGCCATCCTCCATCGTCGCCGTGGCCGGAGAATCCCTCACCTCTGCCTCTGAGGCCCGGACTCCGCCTCGGCCCGTAGACCCAGCGGCTCCACCTCGGCACCTAGCTCACTCGCCTCCACCATGACCCGTCTATCCATTAGCTCCACCGGGCTCCCTCGTCCCTACGGCTCCGCCTTGGTCGGGTCAACCTGCCATCACCTCGGGACTCCTCTCCTCTGGCTGCGCCTCGTCGCTTCATCCCACCGGCTCCGTTGGGCTCCTTCCTCCCGCCAGCTCCACCTTGGTCCACAGTCGCTCCGGCTCCGCCGCAGATCTCCGGATCTCCACCTCCGCCTTGGTCGCCAGAGCCCTCGGCTCCACCCTGGCCCCCCGGATCCTCGCCATCCCCCTGGCTCGTTGGCTCTCCACCTCGGGCTCCTCCACCACCTGCTCCGCCGCCGTTGGTCGACCCCCTGGAGTCGGCGGCCATCCCTCCTCCATGGCTCCTCCCTCCGTCGGCTCCACCGTGGGCCATCATGATGGCTGTGGTCTGGGTCCTGCTGTGCGCCTCTTGCTCCGGGTCCCTCCTGTCTCTTCCCTGGCTCCTCCCTTCGTCACCTGCCTGGTCTCTGTCCACCGTGTCTGTCCTCCTCCTGATCCTCCGCCTTTGTTCCCACCCATGCCCCCTCCCCCTCTGTTGTTCCACGGTGCGAGGACGTACCTTCTGGGAGGGGGCGTCATGTCAGGATCATTGACCTGTCTGTGTGTGTTCCCTGTGACCCAGTTTCTCCCTCATGTTGATTGTTCATTTGGTTCAGGTGTGTCTGGTGATTAATCCCTTGTTAGTCTGTGCATATAAGCCCCAGTCCTATCTGTTAGTGTTTGTCAGTTCTGAACGTCTTCCCCTGTGTTCCTGTGACTCCTACGTGTTTGGATTAATAAAGACTGTTTTGAAGTACTCCGTGTCTCCTCGTTCCGTGCTCCCTGAGTAAGTGTGACAATAACTAGTTGTCTGCCGTGTCATTGACATAATTTTAGCTTGAGACAATCTTTATTCTTTGCTGTCAATCATGGGCTGTGAAACTCTTTCAGGTTATGAAAATAGGCAGATGTCTGTTTTCATTAAATTGTCTAGTTTTAAATAAAAATGTAATCTTTAAAGATGTAATACAAAGTCGTCATTTTTGCTTTGGCATTGCATGTGCATTTGAAAAAGAATCGACTTGTGCTTCTGTAAGTTGTGCTGTGAACAGGCTGACTCGCTAAGAATAACATGCACATGCTTTCTGCTTTGTTTTAGCACCCAGCTCACAGAAGGAACTAAATGTATCACATAAAGAGCACTTGAATTGGCTGTTTAAAAATGTAAAAAGACAAAATTGCACTTGAATAAGCCTTATGTCTCTTTATATGCCTAGTTATTACTTATCCACGTTTGTTAAATGATGAAGCATTACTCTGCAAGTTTTGTGCAGGCCTACAGGGAAACTAGGCTCACAGAAATTTCCATAGATTTGCAACATTCATGTCTGATTAATTTCAGCACATGCACCTTGCTTAATGTGTGCATTTACTATTCGATATTGTGCACGATTTGATTTTTCCATTCTGTTTTTTTCCCTTGGTCAATGTGCAGATTTTGTGTGGGTGATCTGTTGCCGCTGTGGAGGGACTCCCTTTCTCGTTCTCTCATGGTTTCTCTGCCTTACAGACCTGATCTTCCATTTATAGCTGCGGCGTCTCCACGTAGTGGAGTGTGAGCGTTCCATTTGGGCAAATATGGCTCTGATATTTTTCCCAACCGCAGGCCAACACTCACTTACAGCATTATTCATGCTGCTTCACATACACTCGTCTCTCTCTCATATTCATATTCTCATTTTCATCCTGAAATGTTTCATATTTCATTATTTAACATTGACTATTTGTTTCACTATTGCTCAGACAGAGCTAGTGATTTAAACAAACCCCTAACCATAAGAATGAAACTTTTTTTTTTTGAGGAGAATCCGCTCTTTTGCATCCCAAGCTCACTGGAAAAATGAGCTTGTAAGATAATATGTTACGTATTGCATGTTTTGCAGCAATTTCAAAGTGAAATGTCCAGTGAATGGGGGTATAAGCCATTTTTCTCCGAAACTGTTAATAGTGATTCTGGCAATGGATTTTTATGTTGGGTATCATGGCAGTTTGGAAATTAAATGTCCAATGAGTGTTGCTAAAAGTTTAATGTTCTATCGTATTTGAAATAACGTACCGATATAACCGATAGTATGAAATAACCAACAGTGTTAACAAATGCTAACATGAGATAAAATGCATTTTCCGAAGCAACCATGCACTTTTTGCTTGCTTCCAATAAATATTTGAGCTCTTTTATCATGACTTGTGTTTCACAGGCCTCAAACCTGAGCGTGCCAACAGGTGTACCAGGTGCGCTACCGAGCAAGTTTACTATGCTTGCAAAGCCATTTGGATCTGGTTATGTGATTCAAACATAAAACTGTTTACAAATCATGCACTATAAAAGTTTTTAAGGGTATAACAGTATTGTGCAAGGAACCATGCAAAAATAAATCTTTGTCAATCTGTAATCGGCCCTGAAATCATAAAATGTTTGAAAAGTAATAAAAATAGTTGGTGTTTTGCAACTACTAGTGTTTATTTCAGCTGTAAACTGTGGTGAATTGTATGTATAGTTAAGTTTTAGGAGTTTTGCACCAATTTTGGAATTATGAACCAGTAAGCAACCACCTACCAACCAACCACGTAGCATCACCCTAGCAACCGAACAGCAGCTTTCTAATAACCATTCAGAAAACCCTCCATCGTGGTGGTGAGTTGCATCATGCAGCCCATCCAAAAGCAATTTTTCAGTTGATGAGTTGCAAAAGAATTTGAACTCTGAACTTACCTCCAAAAATGTTTCTCTGTTGCACCATCTTTGGTTTTGGCATTTGCAATTGTGATGCAATAAAGAGGGTGTGTGTGTGTGTAGACTTCAGGCCAAAGGTGACCAAAATCAGCAGTTTGCCCACTGACAGAAGATAGAACAAAAAGACCAAATGAAGGCGTTCTTTGAAAAACTCAGTGACTCAGTGTGGTTTCCCTGGTTAATTTAAAGGAGTTTGTGTATGCGTGTGTCTTAGTCTTCCAGTGGAAAAGCTTTCCTGTGCATACAAATGTCCTTTGCTGTCCCTAAATAGAAATATATGTAATTGTAGCTGTCACAGAGATGAAATACTCCCCGCCGTTTCAAAGAGATGCTGAGAATCTATCATCTTTTGAGCAAGAGTCTGTCACAGAATATTTTCCTACAGGATAGATAAAGAATTATACTATAATGCTTTGGCTTTTACATTGTAGAGGTTTATAAAGTGTTTTTGTTGGATGAGGTGCTTTAAAAATCCCAAAGAACTCAACGACCCTCCATAAATCTTCCGTATGTTCATTTCAACCGATATAGACATTTAATTTCTTTGAGATGTCATGTGATTTAGATGAACATATGCAGTTTACATAATTTTTTTAGTTTTTGTTTCATAACTACACTAACCATTAACTAATTGCACAAATGGCCTTTTAATAGTTTTGATGGATGAGAGCAAATGCATGGTTTGATGCCAGCTGAGCCATTTAGCTTGAAAAAAGACGCCAACTTAGATCTTATTGTTCTACGTTTTTGAATACTTAAAGGTGTTTGGAATGATATATTTTGTTGTTCTTGATCTTCTAATCAAGACCACGGCAGAGAATCATGTGATGTGAGCGGCAACGCCTCCCTTGGAAACATCACTTCCAGAAAGCCTTAGGTCAAATGTCTAGAAGAATAATGAGTTGGTTTTGTGGGCCAAATATTAATTAAACAGAACCCTTAATGGCTGTTTGTTGAAGCCCAGAAAGCCAGGACCAAATCTGAACTATTTTAGACCATTTCCCAACTCTCAGTTGCAAAACAATGACATGTTAGGAAGGGAAACTAAGGGGAGACTGCACATGTGTCAGGATGTTCCTGGTCGCCGTAAGGTTTCCATATGATGGAGATGCTATACTTGTATAACTGTCAACAAGACTGCCAGAGCACTTGCTCAAGAGTTCACAGTTCACAACTGGCCCATTATTTGGAGTGAAACTTCAATTGCATAAGTATGTCTGCCTCCACCATCCCTAAGCTAGACTCGTCTAGACTTCAATTTAACAGGTGCTAGAAACGCCAGGACCTGAGAATAGGTGGAGAGACAGATGGATTCAGACCGCCGAGTCATTAGGCTCATGCTCATCAAGGCTGTGTGTTCAGCATAATGGCAGTAATGGATTTCAAACACGCTGCATTGCTCACGTCTGTAAAAAAAAACATTGAGCCATTAAGGCCAGAGGGCCTGGCACAGCAAATATTTGGCCATGGATAAAGGTAGGGGTCATGTGATTGGTTTTATGGCACTCAGATTTTCCACATGTAACAATTACTTCAGAGCAGCGTGTCACACCGCCCTGTAATTACTCCAAATTAAGCACTCTGCAAAGGCCAAGCGCTTTCATATCGAAACCTTTTGTGATTGTGCATAAACTTACGAGAGTGTGTTTCCCATTTGCTCATGCAGTGATATTTTTGATAATGAAAACGAGCTGAGCTTAAATAATCATTATCGCAGAATTGAGCAAACATTGCATAATCTAAAACTGAACTCTTGGGATTTTTTACATTAACTTGCAATCACTTATCAAGTCTATGGGAATTTTGGTTCAATGTCCAGAAGTAAATCATAAGTCCAAAAAATTAATACACTGTAAATAAAGCAAAGTTTATGCATGTATGTTTTTCAATGGAAAATATCTGTCTTTCATGTTTAATTCATTGTGTTGAGATTTCTTTGTAATTATTTGTAAAATTTACTAGCAATTTCTAAGTGAAAAAGTAAATCCTACGCCAATTTTTTTTTCTTCTGTGTTTCATGTCTTTAACGACCCATCTAACAAAATTGTTTTAAGAACATTTAAGTAATGTTCCCATTAACTCATAAAAGCATTATTTATGAACGGTCAAAATGTGCAGTTTTTTAAATGTTTTATAAACTTTTTTTATTGGTTATTCAAACGTTACAGGAACATTCCATTTTATAATTTTTGGAAATATTACTTTTGAATGTTCACTTAACATTCTGAGGTAGTAACATTTAAAAAATATTACACAAACATCCAATTAAAATGTATATAAAGTACTGTATAAGTAATGTTTTATGGTAATATTTTGAACATTATTAAAAACCTGATAACTTTCAATGAACATTCCATTTATCCCTTACGAAAATTAAACATGGTTTTACTACAAATGAAACAAACAAAAAAACATGGTTACTATACTTAAACAATGGTAACCACAAATTAACCATGGTTTTGCTACACTAACCATAGCTTAACTATGATATTTATATTACTGTGGTTATACAAATGGTAATCAATATGCCAAAAAAAAAAACAAAAAAAAAAAAACATGGTTACTACACTTTTACAATAAAACCATGGTTAATTTTCATAAGGGATGTTACTGCAAGAATGTCTGTTCATAACTTGGGGAGAACCTTGCCAGAACCAATTCTGTCCAAAGCATAAACGTGGTAGTTTGAGCAATAGTAATAGTGATGTTTGCCTTAGCAAACACTACTGAATGTTATGCTACAGATACACCAGCAATGATTGGACAGCTTGGCATTTGACTCCCAATTGGCTGGGGTGTTTGGTAAGGGTATCCATGTGTGCTCACATTTTTCTGATCGTCACGTATACTAATGTTCCATTTTAACAAACCCTCCCCCTACGGTTGATGACCTATGGTGGCCTAAACATAGCAAGGACGATGGACAGAAGCGCCCCTGAAGTTTCTAGGAACCACGTGTTACTATCTTAAAATCAATACAGTAATGTGGTTACGTGGTAACACACCACTGAGTGGAAATCCTGTCTAGATATCACTGCAGTTTGAGTTTGCATTTAGGTTTTAATGCTAACGGACAACCCAACCGTGCTGATAAGTCCTGGTCAGATGCAGTTGAACAGTGGAAATGACTGTGGCTTATCCTGTTCTGTTAAAATCTGTTAAGCTGACTCATGCGGTTGCGCTCAGTTGATCTCATGCCAACGCTCTGGCACAAAGACTAGGAAACGTTCATCGGGGCTTTGAGAAGGCAATGTAAAGACGTTCCACTGTCTCTAGGGGTGGGCCTCTGACAATGTAACATCGCCCTCCTGTGGAAAGAAGCCAAAAAGATGCCCACATAAAACCAAAACTTTGCACTTTTGCTTATTCTGATTTGCCGGTTTTCCACAGAAACATCCTGAGAACTAGTTTCGGGAATGTTTGAGGTTTGCTTATACAGTAAAATGTACAGATATTCCCGATTTCATCAGAAAAGTTAGTTTTGACCTGTCCCTCAGTTTGTAAGAAAAAAAAAAAAGTTTATAGTAATGCACTTAATAATAATAATGGCAGTATAAAGGTCAAGGCTATCCAGAGGTGTTAACAGCAGAAAAGTTGTTGTATTTTGTTAGCACGTCTGTATTAATTCTTCCGTACAAAAATGTGTTGTTTGAGCGGTAAATTAATTCCTTTAAGTGGTAGGACTGTTCTAGGAGTATAAACTTCTGGTAATGTGAATATATATCTTTCAAAAGTTTATGAAAGAAGATTCTTATGATCACCAAGGCTGCATGTATTTAATCAAAAAACAATAAAAAAAAAACTGTAATACTGTGAAACAGTACTACAGTTGATTATCACTGTTTTCTATTTTAATATTTTTAAAATGTATAATTTATTCCTGTGATCAAAGCTGAATTTTCAGCATCATTACTCCAGTCTTCAGTGAAACATGTTCCTTCAGAAATCAATCTAATATGCTGATTTGCTGCTCAAGAAACATTTCTTATTAATATTAATGTTGAAAACAGTTGTGCTGCTTCATATTTTTGTAAAAACCATGATATTTCAAGATCTTTTGATGCATCGAAATTCAAAATGATTGGAAACAGAATTTTTGTAGCATTATAAATGTCTTTACTGTCACTTTTGATCCATTTAACACAAACTTTAAAAAAACCCAATGCCATTTTATGTAAAAAGACACTTTTTGGTATGCTTGCACATATCATGTGACGTTTACAAGGTTTAATGGCTTTACATAATCATGACAGGAGTTGAAAAATTGGATATAGGACTAACTTTGAATGAGTAACAAGGTTAATAAACAATTTTACCACACTAGTCTCATGTTAGCACACATAATGTTTAGTTTGGCTGTACCTTCACAACAGTGTATATTTGAACATTTATCCTAGTGCAGTTTTGTGCCCCATAGACTGCCATTATAAATGCATTACTATAAACACATTAAACAAAACTGACGGGAAGACTCAAAATGTATTATTTGCAGTAACTGACAGCTCACATACTATTGACAGACCTGAGCTTGTACTGAACCTCAAAACATCCTAACTTTAACAAAATTTTTTTTTTTTTTTTTTTTTTGGTAACACATGAGTTCAAAACTGCTTTTTGCACAGGAAGTTATTAATTCCTGAGGCCGTGTCATCCCAGGTGCACCAGCCGGGCCAGTCAGCTGAATTGTCCCCTGTGCAGATGTCCTCTTATAAAGCAGGAAGGATGCTGGGACACACTCACAGGACACACACCATCAGCAGAATTACATTGACTGCACACTGGAAATTTACACTAAACTCCACCTGGAAGTTATTTAACATTCCAAAAATATATTAGCTGTTAAATCCAACTTTGTCACGCTAACTCTCAGGACAATTCACGTGGAATGAGACGGTCGATAGCCTCGCTCTCCCTGACAGAAACCAGATGGACAGTCTGGATGTTCAATAGAGGAGAAGAGCAATGTGAAGCGAAATAGGTAATACATTAACCTCTGACTAGCTCAGTGACATACACACGCTTATGTAACAACTCTTTCTCTCGCTGGTTAATATTTAGTGTGTTTTCCCCCTGCTGTTGTCTCTCAGAGGCTGAAGGTTGACATGGAGGGTCTGTTTGATCTACTGTGATTCTGGACCTCCACCGAGTACCAATCTAAACAATGTTTGGCTCAAAGTCACCTTGCTTTTTCAAGCAGGGCTATGAAAATGGGTCAGTGAGAAACGTCAAAGGTTTTTTAAGCACAGAGTTTACTATCAACTATCAACAACCTTCAGGTTCAGCATGCGAGCGTTTAAAAAATGTAGAGAAATTTAAACTTAAAGAAGAAGTCTCTCTCTTTCTTTCAATGTACACATTCACTTTTGGAGTTATGCATATATAATATATATGCGGATTGAATATGTATGTAGGAAACAGCATGTGTGTTTACTTACCTCCACCAGAAGCTCTCTGGAGCAAAAGTCACAACAGTGATGAATTCAACAAATATCAGGCTTTAAAGAGACAGTTCACCCAATAATGTGAATTCTGTCGTCTTGTGCTAATGTGGTTCTTTCTTCTTCTGTATTTTTTTTTTTTGGAACACAGAATGTGATTTATATTCACACTGCTGCACGTGAATGAGGCTGTTGAAAAGTTTTATGGAATGCACATGAATGCAAATGAGATTTGAACACTGAGCAGCAAGAATTTCAGTCAGTAATACTTTAGATTTTGGTCTGTTCCTCAAGCTTAAAATATGACATAAAGGACTTGAATTATAGCGTAGAACTCATACATTTATAGTGCTTTTCTGGAGCTCAACAATACCTCTTTCACTTTCATAGTACGGAAAAAAAGTGTGAATATTTCTTTTTTTATATACTTTTATGGTGCTTTTTTGTCGTTTCAGAGTTTGACTGCCCTAGTCATCATTCACTTTCATTGTACTTTCATTGTAGGAAGTTGTAACTAGAAACTCCTAAACTGGAGAGCACAGCGCTGGCTAACATCATAGGTTTGATTCCCACGGAAACATACTGATTAAAATATGCAGCTTGAATGTCTGCCAAATGCATACATTTAATGTATTTGAACAATGTGCCAAGGATATTCTTCAGAAATGTGCCTTTCGTGCTGCTTAGAGGAAATAAAGTCATACGGGTTTGGAGCAACACAAGGGTGAGTAAATGATGACATTTTTTTAATTAACAATTTATTTATTTTAATTTAGTTACATTTGAGTTTTTATTTATTTCCTGTTAACAATTTTAGTGCTTCAACTTGAACATATTTCAGTTAGTTGTCAAGGTAGCATTTCTAATTTTTGTTTAGTTTAAGTTTCATCTAATATTTCTATTTTTATTTTATTTAATCTTAATTTCAATTGATAGATTTTTTTAAATCGTTAAATAGATATTTAAATGTTTATCTTATATATTTATATCTGACATATTTCAGGTACCATTTCTAATTTTTGTTTAGTTTCTCATCTGACAATCATTCAAACATTTTACCGCAGGTACTTGTGGATTAAATATTTCAGCTAACTGAATAATGCTTTTAGCTACCAATAAGACTAATAATACTATCAGCATTTTACCATACTTGAATCCAACACATACTAGAAATGACGTAAAAATGGCCTTGGGAAAGTTGCAACTTTTAGAACTTGCCAAACCTGACAGGTTCACACGTTCAGAAACAGACGTGAAGAATGGCTCGCTGTCACTCTCTGCAACCTTGACCTGCACGTCCCTGACCGATTAGAGTGAAGAATTCCTCTGATGTAGATCATGTGCTGCTCGACTTTAACACTCGAGTTTGACAGGTGTGTGTCATCTGGTGAGGTCACAGGGACAGTGAGAGTGTTGTGTTGAGGTTTTAAAAAGGCATAATTGTGCCCATAGTGAGCAGCACATAGTGGACAGTTGGCTATTTAAAGAGCGGCCAGACCAGTCAGCAGATACTGGCCTTTATAGAACATCCTTTCACCTTTACAGTTAACATATTACAGGGAATAAAAATGATCACTCGCTGTTTGAGCGGCATTGAAAACTCAGATTTATAGGAGAAACGCACCCTCACATCACCTCCCGGACTATTCTGGCTCAGCATCAGAAAAGATTTCTGTAGGGAGTGGAGCGGGGCCGAGAGCCGTGGGAGCGGAGCGAGGCCGGTGGACTTAATGATAATGAGCGACACCTGCGCCACTCTCCGGTCTCGAGTCCCACGGAGGAGCTCCGGAAGGATAAAAGGAGGAGTGACGACAGTGGAAGACGAGAGAGGACCAAGCCTGGACTTTTGTGTTTGTTTATTTTTATTATTAAATTGTTGAAATGTTCGCCGGTTCCCGCCTCCTTCTTCCCGTTCTACGAACTGTGTTACAATTTCTCTCCCTCTTTCTCACGTGGCCACGATAGCCAACAATGGGCAAATAATTCATATTTACAGTAGGTTTTTGCAAGACAGGACCTGAAAGAGTTGAGTATAAACGTTTATAAGATTAATGCCTTCAACCACTCCCTTCTCCGGCAAGTTTTCCTGGCACTATAGGAGATCCTGAGCAGATTCTCCAATTTTCCAACATAAACATTTATATTAAACAAGCAAACAAGCTAAAAGCTGTCATCCCGGTGTGGGTGTTGACATACGCACATTCGCTGAAGACAAAGGAGGTTGTTTTTCCTATTTCTAAAACTTCTGAAGTCTAAGCGAGGAGTGGTAGACACACATTGTTCACTGTTAGCCATAATTTTGTGCAACTGTGATGACTTATAATCTGACAGCAGCTATTAATCAAACGCTTGAGTCACACACACATAAGCTCAAACTACATGCATATATCATGCCGGTAGTTGTATATTTGAGTTACAGATGTGGGTTTCCTGGTATCTCCGAGGATTTCCGAAAGAGTCTGACAGAATATTTCAGAACTGATGGGTATAGGAAGAGTAAGAAGGCCTTTTAACCAGCTTCATTTCACCAGCAAATGTGAAATATCCCCTTCGCCCCATTTTGAAGGTGTTTCCATAAGGATCGTCTGGTATGACATTACCACAAACCGTTCCAAATTTGTATGAATTTCTTTCTTCTGCTGAACATAGAGATATTTTGAAGAATGAAAGTAACAGTTTCTGGTCCCCATTGACTTCCATAGTATTTTCCCCACACTATGGAGGTCAACTTGTGACTGTTTGGTTACCAACATTCTTCAAAACATCTTCTTTTATCAAAAAACACTTTGGAACAATTTGAAGGGTGAGTAGATGATGACAGAATGTTCGTTTTTGGGTGAACTATCCCCCTAAACAGAATCTGTGAACACTTGCAAACTTCCGCTGAAAGTTCCGCAAAATGCCATAGAATTGGAAGGCCAATTATTCAGAAAGTTCTACACATCCCACAGTTGCTTGTTTATTAAATATTTCAGCTAATTTAATAATACTTTTAGCTGCCAATAAGACTAATAATACTATCAACATTTTACCATGTTTGAATCCAAAATTGAATCCATATTTTTCCATTAAATTCAGCACAGAAATAATGGAAAGCATTTCCCACCTTTCTATTTGAATGTTAGTTGTACTGAAACTGTAAGAAAGTGTGAAACAGCAATCTTATAGATATAGATAAAGGTAGTTGATACACAATCGACCATGAACTCAAGATTTTAGGTTCAATTAAGAAAGATGTATGTTTTGCTTTGCTATTTGAATTTCTTTTGCTTTTCAACAGTGCCTTCAGTGGTATATAGTGTGTGTGTGTGTGTGTGTGTGTGTTTGTGTGTACTTGTTTATGCTACATTGTGGGAACCAAATGTCTGCACAAGGATAGTATAACCTGAAATTTTTGACATTGTGGGGACCGGCCTGTCCCCACAAGGGGAAAAAAAAAAGATTAAAAATAATAAATGATGTTTATCTGAAAGTGTAACAATGCAAACAGGTTTTCTGTAAGGGGCAGGTTTAGGGATAGGTTTGGGTTAGGGGATAAAAAATATTTTTTGGTCAGTATAAAAGTAATAGAAGTCTATGGAAAGTCCCCACAGAAACAAACGTGTGTGTATGTGTATACATACACACATATACATACATAATACATTAATAAGAAAGGAATTAGGAAAATTTTTAAATAGTTTTAATTGGAATTTGAATTAGAAGAATTTCATGTTAACTACCCAGCTGTCGTTTTTGGTCGCACTGGATCTGCTAAATGTTGGACAAAAATACTGTCATTATGTGCATTGCATGAACTCTGACTCTCTCTTTTTCCACACCCTTTCAAAGTCCCCCTCTCAGTTTCTTCTTTCTTTCAATTCAACTCCATTTCTTCTTTTTGGCCTCAGACTACATAACACGTCCTTACAAAGTCCTTCGTTCTCTCTCTCTCTTTCTTTCTCTCGCTCTCTCTCTCTTTCTCACTCGGCCTCTTTACAACTCTCAGCCATATCCTTTCATAGACTGACTCTCTCTCTCTAGTCAGCTGACTGTCTGGCTCTCTGCCTCAGTGGCTGGATGAGCTCAGCGGCGTGGCAACGTGCAGCTTGCCATGTCTGCTGTCGCTACGGGAACCAGCTGCAGCGAGAAACACAGCAAACCTGGGTCAACACAGTCTGCAGATTCATTCAGAAAATCTTCTGTCTGAGAGAAATGTAATACCGAAGATGTCTGGCTTACTGTAAACAGAGTTTCTCACAGTTTCTGTACACAGGTGATAATTAAATCCTCAAAATTCAATGACATGTTACCTCATATCAGGTTTATTAAACACTGGACGTGGTAAACAGTGGTTAAGGATCGAGGCTGCATATAATATCTCAAATCAAAGTACAATACTTAAGATAATTTGTTAGTTTAATAAGTGTTGCATGACTTTACAAATATTTTATTACATGTATAAATATATTTGGAATATACACTACCGTTAAAAATACAGTAAAAACTTGAACTTGAGTAAAACTTGAAATATTATTAAAAAGTTACATTAACGTTAATAATATTTAATAATATTTTATATATATTTTATATATATATATATATATATATATATACACTTGTTCTTTTTTTATTTTAGAAGCTATATGAAGAATTGCAATGACTCTGATTCTAATGCAGTCATTCATTATATTTAAACAACCCTGAAGCACCTTTTTAAAGAGTGAAAGTCTCCGATTTATGAGCGACATGTACAGTCAATTACAGGTGTCTGAATGAATCTTCTCTTCTCACAGAGACTGCTGATCTTTTGAGACAATGTGTAATCAGATGCCCCACTGTTGTAAGAGCCTATCAATGTCAGAATCACCGGCTCCCAGACAGCCAGCTGGCATCACCGACTGCCAGCATGATGTTAGACAGCTCTCCTTAGGAAACCTTGAAATTATGACCCAGGCTAAAAATAGTCTTCTTGAGTCAGTGCATGCTTTCAAATATCAGAAGTTTAAGCTGCTGCTAAATTTGGTTTTGTTTACCCAGTTAATAGATGCTCTTACAATGCTTGAACACGAGTGAGTGTTAACTTCTTAGCCATGTTTTACTCCACTGAAAGCATGCTTTGCCATGTTTAATATTTCTGTGTATTAGATATATGATGGCAGTAGACCATAGCAGTATGCTGATGAGCACAGAATGTTCTAATGCAATGACCAGTGTCCAGATGACCTGTTAACACACTCAATCTGATTAATGGAGACTGAGCTGTTCAGTTCTGCAACATAATTAGTGTGCACAAATAATATTTGGTTTGTTCAGTTAGTACAGATGTGTGAGGATATGCCGTAAGCAGCAAAATAAATGCTTATATCATTGCATAAAAACTTGGATATGCCTATTTGAAATCCTTAAAGGGATAGATGGTTCACCCAAAATTGCAAATTCTGTCCTTTATATTGAAAGAATTTCAGTGTATATACAATTTTCACTCAGACATTGCATACATTTCATAAAGAAATGGCAAGTAGCACATCAAATTTAATTAGAAAATTTGAAGTAGAAAAACTGAAATAGGATTTTCTTGTTAAACCTACTCCAATGTTTTTTTGTTTGTTTTTTTTATTTACAAAAATCATTTTTTTACAGTGTCATGTTGTTCCAAAACCCGTAAGACTTTAGTTAATCTTTGAAACAGAAATTAAACCTGTTCATCACACACTGTAAAAGTTATTTTAAGTTTGAAGTAAAGATTGCTGGAGTGCATTGTACAAGAAAATAGTATCCTATAGCAGTTTTCCTATCCTATAGTATCCTTTAGTGAAAATAGTTTTTACACCAAATTATTTTTCAGTGTCTAAAGCGATTGTATCTCTTTACAAGACTTGGACTGAACCACTCGATTCATATAGACTAATTTTTATGGTGCCTTTATGAACTTTTTAGATCTTCTAAGTTTGGTTACCTTGACTGTCAATAGAGGGACAAAAACTTTTTAGGTTTTATTTAAAAAAAATAAATAAAATAATTTGTGTTTTGAAGATTAACCAAAGTCCTATAGGTTTGGAATAAGTGAGTAAATAATGAAAAGACTTTTATTTTTGGAAAAACTATCCCTTTAATTCAAATCGGTGTTCATTTTGTGGTCAAATATTTTTGTATAATGACCCCTAAACCATATAAACCAATAGCTTTTATAAATGTATGTCTCTCCTAATACTCTGTGGCTGGTCTCTTTTGATATCACATGATAATTTCATTATTTAAATCCATTTATTTGGTAAGAAGCTATTAAAGTAGGCTCATATACAGATACAAGACCCCTGTACACTGCATCTGGGTCCTGATCACCATTTCAAGGATGTCTGGAAATTACATTTCAGTAATGTAAATCTAACACTTTTAAAGTCGTAACCAATCAAATCAAAGGCATTTCATCAACAAAGCAAACCAGTGACCAATCACAGTAATCCAGTCATGAAAAGAGAAAAGCAGCAACCAATCAGAATTAGGCATTGATCAAATAAGCATGCTAGAGATGGGCTGATATCATCAAAGACACTGCTCTATAAGTATGCAAGTCATAGATGTCTATTCTCAGCTGGTGCGTATATTAACTATGCTATAAAAAGCAGCACATGTTGGCCGCATGCACTTTGCATATGTTGGTTGCAAAGTTTGTGTGGTGCCACCCAGACAATCAGGATATTTAAACAGCTTGACCTACAAATAAAAGGGCACTTTCTCTCTCTCACACACACACACACACACACACACACAGACAGACATAGACTAAGACTAAACGTTTGTCAGTGTGACCGGACACATTATGAACAGGAGCATCAGCTTTGTTACATTATTCTTTTACACATTATCGTCCTACATGTTTCCCAAATGAGACAATTATGGCCTTTTGTGGCAAAATTTGTGTGTTTTAATCACTGTATTTTCTGTCTACTGAGTCATTTTGTGCTAAATGAAATTCTGCTCTTTCAGTTTGGTTCCCATGCCTCTGCTTGTCTTTTACATGTCTCAGATATCGAGCTAAAAGTGAAACATCTCTCATTGTCAAGGTCTCTTGGGGGATGGGTGGAGGTGTTAGGCAGAGAAAGAGGGGAGAAACAGAAAAATGAAGAGGAGAATAAAGGAATAGATACCAGGAAGGGAGGGTGGAAGCAGAGAGCGATAGAGAGAGAGGGAGAGTGTGACCCTGACAGAACTCACGTAGATCCACAGCTGCAGAGCCTTTCTGATCCCAGTACCTCCCTTTGCCTCTCTGTCACACTCCCAGCGTTCAAAATGAGTGTGTGTGTGTGTGTGTGTGTGTGTGTGTGTGTGTGTGTGTGCGCGTGTGTGTGTGTGTGTGTGTGGAAATCAGCTTTTTTTTTCCAGCCGGATACACAGTGGCCATGAACCGGCCCCATCTATCCCACGTTCCACCTGCTAGACATACATCACGGAGACCATCTGCAGCAATTCTGCAACCTGCTTCCTCAACTGGACACAATAACACAGTGGACTTGTTAGTTTGTTTCCTCAACTCATGTGACCTACAAGCTAAATATTAAGTTCCAGCCAAGGTCAGTTGAAAAGACTCAAAGCAGGGAATGGAGAGAGAAAGAATGAGAAAGTAAAGCCAAGAAGAGCGCAAGGAGGGCATGCAAACTGCAACAATATAGCTGACAAAATGATTCCAGTAGATTGTGGAGTGTTTTAGTAGTTAAATCAGTAGTATATAATGTGACTTGCTTTGTTTGAGTGCAAACTTGGTCTGTACTGCCACTTTGTGGTTGTAGGCGGAATAATCCCTTGGAAATTAACTGTTCTAATTTCACTTTGAAATTTAGTTTTTAAATGTACATTTAATGTTTCTAACAGTATTGTCATGGTCATGTTTATATAAAATTCACAATTAAAACTTGTACCGTTTTACATTTTGTCAGGGTTTTAGATTTCAAATCGAAAATGAGCTAGATGTGCAACTAATTTCATTAAAAATATGTGCATGAGCTTATGAACGAAATGTTTTTTATTATTATTATTGAAACATATGCAGTTGTAAAGTCATACCCTACTAATTTGTACAAGATTGTGGAAAACATTTATTTTGTTGATTATTTTGAGTCATTTTGTAAAAAAAAAAAAAAAAGAAAGAAAAAAAAGGTAGTTTTTTTTCATTCATTGGTATTGATAATACATTCGTAATTCATAATTCGTACTTTTAAGGTTTAAAGTGCCTTAAACAACAACATTGAGATATTATTAATAATATATGTTAATATAATAACAACAATAATGTTGATGTTGTTGTTTTTGTTGTTATATTAAAAGTACGAATAACTTAACAGGTTGCATCACGTGATGCGTCTACCTACTTCGTCTATACCAGCCCCTACACCAGCATTACAGCTTCTATGCTTTTTGTTTATAGTTGGAATCTCTGTATGTCAGTACTGCCATCTTAAAAATAGCAGTGTGAATCTTCACTGGTTTCACGATTCAATTCAATTACGATTATCATTATCAATTCAATATCACGATGCGTCACATTCTCAGTTTTCAATATTAGCATACATTTTCATATACATTTTATATCAAATTTATTTTGTGCAAAATTAACTTTTTTTTTATTATATAAGCAGGCCACTTTTTAAAAATGATCAAATAAGTTTTAAAATAAGTGTTCTTTAAGTATCCGAAAGTTTACAGACAATAGTTATGGGTTTTTCTTTTTTCCTCAGCATTATTGCCGTTTGATTATTACTGATGAGATCAAAGACAGTGGCAGCTTTAACAGGCTGCATTCACGCTAATGCGCAGAATCCGCAGATCTATTTCGATATATCAGATGTTTTGTCCTGCTCTGAAAACAAAACTGACTGTGTGTAGTCTACATCAATTTCGTATAAAAGTATTCATAAATGCAAGTGCATTTAACCGCAGCCGCAATCGAGCTTCAGGACAAACAAACACAATGCGCACGTGGAAGTCTGTCAGTGCGCGAGTTTCGTGCATCTAATAGTACTGCTTTCCAAACGGCATAAATGAAAGCATATCTAAAGCATATCTAAAGGAAACACAGCGGGTGGAAGCACAGACTGTCAAGCAATGCGCATGTGTCTCACAGAGCAAATTCTGTGCAATGAATGCTGCGTTCAAGTCCTCCTGGGACGTTCGTACGAGTGACAAGTCGTTATTACGACGTCGGGTGCATTCAAGTCACTTTGGTCGGAATAAGATGGCGATTTAACCTTTCTACATACAATTCAACGATTTTTTTTTAACTCTACAGCTACAAAATGATGAATGTGTATCAACGCATTTTCATGTGCGTTCAACTCGTAAATATGTTTTTGCACTACATTTTCTGAAATATTCAGAATCGATTCAGAATTGTTGAAGAGAGAATCGCGATGCATCGGAGAATCGATTTTTTTCACCCCTATTAAAAATAGCAATGAAGGAAAAACCTGCACTACATTTTTACATGTAATAGCTTTATTGAAACACTCAGTTTCATGAACTCTTTCGTTTTTTTTTTTCGTTTTTTCTTGTGTTAATATGTCTTATTGAAACTTTTCAGAACACAAAGCAGTTTTGCTCTCTCCTGTCAGTCTTCCATCAGTGCTGAGTTCTCTGGATCCACGGGAGAAACCGTTTCATCAGGTAAGTTCTGACTGCTAACATTTGCTACATGATATGAGTAGATGAGTCAAAGAACCAGAATAGATAAGATTCAACAACAGATTTGTATTCTATACTGTGGTGAATCTGTCTTTGATTATGTTATTGAATTACTTATTGAGTTACTACTTAATGTACAATTTTTTGATTAAATTAAGCATAAAATAGTTATGAATTACCATGCGATTGTGTTATTACTGGTAACATATTTGTGCACCTTTTTAACCATGTTTGTGCTGAAAATTGTGGAATGGATTTAAATATCAGTACATTGTCAAATTTGAGAACATTTAGGATTTTTTAGAAAGGTTAATTAGGCAGCTATCAGTACAGCTGTGATCTAATCAACAATCGGATTTGAAAATGTAAAACCAGTAATTTTAATCCAATAATTTTAGCCCACTGAAGCATGCAAACACTCAAACACAATCCTATGTTTCTACTTTTTAAATGTAAGTTTCACTGAACTGGGAGAGAATACTGAGTCTTGGTATCAACATGATCGTTGGAGACAGTACTTGTACCTCCATCGTCGATCTCTGAAAGAAGTAAATCAAGCATCACATTAGTGAGCAAAAGAGCACACAGTCTAACATGTTTGACTTAAGTATTAGAAATAACACAATGAGCAAGATGAGATATTCTTAAAATGAAAGCAATTATTCTCACTCATGAAAATCATCATGGTTGCTTTCAGCGCCCACCAGAACTCTCTGGGGAGGCACAGTCCAGTAGAAGTACTCATCAAAGGAGTTCACGTATAAAGTCCACTGACAGCCAGAATGACAATGACCTCTGACCTCAGAAATACATTTACTTCTGCAGCAGTAAAACTGCCACCTGTGTTAAACATGGTATTGACACCAGTTCAGAGAAACTCGAGGGAATCAAAGTTTAAGCATAAGAATCATTCAAACATCAGCTCACCGTCTGTCCTCATGGTAGTTGTTATGGTAGCTGCTTATTCCTGCGATCACGTGGTGCGGTGGACACTCAAAGCTGAACGTTTTGTCAAAGTCATTCACATAAGGTGACAAGAAACAGTCTGTACCCCAGCTGAAGGTGGGTTTACAGCTAAATTTCCAACGTCGGTCCTCATGATAATTGTTGTGATAGCTTTGTTTACATTAGTTAGGAATGGAGAAAATTAATTTCAAAAAATATATTGCATAATCACAATAATTATAATTTTATTGATATCTATATATTGATTGCATTCAGCCATGACAAAGCTAACCCTAACGTACAATTTGTCAATTCAAGAAGGTTTATGCCTTTATAATAATGTTTAAAATAGCTGAACAATTATTAATTAGTACAGTAGGCCTACTCACCTGCTGATGGAGGATATAGACTCACCTGGAGGGCATTGAAAGTTGAGAGGCTTATCATAGTTGTTATGCCAGTCTGTGGAGTTACATACCCAACCATTTTCAGCTTAGAATATATTTTAAATATCAAATAACTCAGGATGAATGATGAAGATTTAGCAGAACCCAATTAATATAATTAATGTAGGCCTGCATATGGAAATTTCAGGAAAATGATCAGTATTAAACGCTTTAGTAAGGTCACTCACCTTGTCCATTGGTGAACAGCCTAGTCAGTAGCAGAAACAGAGCAACTGTCCTCATGGTCTCTTGTGTTCAAGGATGCAAAGTATGTGTTGCATCCTGTTTATATAGGCTGTTGTTGTGTCTGACTCCTGCAGCAGCCAATCATGAGTCAGACAAACATGTTTCTTAATAAAGCAGCAGCCAATCACAAGTCTGCAAATCGCGCTCTGACTACGGGTCGCTGCAGCTTTTGATGCACAACTAAAACAATGTGAGACAGCATGTCTTCAGATAAATATCATTTTATTTTTGAAGATATAAATACACAATAATATAGAAAAATTAAACGTTTTACATGAAGCAATGTGAGTGCTTTAGAAGCCAGTGAATTTAGAATGTTTATGCCAGGCTATACATAAAAAATGTGATAATGTGATTATAAATATTATTATTTGAAATTATCATTTTGTGAGTTACTTGAAATCACTCCAGCATATAATTGCAAAAAAATTCTTTTAAAAAGACGTATCACTGTCATCGTCTTTTTCCATGTGTAAAGAATAAGAGCTAGTAAAACTTACTGAGCAGGATATTAGGATCGCAGGGTTAGTATTGTCCTTGGGTGAGTAAATAACATAGGCAACAGAGATAATTGCCAGTCTGATCCGGCTGAATCATCTTACTCATGACTGGCTCTATTCTGATTGCCAGCACCTTGGCCAGGATCTTATAGCCACAGCAAAGTCAATTGATTGGGCGGTAGGATGAACATTTAAGCGGGTCTTTATCCTTTTTGAGAAGGACCGATATGGTTGCCTGAGTCATGGTTGCGGGGAGAGACTCTGAAACAAGGACCTCCTCAGATACCTTGCTCAACAAAGGGGCTAACTTGGCAGAAACCCGTCGGGACCTGACGCTTTTCCAGATTTTAGTTTCTTAATTGCACTGTCTATCTCAAGAACTGTTTTGTTACCTTCTAAAGCGGACATGTCTGAATGGTCTAAGGATGGCAACTCGAAGCTGCTGAAAAACCTTTCTATCCGCTCTATGTCGTCCACTTCAGAAGTGTATAGGGCCTCATAGAAAGATCTAAACTGATCAATAATACCCTGTTGATGCGTAATAATGTTACTCTCACTGTCTCCAATTGCTGCTATAAAACCTTCTGCTCAACCTGCTCAACTGATAGCACAAAAAACTCCCAGCCTGCTCACCGTTTTCATAATGAGTCTGGTGTGATTTCAAGAAAAGTTCTTCTGTGTACTCACTGGTCAGAGTGTCAAACTCACCTTGCAACAAAAGTCTCTCTTTATATAGTTTCTCAGAAGGTAGTCTGCATCTGTACTGAAGTGCTGCAGGTTATTTAAGGGCTGCTTAAAATAATGTAGTGCAACTAGACCTTTTGGTTTTTGAAGATATACATATTAAACTGCTTGTGAAGCAAAACAAGAAAGCTCCCTAATGTGAGTGCTTTACAAACCAGTGAAATTAGAATATATATGTTTACATTTATGTATTTAGCAGCTGATTTTATCCAAAGAGACTTCCAAAAGAAGAACAAAGGCAAAGCCATATTGAAGAGCCAACAATGTTTTTTTTTTTTGGCTATTATTTTTAAAAAATATATTTTTTAAACAGTCGTGTTATGTTATGAATTTTATTTGTTTTTTAAGTGAAATATATAAAAATAAAATACAATTGCATATATTTATTTAAAGATCTCTGAATCTCTGATGTTAAGATTTTTGTTTTCATGTGCAAGAGTGAAATTTTCACTATTTCATTTCCCAGTGAAACATCGAGTACAACTTTAAATCATGAAGTCTCAATTTGATTGAAATGTGTTTTTGAAGCTTTTCCCACTAAATTTCCTTTGTAATTGTCTCATAGCCTGAGTTTGCCTCTCTTTATGTTGAGCCTCATGGGTTCAAGAAACACTTGACACAGTTACTCGTGACTTACGCTCACCTGTTCACCTCTAACTACTATTGCTAGTGCGGATGCTCTAAACCAGTGTTTTGAACCCAGTTCTGGGAGACACATCAACAGTACACATTTTGGATGTGTATGTTATCTGAGCAGTCTGTTTCATCTTGAGTTTTCAACAAATGAGCCTATAAGTTGAATCAAAGTCAACTTTAATGTCATTATTCTGATTAAGAGGAGATTGAAAATGCTTTTTGTGTGCTTCCAGTAACAGGGTTGGGAAACACTGCTCTAAACAAGCGTATCGACTTGAATGTTCTTCCATTGTAGCATCTCAAATCATGCTGAAAACATTTGCAAATTCATGTACATTTTTAATTCAACTTTTCACTATGATTATTATGCTGAAAATATACTTATAATGAAAAAATTAGTAAAAAAAAAACTGATTAGTCTCAGAGTTTAGGACCCCAAAGGTGTAGTCAGTTCAAGAAAAAGTAATCATATGTGACCGTGGACCACAAAACCAGTCTTAAGTCGCTGGGGTATATTTGTAGCAATAGCCAAAAATACATTGTATGGGTCAAAATTATAAATTTTTCTTTTATGCCAAAAATCATTAGGATATTAAGTAAAGATCATGTTCCATGAAGATATTTTGTAAATTTCTTAAAGTAAATATATCAAAACTTCATTTTTGTTTAGTAATATGCATTGCTAAGAACTTCATTTGGGCAACTTTAAAAGCGATTTTCTCCATATTTTGATTTTTTTTTTTGCATCCTCAGATTCCAGATTTTTGTATCTCGGCCAAATATTGTCCGATCCTAACAAACCATACATCAATGGAAAGCTTATTTATCCAGCTTTCAGATGATGTAAAAATCTCAATTTCGAAAAATTTACACGTATGACTGGTGTAAAGGGTAATATGTAAGGGAAACAAAGTTAATTTAGCTCAAAGGGAATCATTTATGATTTTATAGGGAATTTGAACAGAATCACTGTTTTACGCCTGATCACTGAGTCAGTGGACGAGCCGTATAACATCAATTCTGCACTGGATATTAAAATCCAAAATATAGTGAAAACACTATTTAATAGCACAGTAACAAGATCGGCAGATTAAGACATTAACTTGTAAGCACAAAACACAAGATACTTCTCTTTTCAATATAAATAAGATTTTATTTATATAAACCTAAGACATAAACTAATCTTAACACATGAACACAAGCATTCACACATTCACACGTTGCAGAAAGAGAGAAAGTGAGGAAAAGATGAGTTTAAAAGAATGAAAATGTGAAATCCCAAGTTTACAGCAAAATGTGTTATTGCCTAGACCTGAACAACCATCAATCACTTATTTAACCCTCGCTTTGAGTTTCTCAATGAGGCTAAAATTTGTATTAAATGCACTAATTCAGTTAGAATCTGGAGGTTACTTGCGTTGCCTTTGTGTTAAGGGATTCCCTTTGTCATTGTCTTTGCAGAAAAGGGTTTTCCCAAGTTTGCTGATTGGTTGGATGTTCAGTAATCGTCTTGGGCGTTGGCTCTTGGCTGAAGTTGCGGAGTTGGTCTGGTTGAAGTTTGGGGCGTGTGCAGTCGGAGCTGAACTTTGTGGCAAACTTAACGAAACTCTCACGGAAAGACAAGAAATTAAAGTAAAAGAATAAAATGATGTAACGAGACTAGGTGGTTTTTCTTCTCATTGTGGTAGCAGCTGGCATGTAGGCTAGAGCACGCTGGAATACCGCTCAAAGAATTCACAGACAAACAGCAGTGGCAAAAAGCATGGCTAAATGTACAAAGCAAGAGCAATGACAAAAAAGCATAATTTGATGGTGTCCTGAGTATTTAAACTCGGCTTTCAGACCGTCCTATCTGGACGTCTTGACCAATTAGAAATGATCTTAGCCTAGGGGTGTTGCTCTGTTTCTTCCCCATCATAAATCCTGTATCAGTCACATGGTACGAATTTTCCCACTCATGTAAAGTATAATTTTGGACATGATTTCTATAACAAGACTATGAAACATTTGACAAAGAATTGATTGGAAGAAACATTTAAAGCATGATTTTTCAAACTCATACATACCAAACACGAATATGACCCTTTAAAGTCATTCCACAGTTATTAAAAAGACATACACAATATGTGATTAAAACATGATAGTTAATTGTGTGGGTTACAAACATAATATGGGGTTCTGCATAGAAATGATTCATAAGTCCTTGTAAGATGATTTTGGTGCATCTATATGTGAAAAGGCAGTTTCTGTACCATTCTGTGAACATAAGGACATGTTCTGTGAGGACTAGAAAGGTTAAAAGGTCTCCTAAGGAATTTCAGTCTCAGTCTTTGTCTTGTGGGAATAAAATCAGTCTAAGGAAGCTTGTGATTTCTATCGTGGAACGCATGTGATGGCCATCTCTTTGACCATCAGTCTTGATTACTTGCCCCAAATTTGACGATCTCCTTCCTGTTGGATTTATCAATAAGTATTCTTTTGTCTTAATGTTGCAAGCTGCTCTGTGAAAGAGGCTTGTTGGTAGGCTTGCTCCAGACTCAAGGCGCCAGGGTACCGTGGACAGATTTATGATGAACATCCTGTTGTCTCGGGATCCTGGGCCTCTTTGTGGAATTTGGCTCTTTTGGTGGTTCTAACACCAATCTGATCGAATCTTAAATTGTCTGATTCACTCTGATATCCTACACTGGTTTTGTGGTCCAGGGTCACATATGGTTCAATCATAAAGCTAATTATTTTATGAATTGGACAATTTTATTATTCAAAATTAGCATCTGGAACTCTGTTTTATTGATTTTTTTTTCACTAATGGCTTCAGTATACTTCATGACACTCACATATACATGTACAGTCTCAGACCTACTGATTTTTTTATTCAAAATTCATGGGTCAATAATAATGACACTACATTTCCATCTTGTGTTTATTTCAAATTTGAGATTATTTGCATTTGAGAATCTCAGCATTGTACTTTACTACAATACTTGTACTTCCAGCGCCGGTCTCTGAAAACATTAAAAAGATATGTTAGCATTCAAATATGCACTCTCACACATGCAATTATTCCAGTATCACATTTGCATCACCTTTTTCTCTGTCGAACCGAAAACCTTTATCAATATTCAAATTAACAAAATATTCTAGAGAGAAAAGAAGAGAAAAATCTGAAAATATAACAAATCTGCTGCTTTACTTACTCGTGTTTATTTTCATGGTAGCTTTCAGCACCCACCAGGTAGTTATGGTTTGGTACGGTCCAGTGGAAGAACTCATCAAACCAGTTCACATAGGTAGTCCACTCGCAGTTAGCAGTACAGTGGCCGTTACTTCTACAGCAGTAAAACTGCCAGCTGTGTGTAAAAAAAAGAGTATAATAAACATTAGCTCTGATGAACTCACACAAATCATCAAAATCAGAGCTTACCGTCTGTCCTCGTGCTTGTTGCTGTGGTAGCTGCTCATTCCTGTGACGATGTGGTTTGGTGGACACTCATAGGTGAACGTTTGGTCAAAATCATTGACGTAAGGTGACAAGAAACACTCTGTGCCAGAATCAAAGGTATCTTTACAGCCAAACTCCCACATCCGGTCCTCATGATGATTATGATGTTGGCTTGGTTTATTCATTAGGCAAGGAAACATAAGCAATTGAATTATCAGCTTGATGTTCTCATTACCTGTTCTGTTGCATTACTGTAGGATTATTTTTTAGAATCTACACTTAAGTTCCTTGGAAACGGAATATTGACTCCACTTTTCTGGGGTTACAAATTACCATGCATTTTTTATGGCCAATAACTTCCATTTTAGTGTAAACTGCACTCATTGATCCATATTTAGTAGACCATATTGACCCCATAATGTTTTGACTTTTACTTTATTAACATTTTAACAGTAACTATTCCTTTACAGAAGTACACTGTACACTCTGCTTTTTACTCACCTCTTTATGTAAGATATTGACCGTCCTGCAGGGCAGTTAAAATCTAGAGGCTGGTCATAGCTGTTTTCCCAGTGCAGCTCTGTGGGATTTTATTAAGACTTAACTTGACAAGCATTTTCATCAGTTTGTAAAAACAAACAGTTTTGCATAAAGTTTCCCACCTTGTCCATAGGCCAACAGACCCGTCAGCAGTATTAACAAAGCAGCTCTCCTCATGGTGTTGTTGAGTCAAATTACAAGAGAGAAAGGTACGGCTTTTATAAAGAACTCAGTCCTTGTGGTCACATGTAACGTATGGTCAGTCTTTTGCTTAACAAGTGGGATCTAATCATGTTTGAACAGGTGGGACTGATTTCTACCTTCAAGGTGATTTCTTAGGAACAGACATGCTGTGATAAAAAAAATAATAATCTTTAATTTTTTAAGCAGAAGTTTAAGCTGTTTAAAATTGGTATTTAGTTGCCCTACATTGTTATTTTTTTGTTTTGTTTTGTTTTGTTTTTTTGTTTGTTTTTTGGCTGCTTATTTTTTCTCTTTATTAGGCAGTTTTTGATCTGTATTACCTGTGGGAAAATAGTACATGTGCACCTTTAGCAGTAAACAGTTAAGCATGATACCATTTTATTTTTGTGCTGGGTGCTTGATGTTTAAAGGTAAACTTATGTAAGATGAGTTATGCAATCTTACTCAGGAAAAGCTAAGGGTTAGAGAGAAGATAAATATCTATTATATACCATATTAACAAAAAAATAATCAGACTTGTTTAGGCAAATTCTCAAATATTTATACTCGCATACATGGAAAAAAAAGAAGATTTTTTAAAGTTAATAAATAAAACAAAGATTATTGGAGTTTTACAAGAAAATGCTATTTCAGTCTTTTGCTTCAGACTTCAGACATGTTTAATTCAATGTACTTGCTGTTTCTTGGTAACTATTTATGAAATTTACTAGCAATTTCTGAGTGAAAATTGTTTCACTACCAAAAGTTTTTCAGTCTAACAAATCATGAGACACTCATTAAGATGGTTTTATTCATTAATTAAAAAAGAGGCGCAGTGTTAAATGTGCTAACCATGACATATTCTGTGTAAACTATTGTGTTAATAAATTAAACAAGAACTGATCAGTAAAGTAAATAAAACATAAGCCTACTGGCACGCTGAAATCATTTAGACTAGCATTCAAATACAATGGTTTTTGATTGCAGGTAAAAAATGGATTTCGCATATTCAAGTAAAGAGAATTCACATAACCCTATAATAATCTGGAACCTTAAAACTGAGCAACATTGTGACAAACTCTTCTCATATACATTATTTTCATTTACATTTATTCCATTTTCTTTTCGCATGCATTTATGCATTTTATATATGGTGTGTATCTGCGTTCAGTTGCATTCAGAGGGATGTTTCTTTGGAGTCTCTGATCTCTGTAATGGGTGGCTGGAATGATAGGATCTCTGTAAAAGTGTGACCTGCAAAGTGACAGACAGAAATGACAATCAATCAGAAAAGTATTGAGTTGTACATTGTGACCTCTCTTCATTTTTTTCAACTCTTGCATATTCATTCTAAACTTTAACCCATAGAAATAAAACCTAGCAATTCTCTTATTTTAGATTTCAGTTATTAAGATGTTATCTCATACGTTTCCATTGATCCAGAGGCATTTCTGTGTTGTCCATAGAGTGATCATAAGGCAGGGCCTCCGTCTCTTCCTCAGGTTCTCTGTACTCTGTGAACAGCGGGAGCTCAAGTGCCTCTGCAGCGCTCACACGTTTGTCTGGATCCAGAACCAGCATCCGCTCCAGAGCACTCACTGCTGAGAGAAAAAAAAGAAGACGCTCATTAGACACAAATAGCTCTTACAACTGACCCTAACAGTATAACAAAAGAAAGAAATGGCTTACCTTCTGAGCTAGCTTTAAAGAAAATAGTGTTTAAGTCCTTCTTTGGTACTTTAGGTAGACCTCTGAGGTAGTTTTTGGCCTGTTTGGGTGGATGCAGAAAACACACATGCATCAGTTGTACATTTGCATGCCTGCATGTGTGTGTATGCAGTTCATTTCTCTTGGTGTTTGTTTTTATCTGTAATACACTCACATCTTGGTTTTGTAGCTTCATGATGAAATCTGGTGCTGGTGTTCCTGTGATTTTCATGATCTCTCTCAGCTGGTCCAGATCTACAAGTCTATGTCAAGGATTCAGTGAAAGAATAGAGGCAGTACAAGCACGTTTTTGCAGTAAACACAGAATTTATCTGTTTAATCTCTACTGTGAATTGTAGTAAAGTCAGTTCAGTTGACAGGTTTTCAAATGTGCAGTGATAGCTACATGTAAATACACATGTAAAGAACAACATATTATTTCTCCATTAAATTAAATCAGTCAGCTAATCATCAAAGTCACTAGAACATGTAAAAGCAGAAATCATCTTTCAGTTACACTGTAAAAAAAGATACGGTCATTTCCTTTAAAAAGTGTCCTTCCAAGCAACATCTCCGCCATGATGCAGCCCACTGACCAGATATCAACTAAAACAGAGGAATAGAGTTGATAATCACATCAGTCTTTGAACCAGCTGTTCATAAGTTCTTACTTAACTTATAAAGTTCACAATAGATGATTAGTAACTGCTAGATAACTAACTTTATACTACTAGATAAAACTAGTCTGTAACTAACTTTGCAAATTTGCTTTTAAGGCAGAATGGAGTAAGGTATAGTTGCATAATATGACGCTTACCCTCATCCGATTACAAATTTTAAATTTGTAAGCAAAAGTTGTTGAAATGTTGTGAATTTAATTTTTTCCATGATTCTAACTTCTTTTATCTCTCATAACTAATGGTAAAAATACATTTCTGTTGAAATATAGTACTACTTAACCATGAATAATGTAATAGGTATAAGGATCAATAAATACTGATGCAAAAGAAAAACAAAACATTTATGGAAATTAAAAAAAAAATAAATATATATATATATATATATATATATATATATATATATGTATATATATAAATAAAATAAATTAACATGGTAACACGTTATTTTAAGGACCAATTCTCAATATTAACTAGTTGCTAATTATCATGCATATTATTACCATATTGGCTGTTTAGTGCTTATAATGACTTATTCTGCATGACCATATTTTAGAGCCCTTAACACTAAACTTGACAACTACCTTATTAACTATTAATAAACAGCAAATGAAGAGTTCATCGAGGCAAAATTCATAGTTAATATTTAGTTAATAGTGAGAGCTGGTCCATAAAATAAAGTGTGACCAAATTTATTTATGATTGATTTTATTTGACAAGCAAAACACGGACCAGTGCGTACAGAGGTGTACTGTTTATGTCAGGTTGGTATTGAAGAGCCGCTAACAAAGTAATTTATTCACATAATGTTCTCTCTCTTAAAAAGTGAATGAATGTAAATGTCAGCATTATATCATGTACATCTAAAGCACTGAAGTCTGTCAGGTAAAACAAGTTTATTGATGCAATTCAGTCCGTCAGTGATTTTGTTAAAAACATAATTTCTGGTTGCAGGCTTCCATAAATGTTTAGTTTATACGTAAAGCTACGTTAAAATTCAGTTCATGGTGCAACGCAAAAATATTTAGGAGTGCGTACGTCAAAAATGGGCTAAGCTGTAACTAATGCACAGTTGGTGAACCGTATCCCAATAGAGTTGGTATCCCAATACCAACTCTATTGGGATACTGAGCTCACTGTGATGTCCTACAGCGACATCTAGTGGTTAGACAATGTAATAGCTATATTTATTTGTGCACGTCTTTATTGGTAATTCTGTATCTCACCTGTTTGTGAGTAGTGCATCCAGTTGAGGATAACCTCTGGTGCTCTGTACCAGCGGGTCACAACATAACCCGTCATCTCTGAATCTGCCTGACGTGCAAGTCCAAAGTCCAAGATCTGCACACAAAAGTTACCGTCTTTTACATTTGTCAAGATAGTTGTAGACATTCATTTAAATTGTGCTATAGACCGAGTTGCGTTAATACCTTCAACTCACAGTCCTGGTTCACGGCCAGATTTCCTGGTTTGAGATCCTGAAGAACGACAACCAAAGTAGACATTTACAGAAAACACAATTAATACATATACATCTAATGTAGTAAAAATGTTCCTACTTATTTTATACAGCCTGTTTTTAAAGAAACAAAAATGCACGCCTCCATAAATTTTCTCAGACTTTATAAAAGAGAAGAGATGGACAGAGGATGAATGAATGTCAGGGTTGAATGAAGTGGTCACCCAACCCCCTCTGTGCATCTATTTAAACTCTCCGAGGTCACTTACCCTGTGAATGATCCCGGCTGAATGAATGTACTGTGGAAACAGAGCAAGAGCGGGAGATTTATAGATACCACAAAGTTATAAAGGACAGAGTGCTTCACGGATGTGATTGTGTGTATATCTGTGCCTAACCTTCAGACCCCTCAGTATCTGATAGACCAGAAACTGCACCCTGTCCTCCGATAGTCTCTCCATCTTCATCAGCTTTCCCAAATCAGTGCCCATAAACGGCATCACCAGGTAACTGAGAGAAAATACATTAGCTGCTGTTTCATTGTTGGTCTGTGATGACAGAACTTAAAACAATTGCTAATGATCTGAGTTACATAATAGTAAAATCTAGATTTTTAGGACTGAAAAAATTGACTCACAAATCCTGAAATCTGTCCAACAAGATTTCCGAGGTAAAGGCGTCCAGCAGTCCAATAACCTGAACAATCATGTAGAATTAGATATTAGGGCGCATGAACAACATTAACAATGTAAACATATGGCAATTAAAGCAAGGGAAAATGGCAACCTTATGAGATTATTAATTAATGACAGTTCTTTAATAATGTACATGGTAAATGTAGATGTTGGTAACTTACATTCTCATGTTTCATGTGCTTGAGGAGTCGTAGCTCTCTGTAAGCGCGTTTGGCGAACAGTCTGGACTGGAACGGCCGGTGGAGCTTCTTGATGGCCACACGCACTCCTGTCTTGCGGTCAATAGCTGAACTTTGGATATATTGAGAAGAGTAAGAGCAATGCTTAACAATTGTATCTATTACCACCTACAAGACCATTGAGAGGCTGAAGTCCACCGTCCGTGGACATTGTATTGTCATGTTGATTGCATTTCTCTATGTCTGGACCTGAAATGTGGTCAGGAAAGAGGTTGAGTAATGTGCAACAGGTTCATTACTCAATCTAAAACTTGAGCAACTTGTGAAAAATCTATTAAAGTGGAAAGCCTGCTGAAGACCAACACAATGTCTTTAATTCGGCAACTTCTGCTTGTTAAACGCAGACAATGGCATCAGTGGGGAGGCTTTGTTAAGTGACCTCTGGTCTTGCAAAGGGAGAAAAGTTTACAGAGGTTTCACAGTTTCACCCAAATAAGCCATGAGGCCTTTAGTTGAAGGAGAATCAAGAAAACAGATGGAAGTGTATGATGCAATTTAAAAAATAAGGCCAATCTAACAGCGTTCATTGCGCATTGCACAGCTCTCTTGATAAATATCCTCCTATCTACTGAAGTTACAGAGCCGGTAGACTATTGCTTTGTTTCAACATGCAAAGTCATTTTAACAGAATTAAACAAACACGATTTTGGGGCTCCAAACAAAACTGGAGGGGCTTGTATGTAAAATAATGCATTTTAGTAGGCTACATATACACTGAAAAAAATGACTCATTGAATTTACTAAATTTTTTTAAGGTAAGTGGTTGCAATCAATTTATTTTAGCTACATTTAAATAAACAAATTTAGTTGACTAACTTTCAACTAAATTTGTTTATTTAAATGTAGCTAAAATAAATTGATTGCAACCACTTACCTTAAAAAATTTTTAGTAAATTCAATGAGTCATTTTTTTGAGTGTACAGTACAGTTAAACAACATTTTTACACGTTTCAGCAGCCACAAAAGTTAACTTTAGCTACAAGTTAGTTGAGGTGCACTAAATAGACGCTCGCGAACATAAATTGCGTTCGTCAGCGGTAACCATAGCAACAGTAAGCCGCTAGAACAAAGTACTGCCATTTCTTACAAATTTGTAACACATTTAGCTATATACAACAAGTGGGTTATACCACAAAAATATTATTAAGAAATCTGTACTGCGTAAGACGACTCTTTACACCAAATTCCGAACACTACGGAACCGAAATTCTTTTTAAATTCGATCCCCTGAAAGTAGCTGAATAATTCGGACGCGCTCAATAATTATAAACTTTTAGATACTAATAATATACTTACCAGACAGTTCCGTACGCTCCGGTTCCTATCTGAATGAGGTCTCTGTATTTCTCTGGCACGTCCCAAACGGTTCTGTTTATCTCTTGGCGATAAAATCCTGCCCTGGTTCGGAGTGACATCCTCAGAGAGTGTTGAAAGTAATGTCTTTCAAATGTGAAACTATCCTTTTTACGGTCTCATTGTTTTATCGGGTATTTTGATAAAGAAACTCTCAGAGAACGAGCGCAAACGGAGCTCAACTTGGAGAGCCCCGGTGGATTTGGGGGCGGTTCAAAAGTTTCCACAATTACGCACGGGAAACTCGCTGGAATAAACATTTGAACACCGTAAAGCAGCGTTTTCGGACTGTTACCGGATCTGTAAATGAGGTTTAATTGACTCCTAGTTTTAACACCGCTTAACACCGTGACAGGTTTCAGGAAAAGAGTTTGATTTTATTAAAATAGATGGTGAAGGGGTCGTGGATACATGCTAAGGGGACTGGCTGACTCACAGAGGGAAAAAGACCAGTCCAGTCCCAATGAAACAGCTGAAGGTAGTTTTTATCTTCGTTAAATGCATGCAAGAGACCAGGCGGAGAGTGCAGATAGCCTAGGCTATACATAAGGGCAAAGTGCTAAGGCCACATAACATCTGAACAACATTGGAGAAGTGACACTTGTTTGTACCAAGTGGTTAGTATATTTTTTACACTGTACTTTACTGAAAGCAGGGCAGTTATTGTTCATTTACATATACAGTGTAAATGTGAGAAACCACACCCATTTCCCCCATTCAACTTCAGAGGATGCTGACTAGTTTCATGACATCAAAGTAGTCATTCAGGATCTTCCAAAACATACATTGAGAAATAATTGTGACACTAATCATATTAACCACTTCCTGAAATGCAGTTTCCTATTTTGAAAAAAAAAAAAAACACATATTCATTCTGTAAAGACCTGCTGCTGTTCCCCAAATACATTTTAAATATTGTGTAATTCATTTCACTGGACAGAAGAAACATTCAGAAGACTGAAATGAAATTGCTTTCTCAAAAAAAGAAATTATATTTTACATAAAGAAAATCAGGATTGATGATTTTTTTATTATTTGTAAAATATTTTTTCTTTGACATTATTTTCATAAATTCTTTTGTTTCTTATGTTCCTAAAATCATCAATATTTTACATTTGTAAAATTTAAAGGCAGTATGGCAAATGTATTTATTGTTGTTGTTATTGATTGACTGATGACTGATTTGTGTGTTATCATAATGAAAATTGAGAGAAATGTACTTAATTGTAATGAAAATAATGCCACAATGCAAATAATCATAATGGTCCTAAAAGTTTTTTTATGCAAGATACAATTTTTTTAGGATGAATTATGACCCATACGTGTTCTGTTTTGTGATAGATATGGATATTGACAACTGACAACTGACTTGTACTATAGAAATGGATGTGGAAACTTGTGTTTTACAATAAATGACATCAAACCACATACTGGTCCTTTAAATAACCTGAGAAAAGAAAAACAGTTTGTTCAGCATATGTTGAAGTAACCAGCACTGTTGTAGTGCAGCATAAACTAACAGTTAACCTTTATTTCAACCTTTTTGTTAAGAAAAGACAGTATTTGTGGCTGGGATGAGTTTTACCACCACAATCTGTTTCTGTAATTAAACAACTATTAATCACTTCATTTTCACCTGAGGTGTGATTCCATGCGAACACACATGATGCATTTGAGGTATGTTATATTCAGATAGCCTTGCAGATGCAGAACGAGTAAAGACAGATTATGTAACTGATCCAATTTTATGCAGAGACTTTTGTACATTGATGCATATATCAACTTTTCAAGACACACATCCCACTCCATCCAACACTGTAAACATATTTATCTCCTCCCCCTGCTTAGTTTGTTTTGGTCTCATATGAAAGACACCATACCCTGCTTCACCTATAGACAGCTGTCTCATATTAAATATAAAAAAACACTCAAAACACACAACTCTGCACACATACACACAACATGCACCTTGTTATATTAATACACTGTGTCTATGTTCAAACAATACTGGTCGTGTTTTGCTCTTAATTAAGTGTGTATGAACACACACCCACATACAGGAAGGGCGTCATGCCTTGGAAATACATAGTCATTGTCTCTGGATGGACTGCAAGCTGTTCATATAGTATGTCCACCAGTCCTGTAGTTTGTATGTTTGAAAGACAGACAGTGGCGAGGGGCGGCATCTTCCTGGATTGTAGTTACGCTCAGTTTTATTGTTCAACCTGAAGATTTTCAGGTTTATTGGGAGGATCTTTAAAATTGCTTACTTCCTCAAACACCAGCTCTGTGGAAGGAGAAAGATAGAGTGGATTTCCACAGTCACCGAACAACTCCAAATATTAGTTAATAAAGTTAAATACAAGTCAATAAAGACAAAAATGGAGCTGATTTTATATTACAAGGTATCAGTTTTGGCAGATCATGTTCACACTGATTTTCTGAAAGAACAAATAGCTTCAGCATGGTGGTGTTTTAGTGTACGTTTACAACCTTGAATCCAAACAAAAGCAGTGTAAGATTTCCTCTCACCTTTCCACTCATCCAGCGTGCGATCTTTGCTCTCAGGGGTCTGATCATATGGAGGTGCCTCGGGTTCATCTTCAGGATCGTGGTATTGGGAAAAGTACGGGTGACACAGAGCTTCACTGGCTGAAATCCTCCCGTCACAGTCTAACACCAGCATTTTTTTTAACAGTTCCACCGCTAAAGGCAAAGAGGGCAAATGGGGATGGGAAAACTTTGAAAAGGGGTCAAATAATTAGATTTTTTTTTTTTTTTTGACTAATTCTATTTTTAAGTACTGTTTGAAATTCTAAAACTTTTTTTTTTTTTTTTTGCAGAATTGATTGTACATCAAGGATGATAACTTTTTAAAGTTTTAAAAATCATTCTAAATTTAAGAGAATAGCAACATTTAGACCACGACTATAACAATGATACAAAAGAACAATGTCATTGGAACTTTCAGAACGCTTTTTCAAGCTGATGAATGACAAAAACATTGACAGCCAATCAGAATCCACCACAATATCATTGTTACTTTCAGAACTTTTTCCCCCATCTGATGAAACACTGACAGCCAATCAGAATCCAGAAAACGTCAAAGAGCTTGAGCATTTAAAGTAGCAGATGGCATAAATGCAGCTCACACTAATATAGCGTGATGGTGCTAATATAGTTATCGTTCTTAATGTGAGAAGGCCTTTAGTCTTACCCAGTGGATTTGCTCCTCTAAATATCTTCGCCAGGTCCTGCTGAGGCATGTGTGGAAGAGACTGGATGTACTTCTGAGCCTAGATGCATAATACCAAAAATCTTAAACTATGGTTTAAATTTCAGTCAATCTGTCATCCATCAAGAACATTAGACATTGTTAGTAATAATAAATTAAACACTTGGTCTCTTCTCACATGTTCGGAGGATATCTTCTTCAAAACATCAGGTGTAGGAGTGCCTACAACCTCCATGATTCTCTTGAGCTGATCTATATCTGAACAAATTATGTCAAAGATTCTAAATATACAGTTTAGAGTTTTCAGCTGTAAGAAAGCCTGGCATAGAGAGATACCCATCTGATGCCTCCATCTTTGAAAACCGTTTTCTAGTTCCTTACATTCAGCTTCTATCATTTAATTTCAACCACTTAGGCTGCGCTTGCCTCACCTGCCTTACAGGAAGTAAGACTCACTCAAAAACCACACACAAACACACTAAGAGGAGGTTTAAGTGGCTTTCGTGAAGGAAGGATACAATCATTGCCAGGAAACAGAACTTTCCCCTTCAGAAGTTCACCCATGATGCATCCAACAGACCAGATATCCACTGTAAAATAGATCATATTTTTAATCGTATTTGTTCAACAAGTTGTACAGAACATAGACATATCTATCTATCTATCTATCTATCTATCTATCTGTCTGTCTATCTATCTGCAGTGCTGGGTAGTAACTGATTACATGTAATCTTGATTATGTAATCAGATTACAGTTACTTTTCTGGATTACATGATTACATATTATTCACACAATGGTAGTAAATTATTAATAATTTATTGATTTATTGATATTTATTGATGTCACAAGTCTACGTGATAAACAAATTAGGTTGAAAGTAATCTAAAAGTCATCAAAAAGTAGTCAGAATACATTACCTAATATGTGTAATCCAGATTATGTTACTAAATAAAATTAGTCATGTCATGTAACATTCGTCTTCATCATGTAATTTGTAATCAGTAATGGACTACAAAATGTGAGTAATCTACCCAGCATTATCTATCTGTCTGTCTGTCTATCTATCTATTCAAAAACAAAAGAATTTCAGGTTTATTCTTGTTTTACCTGTCTGGTTGTAATGCATCCAGTTGAGCATGATCTCAGGTGCTCGGTACCAACGAGTCGCCACGTAACCCGTCATCTCATCATCTGTCTGCCTGGCTAATCCAAAATCCAGGATCTGACAGTTTTGATTAAAAAATAAAAATCAACAAAAGAAATGCACTGTGGTAATTCAGGAATTTTGTGTGTATAGACTGGAAAGGCATCAAAAGGGTTTTTTTTTCTCACCCTGAGTTCACAATCTTCATTCACCGCTACATTGCTTGGCTTTAAGTCCTGCAAACATGCATACAAATTAAAAATTTTAACATATATGTTGTTGAAATATGTATTATGATGTTAAATGTGTTAAAATGAACAAGATTCTAGTGGCCTATAAAATGGACACTAAACAAAAACTGAGAAGGAGGAAAAGCACTCACTCTGTGGATCAGCCCAGCTGAATGGATGTACTGTTTGTGAGAGAAAAAAAAGTTGAGCCGTTAGAAGAAACAGTAAGACATAGTAAAAGAGGCATAGAGACAGGGAAAAAAAAAAAAAAAAAAAAAAAAAAAACAGTTTGCATCTGCAATTCAGAACATCTGTTTGTGTCCTTTTTCATGTTTGTGAAAAATGGAACTGAAAGTATACCTTAAGGCCCCGGAGAAGCTGATAAATGAGGAATTGTACATGTTCATCTGAAAGTCTCTGAAATTTGACAATGTTGTTGAGATCCGCTCCCATCAGGTTGGTCACAAGATATCTAGAGAGACAGAGACAGTCTTAGCTTATAGCCGATTTAGTGCATTTAAATCATCACACACTTGCAAATAAAAACAAATATATTATTTTCTAAAAGTACCATTTTAGATTTACAGACATCTAAAAAGCTATTTTATGCATTCACAAATGAAGATATAGTGACCGGGCAGATACTCACACCTCATTGAATTCTTCAAGAGAAGCTGCCGGAGTGAAAACGTCCAGCAGTCCGATAACCTGGATTACAGAAAAAAAAAAAACATGAGTGACTCAAGTGGCTCTAGAATTTATTGTTTGAACAGACATAACAACCTCGATTCAGATGTTTGGTGATTGTCTAGCGGTTGTATGAGTTATATTTGTGCAGGACTGGGCATTTGTTTGCTCCCTTGTGTCGATGTGTTTGCATGTGTTTTGGGAGGACGTACATTCTCATGTTTCATGTGTTTGAGGAGTCTCAGTTCTCTGTACGTTCTTCTGCTGTGGATGAGGGACTGGAAAGGCCTGGAGAGCTTCTTGACGGCCACTTTCTGACGAAGGCGTACATCATATGCTGAGCTAGAGTTAAAACAGATAAACGTTTCAAATTATTTGATCCAACTCAAAACTAAAGTTTCTGCTGATATTGAGACTACAGTCATTTGCCATGATGAGAGGGCTGGTATGTTCCTGTTAAATTTGACCTTTTGTTCAGAATGGTATCACTTCCTCACAGTGGTGGACCACATTAAACACACTCTGCACGAAAGCAGTCACACACACTCTTAAGTTCTTTATTGAACCAAATGCTCTGGAGAATCACGTCTAACATGAGCGCAAGACTCAGAAGCAATTAATAAATACATAGTAAACAAGATATTTGTCTCACCTTTCAGAGGCTCAGTTGAGACTGATTAGAAAGGCTAAGCCTAATTATTTTACTGTTTCAAAAGGCCAATTGAGAAATTAGGTTGAAAAAACAAAAGAAATTGAGTCAGTGGATAAAGTAATAATTCCTGCAGTGACTCTGTGTTATTAATGTACTTTAGTTTATTGAATTAAATAAATCAAAACCCCTGGTAGGTCTTTAGAACTTGATTAATGAAGGTATTCTTAGAAATTCATCAATCAAGGTGCAAGATGCAGTCCTGGAGTTTTCTACAACTGAATCATGCAATATGATATAACATACACATTTTAATTCTTTGTTATACATTTGATGTTTTTTTTTTTTTTTAATTTTATTTTCCACACTTGTCTCTGTTGAAGACAAGAGCACCCAACCCCCATTTGGGATGCTCCCATTCCCTGTTTCAACCCCTCCACACCCCAGGTCTGCCCTGCCCCCTTCCTTTAAATTGAATCAGCTCTCCTGTGAAGAAGTCAAATAATCACACAATAGAAAAGGGCTTAACATGAACAATGCAAATTCACAGCTCATTTGAGTAAGAAAGTGTTTGTGGAGTGTGTGTGTGTGTGTGTGTGTGAGAGAGAGAGAGAGAGAGAGAGAGAGAGAGATTCCTGGGGAATAAATCGACGGACATTAACAGGGTGTGAATAAGGATTGTTCATTCTTCTAGTTGTAGTGCTTTAATTCTGAATGAATGTGACAATCTGAATATCTAAATTCAAATTATGATCACTAATGAATTTGAATATTGTGACTAAATGACTATTGCATTGTTTTGCATGCTTTATTAAAGCACTATGGGACTAGGCCTATTATTAATACAAAACATAACAATAGCTTAATCATGCCTCTCATGTCAGATGATACACGGCAATGTCTCTATAATCATATCCCCAGGCTGTTAGAAATAGCTGAACCTATTCAAATCGACATGGGATCCAATCAGCAGCAATTAAATCTCCTGTGTAAATCCATTGTTGGTGTTGTGCATCTTTTAATACAGATAATGAAATAATTAGGTCTCAGGTGGTCTTGAGATGTTGCAGGGCATCTGCGTCACTAACAATGAAATGAGCTGCATCGCATCATTTTTCAGAGCTGGCAAACCCCCCAAATAAACGGGAAGAAATACCAATAATAGCTTCAAAAACAGGACGCCCATGTGATGCCCTCAAGCAATGTTCTCTGCTGGTGCTTTTTTTCCCCCCCAAATGCCTGTGGGTTTGGGATATTTGTTAGTTAGCTTTTATTTAGCATTGTCAACCACAGTGTCTTTCAGTACACTAATTTCAGTGTCTGCCTGAAGCGAACAAGACCTGAGACACTTGTTTAAAAAAAAAAAAAAAAACAGAGCAGGTTTGTGCAGTGTTTAGTTACCTAATCAGTGCTTTTGATGGAGGCACTGTTTGTGTGATTTTATGCTCATTGCAATCAATGAAAATGAGAAATTTTGTTGTGTAGATCATTACTGATATGTAAAATATTAGTTTATTAATTAATAGTTGACTCAGAAATGAAAAGTGGTAGAAAATGTTCTCACTCTCAGGCCATCCAAGATGTAGATGAGTTTGTTTTCTCGTTGGAACAGATTTGGAGAAATTTAGCATTACATCACTAGCTCACCAATGGATCCTCTTCAGTGAATGGGGGCCATCAGAAAGAGTCCAAACAGCTGATAAAAACATCACAATAATCCACAAGTAATCCACACAACTTTAGTCCATCAACAAATACATTGGGAAGTGAAAAGTTGCATGTTTAAAGGGGTCATATGATGTTGCTAAAAAGAACATTATTTTGTGTATTTGGTGTAATCCAATGTGTTTACGTGGTTCGAGGTTCAAAAAACACATTATTTTGCACATACTGTTCATTAATGTTACTCCTCTATGCTCTGCCTTTCTGAAACGCGCCGATTTTTACAAAGCTCATCGTTCTGAGAAGCGAGGTGTGCTCTGATTGGCCAGCTATCTAGTGCGTTGTGATTGGCCGAATACCTTAAGCGTGAGACGGAAATGTTACGCCCCTTACCGTATTGTGATGCCGTGTCCCGGCCTTTTTACAGTCTATGGTCCCGGAGCGAGGAGACTAAAACAATAAAACCCGCTATAAACGAGGCATTTGTTACATTCAGTGAGGACATAATAACTGATTATAATTACTCATATGGTCTTTTTACGCGTTGCGCCGCGCCATGTCTGCATTTGTGATCGTAGAAACGCCAAACAAGCATTACTCTACACTGCTCAAAACTCGCGTTTGAATAGTCAGTAGCAAATTCTTTAAATATGAAATGTACTTACAGGCTGTGAGTCAGAAGCGCCAGACTGACCTTGCGACATTGGAATTGCCCCACTTTATAGTGTTCTCATTGTAGGCTACTCTCTCCCAGGATCAGGAAACAGTCCTCTGTAAAATGCGCTGCACACACACGAATATTTGCGTTGTACTGTTCTGGAACAGTGTTGTAAATATAACTTAACCACTGATTTCTAGTTGTGTACTTCATTTGGAAGGTCAAACAAAGTACTTTCGCTTTCACAATGAAACACAGCAACAATAATACCACAGCGAGAATAAAAGTTATGCCTTCTTTCATTGCGTATACATTTGGCTGGTGTCATGCAAATCTTCCCACACCGTGATGTAGACATGTGGGGGCGTGTTTAAATGAGCCGTTTTAGGAGGGCGTGGCAGAGTCTTAGCTTTTATAAAGAATATCACTTTGGTTTTGAGACTTTAGTCTTTGCAACTTTAGGGATCTTATCTATGCTTAAACAGCTTGTAACACTCCAAAGAGAAAGGAAAACTTGAAATCACATCATATGACCCCTTTAAGAAGAATAAATCCATCAAGACGTTTTTAACTTTAAACTGTTGCCTCTAGCTAAAATCCTAAAGTCCTCTATCCGTAATATTGCTGTCTCAAGTGAAAAAGTTGTCTCATCTGAACTGAGAGAAAAATATAAACAGATCACAATTTGCATGCAAAAACAGTCCAAAATAGTTCTAAACAAATATGTTGGTGGATTTTGATGTGAGACGAAATCAGAGGATGGACTTTTTCACTGGAGAATTTTATTATAAATATGGACACATACAGTATTTTGGCCATGAAGCAGTGATTTAATGTTAAAACACCTTAATAGTGGATTTTTTTCTAATAAACACACAGCTTTTTGTTTGACAAGACATTAATTGATAGACTGGAGTCATTATTGTGATGTTTTTATCAGCTGTTTGGACTCTCATTCTGACGGCACCCATTCACTGCAGAGGATCCATTGGTGAGCAAGTGATGTAATGCTACATTTTTTTAAATCTGTTCTAATGAACAAACAAACTCATCTACTTCTTGGATGGCCTGAGGGTGAGTAAATGTTAGCAAATTTTCATTTTTGGGTGAACTATTCCTTTAAGCCATTGTTGGTTTCCTTTCGGTTAATAACTAATGAAGAATATATTTATACCACCATGAGTCAGACTGATTTTGACCTGACTCTCTTAGACAAAGCTGTTAGAACAGTAGCTTGCAGAGCGGAAACAGCAATGCCTGATTACACAACAATTGTGAAACATGGTTAGAAAAAAAAGTTGGAAAGGGGAAGAGAAACATGTTTACTTGCAAACTTAATTTAGCATATCATCTGGATGATTATGCAACTACTGGTGGTGCATCAAAATGACGTGACGTACTAATATATAAACTGATAGACATCTTCACAATATTTGCAAATTAGTACGGTGAAAATGGGAAATGCTGAAGCCAGAAGCTGTGTCACCATGGCAACCGTTTCAGTCAGTCACAGCACGATGGAGGCTCGAAGGTTCTAATGTTGTAGTTGAGATGCTACCTTGTGCAGTGCAATGTAAATCTCTCGGAACGAGTGCATTATGGCAGGATGAAAAGGGGGGGTGGGGGGTATGGCACGGGTAAAACTGGAAGACGGTCTCACTTTAAGACCGGAACTGAACAGACCTAGCATGTTGTCTACTAGAGCAATATTGTGGCACCAGATGGGCATGTTGGAAGGTTCTTTATGCAACCTAACTAAACACATTTACAGAATCAGAACCATAGTATGTGGTCATTCAGTATAAAAACACAAATGTCATGACTACCTGTGATATACAGGGAAATATCCCTATGTTTTCTTTTAAATACTGCCTTTGTGTTCTTGATAGATTGCCAGATATATCAGCTTTGAGTTCAGCATCACTCAGATGAAGGCGATTTCATTTTTATTTGTATTTTTTTTTTTTAATACTGTTAATACTACGGACAAACAGTCACTGTTGCTGAATCAATGATTGACACATGTCAGTAAACAAAAGGAGGAGCAGCGTTTATCACATTATAAACAAATTTAAACAGCAATGCAAACAAATATAATTTTCAGTATGAAATGTTGGCTCTATTTTGCAAAATAATTTCCTGCCAGTTGTTTATCATCACTGTGGAAAAAGTAAGATTAATGTTTTTTTCCGGATGTTGTTTTGTCAAGCTTTATTCCTGCCTCACCCTCTCCTCCTCTTCGACGCTAAATTACGAATCTTACTACGACGAAGGCTCAGCTAATGAATATTAATTTACTCGTGCTTACGTTGCTTAGTAACCCTCCTGAACGCCTTAGTGTAATATTCATGAGCCACGCCTTCAGTTAAGGATTCGATAGCAATAGAACGTCGGCGCTTCAGCCAATCATCGGTTACGTCGTTAATATTCATAAGCCAAACCTTCCTCATAGTAGTATTCATAAACTCGCCTGCTGGACTCACCATACTGAGCCATATGCCCCCGATCCAACCGGTGTGAGATTCTGGTATCGTTCTGGCACCTCCCAGACAGTCTTGTTTAGTTCTTGCCGGTAGAATCCCGGTCTTGTCGACATCTCTTCCGTTTAAAACGACGCTCTTTATTACTAAACTGTTAGTAAGACATTAACGTATCCGCCAGAGAGATATGCTTATGTGTGGAGCCAGCCGACTTTGGTCCCTCTATTTGCCAGAAATGGGAGGAACGTCTGTGATGCGTGCGTGTGTGTGTGTGTGTAAGAGAGAGACAGAGTTGGGGGATGGGACAGGCATTGGAAATAATTCATGTTATTAAAATAAATAACAACAAAAATAATATATTTTATTATTACTATTATTATTAGTGTTGTTGTTAATAAGAATAGTAATAATAATATGCCTATTATCATGACAAATCTAAAATAAACAATTATACGTTTACAGAAATAAATCATTTTAATTTCAAAAATTCATCTTTTTCATAAAAAAAAATTCATCATTAAAAAGCAAACTACCCAACGTTTACTAGTTTTATTTATTAGTCATCTCAATATAAACACAAAATTGTGTGAAAATATTAGACTATTAAATATGAAAAAATTAATATAATGCAGATTTATTAAAACAGCAAATGAAGCAAATTTCACTTTGTAATGCATAGCCTAATTTATCTAGAATAATTTATCTATTACAAGTGCAAATACTACCAATCAAATTTTTAGAGAAACATTTCATGAACATTATTTTAATTAATTACTAGTTATGAATTATGCATGATACAATAATCTGACTACAGTTAAATACATTCAGAAAAAAATGGCAATAAAAAAGTGAATAAAAAATAAGCACAAGAATCTCAGTCATTAATAATAAACCTCAAACCATTCATAGACACACAGAACTAACATTGACTTTAAAGTATCATTAGATCATTTCAGCATAAACTCAAAAAGAAGGCTGACATTTTCAAGTAAATAATAAAATATATTTCATATATAAACAGCTTCCAGCTGTACAATCCAAAAAAGAAAGACTTTGCATTACATTTTGAGGATTTAAGAAAGAAAAAAAAAAATGTAATTTTTGTAAATTTTATAATGCATTTTTGTAATGTAAAAACAGTATGTGTTACAAGTCCACACCACCAAACAGGACTGCATATCACTATAACTTGTTTAGAAACAAAGCAAAAAATGTTTATCATGCCTGACTGAATTTCTGTGATCATCAGCAACCGACTCCAAACTAGGACGCAGCTCCATCTAGTGTTTCATCCCTGATAAGGCATGACAAAAGAGAATTGTTTTAGGCTCCATGCAGGCCCTTGCAGATCAAATCAAAAAGCTGATATAATTAAACTAGGACAAGAAACTGACTTGACAGATGAAAGGTAGGCGCTCATGGCAGCAACCATCCATCCATCCAAACCTGTTCTTTTCCTTAAAAAGTTTTCCACAAAACATGCTCCCTGGGTCCTTTGGAAAGTCTTGATGCCACGATGCATACTCCACATACGGCCCACCGGTCCACAGCCAGGGCGAACAAGCGAAGAGCATACTCCGTTCAAGCCCGATCCACACTCCATCAGCGATTCCTTTATCCTGCAGCATCTGTGTGATGTACTCGTGTGCTGTGGCATTTAAAATGTGTGCCAGTGTCCGGTGGTGAGTAGTGCAGTATCCTAGTGCATCAATCCAGCTTTTTGAATCGTTGATATAGGTATAGCTGTCTGAAATAGACATTAAACAAAATTTATTTTACTATATTATAGCAAGTATGATAAGGAAATTTGAATATTTTGATTTTTGCTACAATTGTTACAATTATGAAAATAATGGTAGTATTTGTTTCTATACTGCTTAGTTTAACACACTTCTCAAATATGGTAAAGACATTGCATGAATAACTCAGAAAATGGCTACTATATGTGAGAAAATTTTCATAGGTTTGCACATTGTCCAAAAGAGGTACATTTTGACGTACAATACTTGTTTCTTTGAGAACTGGTGGTGGCAGCAGCAGCTGTAGACAATACAAAAACAATAATGATGAAAGTTACTTTAGTTAAGTGTGTAAACAGGGACTTGTAATATTCTGGATGGCAGAGTAATTGGCCTCATTTTTATTCATGTATTTGACTCACATTGGCAGATGACTCCAACATCTTTATAATGATTGCAGTTCTGTACGTCCCATCCAGGTGATCTACATCTCTTTAGAGTTAGCTCATTCCCATTACAATTCACTTTATTCATCCATATTGGTCCTGAGCCATTGCCAAAAAATTTTTTTGCCTCTGTCACATTCCCACAGCCCATCTCTCTACACACCACTTTGGCATCTGTTAGATCCCAGTTATCATCACACACTGTTCCCCATATTCCATTATGGAGAACCTCCACTCTTCCTGAGCAAGAGCTGGAACCATTCTGCAGTCGAAGTTTGGCTAACAAACAATAAATGGACAGGTCAGAAAGGGAGTTGATGACACCAGGCTACACTCTTCAAAATAAAGGTTCTTTATTGGCATCAATGGTTCCATGAACAATCTTTAACATCATGAAAATGCGTATAAATAGTACGTCAAATAAAAACGAAAACTCAAATTTGTTGGCGTGCATGATACGCAGTTTTCACCTACACATGATATGCATCTACCCCACAACCCTAATCCTACCCATCACGTAGCATATACACGTCTAAGTCCAATTTTGTGTATCAATACCACGAGTTTTTGTTTTTATTTGGCGTACCATTTATACGCACTTTTATGAGATCGGGTTGATCCATGGAACCTTCTCATTCCACAAAATGTTCTTTAGATTATTAAAATGATCTTTGCACTAAGAAAATAAAAATGGTCTTTTAGGAAAAATCTTTTAGGAAATGTTCACTGAAAGGTTCTTTGACTGCTGCGAAAACCCCTTTTGGATCCTTAATTTTTAAGCATGTAGGTCTATGTCTAAGACGGACATTATTTTGCTCTTTTTCATTGTTTGCATATTATTAACATGAACTATTATGGTAAGAAATTCCAGCAGTAAGTATTATGTCAGACAGAAGACCTTTATAATGAACCACTATTCACTTACGTCCACAGATAACACCAGCATCTTTTTCATGGCTGCAGTTTTGTGGTACTCTTTCGCTTAATACACAGTTCTTCAGAGTAGACTCTGTTCCATTACAGCTCACATTATTTATCCATACTGGTCCTGATCCTTGTCCAAAATAAGCAGCACTCTTTGCCTCTATCACATTCCCACAGCCCATCTCTCTACACACCACTGCAGCATCTGTTAGATCCCAGCCATCGTCACACACTGTTCCCCATATTCCATTGTGGCGAACCTGCACTCGTCCAGAACATGAATGAGTGCCATTGACCAGTGTGATAGAAGCTGAAGCACACAGTAAAATAAACAAAATGGTTTTATGTCTGTAACGATGGGCTGAATGGACAAAAGCATATTAAAATCATTCTTTAAAGTTTTATGACTCACGCTGACAGATGACTCCAGCACCTTTATTATTACTACAGGAGGCAATTTCATGTGATCTGCAGCTCTTCAAAGTAGATTCTCTCCCAGTACATTCTACATTTTTCATCCACATTTGTCCTGGTACTTGGTCAAAATAAGCGTGACTTGTATCTACGACACTCCCGCATCCCAGTTCTCTGCACACCACTGTAGCATCTGATAGATCCCAGCCATCATCACACACTGTTTTCCACTGACCGCCATGAAGAAACTCCACGCGTCCAGAACAAGAGTTATCACCATTTACCAACTTGACAGTTACTACTCACACAGATAATAAAAATACACAAGCTGTTTTTACTCCCATATATTTGTGTACTGTACTATTACCTACTTCAACAAGAACAATGATACATTGTGTTTGAAAGAACAAGACTATTAGAATATTGTTCTATTTAACTCTCTTGGGTCATTCCTTAAAAAGGAACATATGCAATTTTACGAATGTAAAAATGAATATTTTTGGCTCACCGTTGCAAATGACTCCAGCATTTTGGGAATGTTGGCAGTTATGTATTCCCCATCCACGTGTCCTACAGTTCATCAGTGAAGACTCAGTGCCAGTACAATTTACATCATCCATCCATATTGGTCCTGATCCTTTTCCAAAATAAGCAGCACTCTTTGCCTCAATCACATTCCCACAACCCATCTCTCTACACACCACTGCAGCGTCTGTTAGATCCCAGCCATCATCACACACTGTTCCCCATGTTCCATTATGAAGAACCTCCACTCGTCCAGAACAAGAGTTGTCACCAATCTCCAAACTGATAGCTAATATCCACACATAGAAGTAAATAAGACTTTTTTTTCTAAAATTATTACTATTATTATCATGTAATTCAATAGAATATTTTGACTCACATTGGCAGATGACTCCAGCATCGTTTTGATGGCTACAGTTGTGTGTTCCCCATCCATTTGAAGAACAGCTACTCAGTGTAGATTCATTCCCAACACATTGTACATCATCCATCCATACTGGTCCTGATCCCTGGCCAAAATAAGCACCACTGTTTGCTGCTGTAGCGTTTCCACAGCCCGTCTCTCTACACACCACTGCAGCATCTGATAGATCCCAGCCATCATCACACACTGTTCCCCACTGACTGTCATGAAGAACCTCCACTCGTCCAGAACAAGAGTTTTCACCATTCACCAACTTGATAGCTATTATGCACACAAATAATATAAAGACATATTTTTTTTTATCTCCAATACATTTATATAACTTAATGTATCTTTTATTTGAAAAGAAACAATGACATGTGTCATGTGAAAGAACTAGACCCTCTTTAATTCATGAGTACTTATATTTAGATCTCTAGGGTCATTCTTTAAAAAAAAAAAAGAAAATGTACAATATTAAATTTGTACTTCAGTTCTATGGACGTTTTTGACTCACAGCTGCAGATGACTCCAGCATCTTCATGATGTCCACAGTCATGTGTTCCCCATCCACGTGTTCTACAGTTCTTCAGTGAGGACTCAGTGCCATTGCAATTTACATCATCCATCCATATTTGTACTGATCCTTGTCCAAAATAAGCAAAACTCTTTGTCTCAATCACATTCCCACAGCCAATCTCTCTACACACCACTGCAGCATCTGTTAGATCCCAGCCATCATCACACACTGTTCCCCATATTCCATTATGAAGAACCTCCACTCGTCCAGAACAAGAGTCTCCATTGATCAATCTGATTGTGTCTGTATTAGTGGGAGTTGTAAAACCTATACATGCAATAGTCAAAGATGCAGATTATTAATATTTAATTTTACTTATAGTTCTGAGACATTTTTTGAGTTTATTCTGATGAAAATATAACAAAATTTGAGACCAAGATTTCTTTCAGTGTATAGCATAATGCACTTACCCAGAAGCAGAAAGAGTTGCACGAACCACAACATAGCAGCTATAGAAATATGTTAGATATGATATATTATTCATGTTGAATCTTCACACAAAAAATTAATTGCTTTGTCTTATGAATTAATAACATTAATCTACTGTATTCAGCCTATAAGGTTTCAAAACATTTTTTACAGTGTAGACAAGTAACTGTAAAAATTCTAAACATCTACTGTAAGATAAATGTCTAATTGTATAAGTGAGTTTTTCTAATTGTATTTAGTCATACTGTAATCAAATATAAATTATATTATATTATAACAATATAAATATGATTTGTATGTTAATACCTGCTAAATGGTTCTCTTCTTCGTCTGTTTGTTTGAAAAGTGCTGTGTACATGTGACATGTACATGTGTTTTTCTGACTGCTTTCTCTTCATGTCATATATGTTACAGTTTTATTTAAAATAGATATCATATTTGTTAAACAAAATTATTTTGGAATTCACTTCTGGTTTGCTACATGAAAGACTGGATGTGTGCCTAATTTGTTTACCAGGAAAACATATGATATAATGAGCCTCTGTTTGTGGAAGATTGTTACTTTGGAAAGTCATTGTCATACTAGTGTAACCCCCCTGGGTCCTACTTGCACCCACTCCGAACAGGACTTGAACCTGGGTCGTTGGCATGCACTGTAAAAAATAAAAAGTTGACAAAACTTAAAAAGTTTAAGGCAACCAGCTTCAGCAGATTTTGAGTTTTCTCAACTTGTTTTCAGTTTATACAACAAAAAGTTGAGAAAACTCAAAAATCTCCGACAAAAATAAGTTGAAACAGCTGAAGCTGGTTGCCTTAAACTTTTAAGTTTTGTCAGATTTTTTTTTATTTATTTTTTTTTACAGTGTGGGAGGCGAGCGCACTAACAAGGAGGCTGAAGACTGCAGCCCATAGTGTCAGTAGCTAGTGCACCTCTTGAGATCTGGGGAGTGAGGTTTACCGGCACAGCACCAGCTGGCCTCCGTTACACTAGCAGTAGGTGAAGTGAACAAAAACTTTTTTCTCTTCTTCCACTATAAAAAGAGGAGAAATAAAAAAAAGTAATTGGGTTTTGTTGAAAAGTAATTTCTCTAAACATTTTATCTGAGCACCATGAATCCAATATGCAGCAATTAAATCCTTCATGTGCATCTTTTGTTGATTTTTTTGCATGTTTTATTGCATGTCACCATTAACTGCAGTTTTTTTTTTTTATCTTTCAGGTGCTATAGTTTTATTTTGTCACACAATTAAGTAGAGAAAGCAGGTATCATTGTACAACTTCTTGCTGCTTGTGTATTTATTCAGAAAATGTTTTGCTTAAAGCTTTGAAATGTATATAAGACTATGTATAAACACAGCAAACAGGACAAACAAGTTCATGTTGCACATTAATCTTTAAATTATCTATTTATTTTACTATTATTTATTTATTTATTTATTTTAGACACAATTTAAATGAACAACACTATATCAAATAAATGTAAATGTTGTCACTACCTGAATTTTTGGAAGTTAATTTGGCTGTAAAACTGCATTTGTCACTCCTGTAAATACCTATAAATATCTATAAACTATAATTTATGCAGTGTATTGAAGATGCATTATGAAGTGAGCACTAAATTAAATAAATATCTACCCCATAATTCAAGTGAACCATTTATAAATTTATTTACAAACCATTTCTAAATACACAAACATTATCAAAAAAAGCTGACTGTGTTAGCAGTGCACAATTCAAGAGTAGTATTAAGCTAGAGCAGAGCTGTCAATGCAAATATTATTAGACAAAATCAAGACACATTCTTATTTCATAGTAGATCAATCATTTTATACAATTAATGGCAGGGTCAGATTTACTTGTAACATGTAATATATATATATATATATGATTGAAGTTATGATTTGTGTATGTCAGCGAATTCACACAGTCACAGCCTCCACCGTCACCACAGTCATCAGCCACCACTCACACCAGATCACTCTCACCTGAATTCTGATCACCTGCACCTGCTGCTTCCAATCAACCCACCTTTAAGAACACGCTTCACTCAGTCACTCACCGTCCGGTCTACTGTTCACTACCTGGCTCCTGTGCTCTACTTACCTGTGTATGCTTACCTTTAGATCTCGAGATGATTCTCCAGCGATACACCAATATTGATCTCCCACGCTCCTGGACACCCAATCACCAGCGAACCTGCAATGATACCGTATATCAGCAAACAGAACTCAAGAACTGAACATAGTGTTTAATACTCACCTGCCTTTGCTCATCTCAATTTGCAACCTCAAGTCTGTCAATAAACCTGCTAGGCTTGATTTGTGACAGAAGACCGGACCAGAACAATTCACCTCCATGGATCCCCGCCCTCCTACTCCCGCGGAGGTTCTCGAGGAACTGGTCAATACTCTCTGGGCTTCACTCATGCCAGTCACAACCCCTCAATCTGCCTCTGTCTATCCCATGGCCATGCCTGCTTCCTATGGGGGGTGATGCAGCTGAGTGTGGCGGCTTCCTCTTGCAAGTAGCACTCTTCATTGAAATGCAGCTGACTAAATTTACCACTGAGTGCACAAAGGTAGCGTTTCTGATTTTTCTTCTCGCTGGTTGAGCGTTATTGTGGGTGAAGGCAATATGGAACGCTAACAGTACCATAATCAATTCCTACTAAGCTTTCACTAATCATTTCAAAGAAGTATTTGGCTCTGCTACAGGAACTCTGTCCATTTCAGGCCAACTGCTTCAATTGCGCCAGGGCGCTTTGTCCTCCAACGACTACACCTTGCAGTTTCGGACATGCTCCTCAGCGCCTGGAATGAGGCAGCGCTCCTCAGCGCCTACCGACAAGGTTTGGATCCCCGCATCCGTACTCAGATGCCTATCTATGCTGATACTGTTGGTCTGGAGAGCTTCATGCAAAAGGCCAATCACATAGTCCAACGCTTGTCCGCTTGCCACACACTTGTAGCCGCCCACCAGTACCAGAGCCCATGCAACTGGACTCCACGGCTTTCCCATGCTGAACATGCTTGCCGTCTCGCGGCTGGACTCTGCCTATACTGCGCTACTGCAGATCACTTCGTTGGGACCTGCCCCGTCAGACCCCCACGCCCAGCGGTGAGTACATTAAAATTAGAGCCAGCCATTTCCTCTCTTTCCTTGTTATCAGTACAACTACTCACCCCAGATCATTCCGTTACAGTCCCAGCCCTTGTCGACTCGGGCTCCTCGGGCAACTTCATCTCACAAAACTTACTAAGCCGCCTTCATCTGCCCCGTTCCCGTCAAGCCTGGGAGCTCCGTGTCGAGACCATCCAAGGGAAACCACTTGGGCGTGGGCGGGTGAAATATCGAGCACCACTGTTGAAACTCAAGATCGGCAGCTTGCATGAGGAGGACATCACATTTCTGGTACTAGAGGGACCCACGGTGGATATCATCCTGGGACGCCCCTGGCTCGTGCTCCACTCTCCAGAAATCAGGTGGGACTCGTGTGAGGTTACTCGCTGGAGCAAGTTCTGTCAACACTGCCTGTCTGCTCTGCCTCAACCACTCGGCCGGTCACTCACTGCCCAGATTGCCTCCACACGCATAGAAATTCACCTGAATTCTGATCACCTGCACCTGCTGCCTCCAATCAAGCCACCTTTAAGAACACGCTTCACTCAGTCACTCACCGTCCGGTCTACCATTCATTACAAACCTTCTGAAATTTGCTTTTAAGCCATGAGGCGGTTTGGTAAGAATGTGAAACATGTGACCCATTTTACAGTTCTGTCCATCATTTCGCTCCATGTTGGTCCAGCATTCCAACTAATGCATGCAGTTTTAGGGCAAATAGTCTGAAAGATTTAATGTCACCACTCCTTTATTTTTGGTCCATCTGTCAATTTCTGCAATTCAGTTGATGTGGTTGACCATAAAGTGCGGTTAGAGACCTCATAGTGTTGGTATTTGGGTACCTGCTGTTGACACATGAGTCTGCAATGAGCAAGGCATTCTCTTGTTTCAGATGATCAACTAGTATGTGGAATTTGAAATTTTGTAGCCTTCTCCAGAATTCTCCAGTGCAATTGAGTTGTGCAAACTTTCTAGGATCCTCACCACAGAAATTAGGAATAGTGGAGATCGGACATTGGTTGGAGGGCTCAACATAAGGATTCTGTTGACGTGCATTCATTTATAGAGTTACTTCAGAAATGACCAGGGAAAGCATGGACCATTGTAAAACTTCCTTGCTTATTTATTCAGAAAATGTTTTTCCCAAAGCTTTGAAATATGTTGTATATTGGACTATATACAGTATAAACACAGCAAACAGGACAAAAGGTTTGTTGCACATTCATGGTTTGTTTGTTTATTTTATATATATATATATATATAATATAAAAAAAAAAAAATCAGACTATTTTGTTTGTAAAATGTGGTTGTCACTCCTATGAATAAATATAGGCTATTCACCTTTAAATGATAATGTGTATATATTGTGTGTTGAAATCAATCACTTTATACAATTACTGGTAGGGTCAGATTTACTTGTAGTCAAACATGAAAGCAATGTGTAATGATGGTCCACTGATCGGCAAGTTGTTGATGAATCCAAGTGCAGATTTATTATACAGAGTGAAATCCAAACAAAACACAAAGACTTGACTTCAGACATGAAACTAGTGATGGCCGCTTTCGAAGCACTGGTTCGTGAAGCTTCGAAACTTTTGCGAATCCTTCGGTTCGCAGTGCGTATCAAACTGCCAAAGTCGCGTGATTTCAGTAAATGAGGCATCATTACATCATAACTGTTACGAAACATTTGAGTCTGTCCTCGCTGCAGCCTGCAGCACGATGACGTAGCTGGACTTTATCCACTACGTAGTGGATGTTTTACGCGCATGCACTGTAGTAGGTCTCGAGTAAATTCATATTTTATTTACATTTAATCATTTTGCAGACGCTTTTATCCACAGCGACTTAGTCTAACGACTTGGTCTAAGTGAAGTCTAACGCAGTATATGTTTTGCATGGGCGTAACCACCATATACTTTGGGGGGGACGTGTCCAATCTGTCCCCCCCAATAATAGGCCTATTATATTGTAATATGTGACACATGATATGCCCTCCTTTTATGAACCCTGGTTGTAGCCTAGTGGATCTGTTGTTATTTCCGATTTACTTTCAATTTAGGAAAAACAAGGGAAACAAAACTGTGACCACCCCCCCTCGATTGTACACTTGGTTGAGCCCGTAAACGCCGGCTTGCGGCATCGTTTGAAAAAACCGTTCAGTCCGACTATCACTGGTGCTTAAATTAAATGAAGGTAGGAGCTAAAAGAAAGAAGCAGGACGAACAGGCGGACATTCGCCTTTTTTTCAGACGGTAAGCAAGTAGACACCTAAAAAGTAGTGCCATGGTCAAAAATACCGCGGCAATTTTTGAATAAATGTGAAAAAATATCAGGTTTAAATGGCTCAGTATTATAGCTAGGTAGCTAGCATCATACCCTGAAAATAGTCTGAATAATGAACTGCTGGAGTCACAGACCAAGGAGCTCCCGCACTTCCCACTCCATTGATAAGCCTCTATTCATTCCTTGATGGCCTGGCCTGTTTGTTTTTATTGTAAGTCTATATTGTTATGTTAACTATTACCTGACAAAGTGGCTTAACCACTTAAGTTCAAATTAAATAAGTGAAACTTCTTTGCTTGTTTTTCATAAATACTAAAAAGTGCATGTCATTATAAGAGGTCAACCATTTTCAATATCAACTATTTTCGATATGAAACTTAACTACTGATACAAGGATGTTTATTTGTCACATACATAGAGCTACTTGTGTAAACATGTAGGTTGGATGCTCCGCTTTATTGTGCATGGATATGTGAGTGTGTGTGTGTGTGATTGTCTGGAGATGTGTGTGCATATTACGAGGGGAGGGGTATATACATGGGATAGAGGAAGGTATGGAAAAAGTAGGCAAAACAGTATAAGTGAGAAGTATCAAATGTATATGTACTATATAAAAATGTATATGCACATATGTGGGAGAGTGTGTGTGTGTGTGTGTGTGTGTGTGTGGATGGGCCCACGGCATGGTGTAAGTATGTGTGTGGAATTAAGGCATTTTAAGTATAAGTGAAGAAGTAAGGGTGTGTGTGTGTGTGTGTGTGTGTGTGTGTGTGTGTGTGTGTTTGTAGGACAGAGAGATGGTGGTGTGAGTGAAGGGGATACAGAGTAATTGTGATACATGTGCTACATCATCCTATTTGCTGCTATGTCAGAGAAATTGCAGACTGTTCTTTCAATGTTAATTCAAATGGTCAATGTATTCCTCAAAACTATGTTCTAGATGAGCAAATCTTTATCAATATATGAAAATTGTGGGAAATGCACTTAAAAAAAAATATATGGAGAAGGGCTCACATTTGGACCCCCCCAATATCTATACCATGGTTACACCCTTGATGTTTTGGGTTTTTGACCTATTACAATACGCGATGACCTACATTGTATGTAATGTAAAAACTTTAATGTCTAAAATCATTAAAATCATCCATGATGTTTTCGTCTTTACAACTTCAAAGGTTTTTTTTTTTTTTACACTTTTTTTACACAGCCTGCATTTCATGTTATCTCCAGGATGCACATATCAGGGTTGTATCCATTATTATAAGGATACAACAAGCACTGTAACATGATTGATATGCCGAGGTTGCACTGTAAATAGCTAATTCAGATATACATCACTCTGACAGATTTAGCCTAAATGTCTTTTTGATTGTATCCATCATGATTATTTAAATTTATTATATAAAATGATTAGGGTAATGTGTGTTCCATGTGTTTTAGTATATGTAACTGTATATTGTTTATTGTATGTTCTATGCCAGTGTCAAATATGAATTTCTGTCCAGAACCTCTGTACAGACAATAACGTAAATTTAATTGGGGATATTAGATTAATGCCGATCCATTTTGTTTATTTAGATTTTATATTATTGTATATTATATATAGGTATTGTGTATATATATTATATAGGTATTACAAACATTTTCAATAAAAAAAAAAAAAACAACCATTAAATTTATATTAAGACTTTACCTCGCTAATAACGCCTCAGTCAGGTCAAAGAAATGTTTTATTAGTTTATTTTCATACTATCGTCTGATACAATACAAAAAAAGCTAAAAAAAAAAAAAAAAAAAAAAAAAAAGTCTCCCGAGAGAGACAGAGAGAGAGAGAGAGCTCTCGAAACGGAATGGATGGTTTATGTTTTTATCCATTAAGTCTATCTACCGGGGATTTCACTTGCATTTAAAACACACAAATAGAAATGATCATCTTTGTGTTAATATGCCTTGTCCCCGACCGTGTGTGTATTTATTTGTTGGGCAAGGGATTAACTGTAAAAACCCGTTATAACCCGGGATAACGGGTCTATCGGCTAACGGAACCCCGACTGACAGGATTGTTTTTCTTCTTTTTATTTTTATACGATATAAAAAAGTTGTCCGCATATTTTAGTAGTCCTATAACTTTAATACTCTGTCAGTATAGCACAGAGAGTGAGAACGAAAAATAATATTTGATTCATGAACGAATTATTGACAGAACTATAAGACTATCAGAAGAAAAAATAAAGACAATAGTTACACCCCATTTTTTTTCATAAAGAACAAACTAAATTGTAATTAGTAGATTTTTATTTCCAAAACGAACCAAATAGCCTAATAAAAAATAAACATTAAATACTCTTTCATTCAAAACTACGCCATTGTTGCTTAAAGTTTGAATACACAAGTTTAAAATCACAGTATTATATTAGTTGTGTACGCCTATGAAACACATATCTCGTAATTAGTTTAATTTACATCAAAAACTAGCTTCAATTACAGCTCCACTATGTGCATGCGCAGTAAAATCAAATACTGTGCATGCGCGTCAAACATCCAATACGTATTGGATCTGATCCAGCTACGTCATCGTGCTACAGGCTGCAGCGTATGGCAAGCCGTTTTAGCATTTAAAACTGTGTTTTGACTATCCATAAATATAATTCAGATAGTCACAATTGTAATTCGGATAGTCATAATTATAATTCGACTAGTCACAATGACAATTAGAGATATCTGCAATTGTAATTGCACTAGTAAGAAACCGAATTAGAGATATCTCTAAATACTTTATGACTAGTCAAAACTCAATTTAAGATATCTGTAATGACTTTAGAGATATCTTCAATAGCGCGTCATACATCCGCAAATGTAATTAGAGATATCTCTAATTCAGTTTCGACTAGTCACAATTATAGTTTAAGATATCTGAATTACAATTGCTCCTAGTCGAATTGTCATTGTGTGACGTCAGAATAAATTTACTCAGCTCCTCCCCGCCTACTCTGCTGACTGCTAACAACATAATAAAAGTCTGCTTTTGTTGTCACGGAGAGATAAGATACTGGATGAAGTGCTTCATGGATTATTAAATAAATCTGGATGCAGCCTTATGTGGTAAAAGGTCTCCAGTGTGCATGTATGTATAGCGCTGTGATTTTAAATGTTGCAAAACGGACCAAATGCAGTGTAATGTTCAATAAAGTCAGAAAACTGCAAACTGCTCCTCTGAATTCGTTTACGGAGTGTCTATTTACACTAAGTGCAAATAGGCCACCTTGTTACAGTACCCAGCCGCCAACATGTGATTAGTGGAGTAGCGGTTACGGTGTCTGCTTTTTGACGCGATCGACCCGAGTTCGTGTCCGCCTTTTGCCGAACATTTTCTCTACCTTTTCAAATCTCATATCGTATCGGAAAGATAAAAATTAAGGAAATAATTCAAAAGTTGAAAAGAAATATTGGGTAGGGTTATAGGTGTAAGGAGGGCTTTGTTGTCCCAAGGTGGCATCCATTTAAAAATTTGAATTCTAATTATAATTTACATTCAATACGTTATTATTGCCTACTGTTCTATAATGTACTACAATACTGAGGTACAGATAATTGCCACTATTTGAAATAAGTAGTAGAAATAGCAGAAAATCTTGCTATTTTAACATAGTGTACATATAATCTATAGCTATTTGCACTTAGTGTAAATAGAATCTAATTACTATTTACACTTAGTGTAAATAGCATCTACACTAATTACCTTTAGTTTTCATTCCATGGTGGAAACAAGCTGCCATATGACACAAGGGAACCTGAATTCATACACAACGTAATGTAACATACTAATAAATGTCATCAATGCCATATAAACTTTTATTAAATTGTAATCTTTTTTAAAATCAGCCTTCACGTTTTTTGACTGCATCTGATTATGAGGGATTGTTCTTGTCCGTAATGCATTTATTTGCACTATTTTTCATGTTTTTTTTTTTTTGTTTGGTTTTTTTTTTTTTGTATAATTCCATTATTTTTCATTATGTCTAAATAATAAATAAATTCAGACGAGCAGTTTGTGGTTTTCTGCCTTTATTGAACATTACACAGAATTTGGTCCGTTTTGCAGCGAAACAAGCTGCCATAATGACACCAGTGAACCTGAGTTCATACACAAAGTAACGTATGTCATCAATTTCAGTTAAACTTTTATTAAATCAGCCTTCACCTTTCTTGACTGCATCTGATTTACTACTACTATTTTTTTTTTTTTTTTGTATAATTCCATTGTTTTTCATTATATCTAAATATATAATAAATAAATGGCAGTGGCTATTTGTTGGCTATTAAGTGTAAATAGCTATAGATTCTATATACACTATGTTAAAATAGCAAGATTTTCTGCTATTTCTACTACTTATTTCAAATAGTGGCAATTATCTGCACCTCAGTATTGTAGTACATTATAAAACAGTAGGCAATAATAACGTATTGAGTGTGATTTATAATTTGAATTCAAATTTTTAAATGGATGCCACCTTATTAGGACAATAAAGCCCTCCCTACACCTACCCTAACCCTACCCCTACCCAATATTTCTTTTAAACTTTTGTATTATTTCCTTAATTTTTATTGAAAAGAAATGCCTTTCCGAAACGATATGAGATTTGAAAAGGGAGAAAAAATGTTCGGCAAAAGGTGATCGCAAACTCGGGTCGATCGCGTCAATACGCACGTGTTGTAACCGCTACTCTACTAACAACTGTATGCTGATTTAGTGTCGTTTTGCAGTCTTGACAATCCCAAGAACACGTTGGTGAGCGGATAGTGTAAATAGTCTCTGCCAACAAGGCGAACTATTTGCACTTAGTGTACATAGACACTCCGATTCTTTTAACATTATATCAAATGTTGCGGCGGCTGACACGAGGCTTATACATGTGTTCATTTGGAAAGGCTAACAAAATTTAATCCACAGCACACACATCTCAACATTACCATATAAAACAGGACAAAAGCCTATTTAAGTCCTCTCTGTATAGCCTACCACTTTTACACATGCTCTAGCAACATTTTTATATCCATACTTTTCAATTACTTCTGTATAAAACACTTTAAAATCACCCAGAGACGCAGGACCTTTATTATACAACTCTTAGACAAAACTGCAGATGACAACAGTTTCCAATTTACGATTGGTTAAATAAAATGTTTAAGGTGGGGCTCAACAAAGGTGTATTTGCACGCACATTGTAGATATCTCTAAAGGAATTTTGACTAGTCAGATTGTTAATTGGAGATATCTGCATTGCAATTTCACCTAGTCACAAAGCTTAATGCAGATATCTCCAAATAAGTTCTTCCTAGTCACAAATCTGATTGAGATATCCGTAATTGAATTGCAGATATCTTTAAATGGGTTTCGACTAGTCGTAATTCCAATTGAAGATATCTTTAAATATGATTTGCCTAGTCAAAATTCCAATTCAAGATATCTACAATTGTAATTTGACTAGTCATAAATGAATTGCAGATATCTTCAAATGTATTTCGGATATCTTTAAAAATTTTGAATTAGAGATATCTCTAATTGTATTTTGACTAGTCGAATCATATTTAAAGATATCTCGAATTGGGATTATGACTAGTCAAAACTCATTTGAAGATATCTTGAATTGGAATCACGACTAGTCAAAACTCATTTGAAGATATCTGGAAATATTTTTCAATGGAAGTCAATGGAAGATTATGACTAGTCGTAATTGCATTGTAGATATCTGGAATGTGTATTATGACTAGTCATAACTGCAATATAGATATCTGGAATTACAATTGTGACTATCCAAAATTATATTTATGGATAGTCAAAAAAATGTTTTAAATGCTAAAACGGCTTGCCATACAGCGAGGACCTCTTGGAACATTTCGAAATTTCAATTGCTTTCCATTGGGGGGGCGATCTCTGTGAATCATGCGAGTTCATTGAGATCGCCTCCCAGCGGAAAAACATTGAACCAGCGTCTATGGTTTTTACCTGATCTCGGATCAGTTTCATCAATTTGTAGACATTTTTAACCAGACATTTTGTGTAAATAAAAGGATGATAAGTAGTTAATGTATCTTTCTGGCCTATATATATATATATATATATATATATATATATATATATATATATATATATATATATATATACAAGCTCTCCATAAAACAAAACAAGCCCTGCAAATTAATATAAAATATTTTAAAAGCCACATATTATACAGACACTTCATATTTAATGGTATTTTATCATTTAATGGCATTTCATGTATTATACTTTTAATAAAACATTTGCAATGGGGTTTTAAAATCTGTTTTTATACATGTTTTAGCCTGAGTTTTTGTTGCATTTACACACTTCTGACCAGCAGGCATCACCAGCGTGTGGTGTTTCGAGCGCTTAGAAACAGTGAATCATTTTGCAAAGCAATTGTGTGGAGCGAATTTTGAGACAAAATTATACAAACTAATCCAGTGTTTTGCAAATAAACACAATCTGCTTTGCAAAGAAAAACTCGACTTTCAAACAAACGCAAAGTGATTTGCAAATACAAAACTCTATTTGAGAGAAAATGCAGAGGTATGGACAAGTATATGTATTGTGTGTTACAACATTTGCCTTTTTTTGAGGAAACTTGGCTTGATTTTCTCACACGCGTGCGAGCAGATTTTCTCACAAATGCAATTGAGCAACATTCTTTTCCAAAAACAGCAGATGGCGCTGTCGGTCAATTTACGCTAGTCTCCCGAGACCCAAAACACCTCTTTACCTTTTCAGACCAATATGAGTGGGGAACAGGTGAATTTCTGTCTTACTATCTCTATAATTAACCATTTAGATGTTTTCACAATGCGACCCTACTACAGTGTCAGTGAAATTCACAAGTGCTGTAAAGTTGTTAACATGATTGATTAGTTCAAAAATCAGTAGTGACATGGCTAAACATTTAACTAGCCAGTCTTTCCCTATAAAAAACTGTCCATTCTCCATACCTCTTATCCTCTGTTGGATCTGGGGATATATATAGATACAATTGTTCAACATTCAAAACAATGCAGGAGTATAACAATATATCGTGTCACAATATATTGTAATACTAAAATGCAAATGTATAATGGATAGGAGTGATCTCTGGAGTCATTCCTTAAAAAAGAAAATGTAGAATATTAAATTTGTCAATTGACTCACAGCTGCAGATGACTCCAGCATCTTCAAAATGTCTACAGTCATTTATTCCACTTGTCCTACAGTTCTTCAGTGAGGACTCCGTGCCAGCACAATTTACATCATTCATCCACATCGGTCCTGATCCTTGTCCAAAATAAGCTTCACTCTTTGCTTCAATCACATTCCCACAGCCAATCTCTCTACACACCACTGCAGCATCTGTTAGATCTCAGCCATCATCACACACTGTTCCCCACTGACCGCCACGGAGAATCTCTACTCGTCCAGAACACTTGTCTCCATTCACCAACCTGACAGCTAATATCCACACAAAATGTCAATTCTGTTTCATTTATGTTAAAATAATATTTAAATTCTCTGAATATGTGTGACTCACATTGGTGAGTTGTGTATTCCCCAGCCATTTGATGAACAGCTTTTCAAGGTAAATACATTTCCAGTACATTGTACATCATCCATCCATATCGTTCCTGATCCCTGGCTGAAAGAAGCAGCACTCTTCGCGTCAATCACATCCCCGCAGCCAATCTCTCTACACACCACTGCAGCGTCTGTTAGATCACAGCCATCATCACACACTGTTCCCCATATTCCATTATGAAGAACCTCCACTCGTCCAGAACAAGAGTTAGTGCCATTTACCAACCTGACAGCTGTTATCAATACAAATATATAAAAACACAAGTTTTTGTCTTAAATATATTTATGCACCTTACGATCTCTTTCATTTAATAAAAAGGCATACCATGTAACAAAACTTTTTTTTAATTTATCATTTCTTCTATTTAGCACATTCCATAAAATGAAAATGTGCGATGTTAAAACAATACTTCAGTTCTATGATTGTTTTGACTCACAGTTGCAGATGACTCCAGCATCTTCATGATGTCCACAGTTATGTGTTCCCCATCCATTTGTCATACAGTTCATCAGTGAGGACTCAGTGCCATCACAGTTTACATCATCCATCCATATTTGTCCTGATCCTTGTCCAAAATAAGCTTCACTCTTTGCCTCGATCACATCCCCACAGCCAATCTCTCTACACAACACTGCAGCGTCTGTTAGATCCCAGCCATCATCACACATTGTTCCCCATATTCCATTATGAAAAACCTCCGCTCGTCCAGAACAAGAGTCTCCATTGATCAATCTGATTCCACTAGAGACAGTTATGGAGCCTGTACATGTTAGAGTGCCACAGATGCACATTCATTTTTATATGAGCCCTTAATTCAAAAGATATTATTGGTACAACGACAGATACACAACAAAGTTTTGTGTCAGTACGTCAGTCTCCTTACCCAGAAGCAGAAAGAGTTGCATGGACCACAACATATTGCCTGCAAATATATTTCACATGATATTAGATATGAAATACTCCTTGGTTTATTGTCTCTAGAGTTTTCACACAAAGCTTTTTAGTATCATCTTGTGGCTTCTGCTCTTATTTAAGAAGGGAAGTGCATACACTTTAAAGCAAATTCAATGTGGTTCTATTATTAGCAATCATGAATGAAAGCATGAAAGAAATGGAGTATTTAAGCATTTTCAGTACTACTACTACTACTACTACTACTACTACTACTACTACTACTACTACTACTACTAATGTATCATACAATGCAGTGTTTAATTAAATCTTTTGTTGAATTTCATATGATAGGCAGTAGCATTTAAAATGAAAAAAAGGACTGTCAGTGTAAATACAATCTTTTAAATGTTATTAAAAGTAGATTAAAAAGCTTGTCAAGACAAATTTTATGTACTTTTGAGAATGTCTCGCCAGAACATTTGAAGTAGTTTAAAAAGTGGTTTGAAGATTTTAAGTGTGAAGTTTTAAATAAATAATATTTGAAACACCCCCTGTAATCTCAATTGAACAATAAATGCATAAGAACACACTCATTATATGTATATGTTAATGTTTTTAAGGTAATATCTGGCAAGATGGTTGTCTTTAACTTCTTCTTTGAAGTAGTCTATTTAAACAGTGGACATGTGACAGTTATGTGGACTGTTTTCCTCTTGTTCATCCTTGACTACAGCTACTATTCAGCCTGAACACCATCCACACTGATTTATATAAATGTGAATTTAGACATAGGTGTGCATTTTTATCTGCCACGTAAATAACACTGACATGCTGCAGATATTCAAATTACTATTTCAACCTGAACAATATGCAAACTTCCCATTCTAATTCTCTTAAGGGAAATTCTGCAGAATGTAATTTGTTTACAGGGACATAAAATGAGCTTATAGGAAGTGACTGACAATAAGCTTATCTCCATCTCATCAATGTTTGATCATAAATATCTGAGCTTTATGACTTGCGTTGTTAACCTAATTTCCATACCCGAAATGTGAAGAAACTGTTTTATTGCATAAGTCTATTTTTATTGTATAAGTTTAACTTTGAGATGTAATAAAAACAGTTTCTTCACTTTCTGGCTGTGGAAAATTCCAATTCAGTACTTTATCTCGTGCATAAGAACTATGGCGTGATGGGTTTGCCAGTGTGTCCATTTAAACACAAACAAATCTAGAGTTCTAGCGTTTGTGAATGTTGACATTTTGTTTCCATGTAGTTTAAATGTCTTGTGCAAATTTGTAAATGGAGTTTCATGAAACTGGCCCTCTCAAAGTCATGCCATCAATATATTTTGATATTTGAATCCTGACATATATCCTCTTCACAAGTATATGAGTATGGTTCCCACTAAATTCCCATTCCCATAGTTCACATTTGAGTGAATTTGCATTGAAATCGAATCACGTCATGAAAACACGTTAAATGTTGTTCAAACATCCAATTGTGCATCCAACAAAGTATCACAGACAAGAAATTTATTCTTGGTTTCGTGTCTGTCAATTTAATCAACCACTTTCTGAGCATTTAATGGGTTTGCATTCTGAAAGATGGACTGCTTGATAGTAAGAGCTTTATTTCTGACTTTAATTGTTGTCTTGTAAGTTCATCTGAGGGGAGGAGCCAAGATGTCAAATGATTCTACATCTAAATAAAATTACCTGGAATCCTCCTTAACTTGATCTCATGGTGTCACAGAGACAAAGACACTTCTGAAGAGACTGACATATTGACAGGTTAAAGAAATCTAATAATAAATCATTTCCTTTAGTTTACAGATTTTATTAGGTACTGCATTTTGCACTGTATGCTTTTATTAGACACAGTATTTTATTAGATACTGACAATATTTCGAATTATTTGTGGTGTAATTGATTTTGTTTGCTTACCCCTCTCATACTTTTTTTTTTTTTTTTTTTAATGAATTGCGTAATTTGTCGTTACTGAATAGGGTGAAATAGGGTTTCTGGTTGCAAAATTAAATGTTAAGACATTTTTTGCCAAAAATGTGTAAAAACTACTTTTAAACAATGAAAACAGACATTGAAGTTGTTTTTGTCTAATTTCTGACATAAGTCAAAAAATTACGCTTGTATTTCTTTCAGGGCACAATGTTAAAGTCCTTGTGGCTCATTCTCATATTGGGTATGAAGATGAATTCAGACATTGTTCTCTATGTGTCTATATCATATACTCTTGAAAGATTTTAAATTATTGTAGTAAGTTATTGAAGTATAAGAAGTATGTTATGTGCATCCATAACATCTTTTACAATTCATACAGATTTTGGAAATAGACCTCCAGTCGAAGCTTTTCTGAGGTTAATGAATGGTATCGACTTTTGTTCTGGAAGAGTGGAGGTTCTTCATGATGGTCAGTGGGGAACAGTGTGTGACGATGAATGGGATCTAACAGACGCTGCAGTGGTTTGTAGAGAGATTGGCTGTGGGCATGCGATAGAGGCAAAGATTGAAGCTTATTTTGGAGAAGGTTCAGGACAAATATGGATGGATGAAGTAAATTGTTCTGGCACTGAGTCTTCACTGAAGAACTGTGATACAACTGGATGGGGAACACATGACTGTGAGCATTCTGAAGACGCTGGAGTCATCTGTGAAGGTGGATGAAAGCTACGTAAATAGTGCACATACTGTCTGAATAGAACCAAACTTTTCTAATATCTTACTCTGTTTTTTATTTTATTTTATTTTTTTAATGTTAGCCTTTATTAGGTTGGTAAATGGTGCCAACTCTTGTTCCGGACGAGTGGAGGTTCTTCATGATGGTCAGTGGGGAACAGTGTGTGATAATGGCTGGGATCTAACAGATGCTGCAGTCGTGTGTAAAGAAGTGAATTGTGGGAAAGTGATTGAGGCAAAGAGTGCTGCTTATTTTGGACAAGGTGTAGGACCAGTATGGATAGATGATACACAGTGTACTGGTAGTGAGGCTTCACTGGTGAACTGTACGTCAACAAAATGGGGAATACAGAGCTGTGAACATTTAAAAGAAGCTGGAGTCACGTGTAACAGTGAGTTAAAAAAAAAAATCTTGGATGCATTTTACATGTTACTTTATAGAGTTTAGAGAAAAATGTAAATTGTTATTATTCATTATTCACCCATTTTAGTAAATGTTGGAATTAACTTCTGTTGGAAAAGATGAATGAAATTTAAGATTTAAATGAAAAACAACATCATATGGTTTGCAATGGAACCATATGATGTTGTTTTTCATTTAAATCTTAAATTTCATTCATCTTTTCCAACAGAAGTTATTTCCAACGTTTACTAAAATGTTATAATGAAACATTGTATCTGTTAATAGTATTTAATAATCCTCAGCTAACATGAACTAGCAATGAACACTCCTCTCTTTAAAATAAAGGTTCTTTATTGGCATTGATGGTTCCATAAAGAACCTTTAATATTTATGGAACCTTTACATTCTACAAAAGGTTCTTTATAGCAGAAAAAAAGTTTTTTAGTTTATTAAAATGGTTCTTTTAAGAAATGTCCACTCATAGGTTCTCTGGAGAATCAAAAAAAAAAAAAAAATCTATGGCATATAAACCCCTCCTTTTGGGACATTTATTTTTAAGAGTGTAATTATATAAATAAATACTATAAAAAATGAATTGCTGATAACTAACATTAACTAATGGGATCTTATGATAAAGTGTTACCACTGCTTTCAAGATGTAGCTCAGCTAGCAGAATTTTAATTTTTTCAAATTTCATTCGGTGAACTTTCTTTTAAGTCAATGAACTTGGGTTTAGTCAAAACTGAAATTTATATGTATGTAAATTCAAAATTGATAGTGCTGGAATAATAGATTTATAATAAAAGAATAGATTTAAAACACAGTTCTTCTTTCAAAAATGGCACATCGGGTTCTGTGAACTGTACAGACATCACACAAACAGTATTTTGCTTATTATTATTGCAAGTGTTAACATGTAAAACTCTTTCAATAGATGTAAAGCTGGTCGGTGGTTCCAGTGAGTGTGATGGCAGAGTACAGATTCGATCTAATGAGTATAATCAGTGGGGTGCAGTGTGTCACTCAGGCTGGGATCTAGCAGATGCTACAGTGCTGTGTCAAGAGCTGAACTGTGGAGACATCGTAGAGCCGAAAGAGTATGTGGAAACTTCAGGGCAAACATCGATGGATGAACTGGCCTGTACAGGAAATGAATTTACAGTGCAGGACTGTCCTTTTAGTGGATGGGGTGTGAGCAGTTGTTTGGATGGGCTTCATGCGGGAGTTTTTTGCCAAAGTAAGATCAACTTACATGTGAGCCTCTCAAATGATGTACAGCTTAACCCTCCTGTTGTGTTGGGGTCAGTTTGACCCACACACGATTTTCAAACTGCTAGAAATTCTAGTTAAACTATTTATTTCTTCTTGAAATTTGGTGAATATTTCTCATGTAGGGTCATGAATGTGCATGCAAAGGTTCAACATATAGATGGAAATCATAAGATGCCATTATGACAAATCATTCTTCCTTGACAATGTTTCATTTTACAGAAAATGTGAGACGAGTTGTGGTGAGGATTGAGGTGAAGGCCAAGATTGGAGTCAATGTCAATGACCCAGATATAAAGAATAAACTTCTGAAAAAGGTAAGATTATGTTAACTTTTATCAAACAATATTTGCAATAAAAGATAGATAGATAGATAGATAGATAGATAGATAGATAAAATGGATGAAGTTTAAACCCTTTGATAATGTGAAAGTACAAAAAGTGTGCTCAATATGTGTAATCACTCTAGCTTGAGTGTTTTCTTACTACAATTTCACCGAATATCACAGATGAGGAACATGGTTGAAAGTAAAGGGAAGTATATTGTGAACTGGAGAACACAGCCTGATGAGCAGGTATTCCACCAGCAGAGAACAGCCACAGGTTTGTAAACTGGGAGGTGTTGGAGTCTCTTTTGAAAATATATGTAAATATTAATGCATTATTGCATTAATGCATTATTTTAATCATAAACTTTTTATATTCACAGGCCATGCTGAGGCATGCCAAACAATGAACTAGGCAGCCACAGTCAGGGCAGCAAGGAGGAAGGAGAATATTTATTAAAATTAATTTTTGGACATTCGTTTGGACTTATTATTGCACTCAACAAGTTATGACCTCATTAGTTATTCTAAATCTAAATGAACTTTCCTTCATAGTAGTGTCGCCAACACAAAGCCCTGCCCTGCCCCACCTCCACCTTAGTAGAGTGGTATCGTCAGTCTATATGCAAAACACCCTGACGTACATCCAAAAATGCCATCAAAACAAATAAAACTATCCAGACATGAACACAAAAGATAACGACTTTTGCTGCTGGTGATAACAAATGAGTTTTAAAGCCTGATACCCGCTTCTGGAAGGTAGGCTTATGTTGAGTGTGTGGGAAAGCAGGGGGGAAGTCATGTGGCACAACTTAGTGCGTGCTTAAAGGGTCATCGGATGCCCATTTTCCAGTTGATATGATTCTTTATGGTCTTAATGAAAAGTCTACAACATGCTTTGGTTAAAATTTCTTCACGGTAGTGTAAAAAAACACTCTTTTTACCTTGTCAAAATCAGCTCTGTTCACAGCAACCTGTTCTGTTGCATGTTCCTTTAAATGCTAATGAGCTCTGCTCACCCCGCCCCTCTCTTCTTTGGGGTGATGAGCCATTGAGACTGTTTACTTTAGCTGCAAAACTTGCTAACTAGCACATTATTAGGAAAGGCGATTTGCAAAGATTCTTGAAAAACCCTTATACTCACTTCTGAAGTGAAGCTGGATCATGAATGATTTGCGCGAACATAGACGCATTTAGGCAGATCGGGCACATTTCCTTCACAAACAAACGTAATCCACTCCGTCTTCAGCGGCTCAGATGCCGGTGTTGTGCCAAATTCTGACCCCCGCCAGATTACTACCCCCCTAGTATTGGTAGGTTAAGGGTTAGGTGTGGGGGAGGGGTTAGGATTAGGGGTGGGGTTAGGATTAGGCAATCAGGTAGCGATTTCAACGAGAGGAGGTAATAATTTGGCAGGGGTCGAAAATGGGCACAACACCGGGAGTAAATGACAACTGCGATATTGGCCTGATTTGAAAAAGGGGATAATATTATTACGGATTAAATAAAAACCACTGGGTGGACTTTTATCATTATAGGGTGGATGTGTGTACACACATTCCCAACACAATTTATTTTCAAACAACATGTAAAAGTTTATTTTGCATCCGATGACCCCTTTAATATTTACTATAAATTGGCATATATTAATGTTTATAATATTTTTAACCGCTACTAAGAGCTGTGCACGTGCAAGCGGTGGGATTTCTGGTGTACAAGCACCTCTTGCACACCATCAAATAATGGCATAATGCTAATCTTTCTGTTGCTTTGCTCTACAATAGGCTACTGAAAACTGTAGGCTAAATATGGAAAATAAACTTGTAGCCTATATAATGTACTGGTGCAAAGTCAGGAAGAAGAACAAAGTAGAGTAACTTAGAATTTTATTTAGTTATATTTGTATTCATTCATTCATTCATTCATTTTATTCATTTATTTACAAGAATTTTCAAAAAAAAAATTATTAATCTGCTTTATTCTGGAAACATTTGTTTATGTAATGAAATGTAACACCATATAAATGAATACACAGTTAAGCAAATTATCTGACTTATTTTAGGAGGTTGGTGTATAAATATATGAAATATATTAAATAAACATTTAACATGTAAAGAAAATTAGTTTTACATTTTTATTTTCTTTTCACATACAGCCAACTGAAGTAATAAAACAATGGCAGTGACGCAGAAGTATTAATGCACTCGAAAGGGTTACAGACCTTCACTGACACTGACCTGCTGCAACCTAAACAAATGTTCTTCATAATATGCTTTATTTCATAAGCAGTGAAAAATATTAAACCTTTTTAGTATACAAACACTTCAAGAATCTCTTCATCTTTAGTATGATTCTGCAAGAACAGTTGTTCTGTTTAATTTGTCATGAAAGGTTACTTCTTGTATGGCTCCTTTCGAAATAACAGACCTGCAACAATTTTAATGAAATTCTACATTTAAGTTCTATCTTTAAAATAAGCCCATTTGGAAAGAGTTAACAAACCTGTCAGGGATCAAATAATTTATTTTCCTGAAACAATTGCCCATTCGTCTGAGTTCTCCACTTGACAGAGAAATTTCCGGAGTTTTTGAGCTCTTCCTTGATCTGTGCAATTGAGATGAACAAGACTACAGAAACTCAATGACAAGAACAGACATTAGAAATATTTGTTACTTTATCCAGTATTTTGGTCATGTCTGAAGGGTTGTTGGGGTTTACGTCAGAGTCAGCATTCACCTCAATCCTGAGAACATTTTTAATTTCTGTAAAAGAGTAATATTGTGTATAGCAATTTTTTACATGGTCATAAAATCCGATGTAGTGATTTAAAGTAAGATAATGAACCACATATTTTTTTTTTTTTTTTTTTTTTTGTATTTGTTGTAAGATTATTACTGCTTGAGTAGTCTATTTAATAGATTATGTGATTTTGTTTTGTATATCATTTTATGTTTGCATAGAAATTCATTTTTCTGGTTAATATTTGCAAATGCAGAGAACTATCGAAGCCTGTTTCTGGCACAGAGTTTAAAAAAAAAGCAAAGGAAAAAGGTAATTTCTGAATTTCTTTTCATGTCACAATTCAGACTTTTTTTCAGAATTTAGAAATGTAAACTTAGAATTCTGAGGGAAAAAATGAGAAAAAAGTCAGAATTGCAATATATAAATTCTATATAAATTCTGCCTTTTTACATCTCGCAATTCTTCGAATAAATTCTCATAATAACGAGAGATAGAAACTCAGAATTGCATTTATTAGATCACAAAGGTGTCTCAGAGTGAAGCGCAGCACTGTGTGCATTTACACACGAGTAGTTTTTATCTAGTAATTTAGACTTTTTTCTTCAGAATTTCATTTAAAAAAAAAAATTTAAATGTGAGATAAATTGTGAGAAAAGTGAGAAAAAACAAACAAGCTTCCATAGAGGATTGATGTACTGTATGGGTTTGGACATGGATGCAGCTCTGCAGATGATTCCTGCATCATATGCATGAATGCATTGATGGTTTCCCCACCCACCAAACTGGCATTTCCTCAGGTTTGACTCGTCACCTTTGCATCTGAGTGAATCCATCCATATCGGCCCATCACCAGGCCCAAAATAGGCACTTGCCAAGGGCTGTGCATTCCCACCACAGCCCAGCTCTCTACAGAGTGCTAAACCATCTGCAATGTCCCAGCTGTTGTGGCACACTGTTCCCCACCGGCCGTCATGATACACCTGCACTGTGCCCTGACACTTGTTGTTCGTGTTCACCAACCGTACCTCTAGAAAGAAGTCAGAAGAGTTCCTGATCCATCTCTATGCATACATTAATAATATTATTCAATGTATTTGTAATAGAATTTAATGATTGATTTTAATTGTAATAAAACCCAGTAGGGCTGCATGATTCATCGAAATAAAACTGAAATTGCATTATGGCTTGGTGCGATTATCAAATCACAAAGTCTCTGATTTAAATAAATAAACATATGTGCTGCATGTTTTAAAATAAAGTGCAGCACTGTGTTCATTTACACACAAGCAGCTCAGGGGCCTGTACCATGATGGTATCTGAACAAACTCAGGGTTAAAAGATTAGTTTTGAGTTGACAAAACCAAACCAGTCCAAGCCGGCTTTGTTGGTACCATGAAGCTGATCATCATCTTTCTCTGTCAACTCAGGCTTGATCCTAAGTTAATGGAGAACGTGCACATGAAAGTGTGACATCAGTAATGAAAATCCAATCACATGCCTTGAAACTGTGATTCACTTCTCGTGAGAGAGTCGGTGCGATGACCAAAGATTAAAAGATTGTAAAATATTAAGAATCTAAACACATTTACACAGCAAGATGAAACGATCTATCCATGAAAGAGGGAAACTTAAAGAAAACATCTTGCCATATCCGTGCAAGTAAAAGTTGTAAAGTTGTGAACTGGAGAAATTTTTTTTTTATAACTGTTCTAATTGTGTGTGTGTGTGTATGTATATATATATAGGGTTGGGAGGGTTGCTTTTAAAATGTATTCCATTACAGTTACAAATTACTTCATCAAAAAAGTATTCAGTAACGTAATCCAAGTATCACAATATGAAAGTAATGTAATCTGATTACTTTTGGGTTCCTTTTAGTTACATATGTAAATAAAGTCAAAAATGCAATATCTAAGCAGCCTACTTTTATTTAACTATGACTTTAAAATTAAAACTAATAGTAATAGTACTAATATAAAAACTATAGTAAAAACTATTTGAAACTTAAAAATCGTGTCTTGTTTCACCATCTAGATATTACAGCCCGTATATATTTATTTAAAAGGCTATGTAGACATCTAGTGGGTATAGAGCTTAGTTTTACTGTTTAATTTTTATTATCATCATCATCATCATCATCCACACCATGGAATTTTAAATCACTAACAAACACAAAATTTTAGCTAACATGATGATTTCCATGCTAGTCGTACCTGCAAATGTTCAAGTTGGCTGAGTAGCCTTTGTTAAAGTAAGAGTCTTCATGCATAGCCTACGCTGTACAACTATGTTATTTAGTTTATCCTTTTTGAAGACAAAATGACTGTGGTGGCGTTCATGTGCGTTCAACTCGTAAATACGATGTATCCGACATGACTTGAACGCACGGGTGTTATTTGCGCACGCACCAGCAGGTGGCTCACGTGAGTCAGTATGAGTGTCAACAGAACCAGGAACAATGATGAAGCAGTGCTAAATATATCGTTATTATGTCAAAAAAACTAATTTATTTAATTTTAAATTAAACAAAAGTAATTCTGATAGTATTCCCACTTTTTACAAAATATAACTATAATCTGAATACTTTGTTTTATGATGTAACTGTAACGGATTACAGTTGCTAGATTTTTGTATCCTGATTACGTAACGCCGTTACATGTATTCCGTATGTGGAGGCCATTTGAGTAAAGTGAAGTCATTGTCATGTTCAAGAAACCAGTCTGAGATGATTTGAGCTTTGTGACATGGTGCATTATCCTGCTGGAAGTAGCCATCAGAAGATGGGTACACTGTAGTCATAAAGGGATGCAACAATACTCAGGTAGGCTGTGGCGTTTATACGATGCTCAGTTGGTACTAAGGGGCCCAAAGTGTGCCAAGAAAATATCCCCCACACCATTACACCACCACCACCAGCCTGAACCGTTGAGACAAGGCAGGATGGATCTATGCTTTCATGTTCTTTACGCCAAATCCTGACCCTACCATCTGAATGTTGCAGCAGAAATCGAGACCGGGCAACGTTTTTCCAGTCTTCTATTGTCCAATTTTGGTGAGCCTGTGTGAATTGTAGCCTCCGTTTCCTGTTCTTAGCTGACAGGAGCGGCACCCGATGTGGTCTTCTGCTGCTGTATCCCATCTGCTTCTGCGTTCAGAGATGATATTCTGCATACCTTGGTTGTAACGAGTGGTTATTTGAGTTACCGTTGCCTTTCTATCATCTCTAACCAGTCTGCCCATTCTCCTCTGACCTCTGACATCAACAAGGCATTTTTGTCCACACAACTGCCGCTCACTGGATATTTTCTCTTTTTCAGACCATTCTCTGTAGACCCTAGAGATGGTTGTGTGTGAAAATCCCAGTAGATCAGCAGTTTTTGAAATACTCAGACCAGCCCATCTGGCACCAACAACCATTCCACAGTTAAAGTCACTTAAATTCCCTTTCTTCCCCATTCTGATGCTCGGTTTGAACTTCAGCAAGTCGTCTTCACCACATCTAGATGCCTAAATGCATTGAGTTGCTGCCATGTGATTGGCTGATTAGCAATTTGTGTTACCAAGCAATTGAACAGGTGTACCTAATAAAGTGGCCGGTTAAAAATATTGGTTATATTGGTTAAAATTGGTTATATTGTTTTGTTTTGTTTTGCTTCACCAATTATTTAAGACCACTTCTTCTGACAATAAATCAAAACTAAATTAATTAAAATTATTTTTAAAAAGCTCTTACAGCTATAGGCCTACAGTATGGCTCCATACATTCAGTATATTTAATTTGATGTGTATATATTTTACATGTTATAGAATTATTTAATTTATCTTAAATGATTTCTCATAACCCTTTCATCTTAAAAAAAGACTCAAAATCATGATTATTTTAAATTGTGTTATGGTGACACCATTCAACAAGCTAGTCAACGGCTAGCAAGTACCACAAAAACAGAGTATAATAAATTCATGATCAGTCATTACTTGAAAAAAAAATCAAGAAATAAGTATTAGGGTGTTAAAACCTTTAGCTGTGACTCATCTGGCTCTTCGTCGTGCAGTCCTCGAGAATGAGTGAATGTGTGTTCATAGAGATGGAAGAGACCTTTGTTAAAAGAAAGCAGCATTAACCCCCTCCCTCCCTCCTCTGACTGACCATTCATACACAGTATAAGAAAGAAATATGCTCACAATAACCCAACAGACCGCTCTGAGGAAAGCATGTTAATTTAAGTTAACTAATGTCAAGGTTTTTTTGTGAATGCAAAAGTAATAATTGCACATTAAAAACTGCTGGAACCAATGAACATGAACAAATTTAAGCAATGTATGATATAAATGTGTAAACAAAAAGGATTTTTAAAAATGCTAAATGCATTCTTTTATATCACTGGTTCTGAAGATTTATTTTTCGACAAGTCTTAAGAGCAAGTCAGACACATTTGGCAAACAAATCTTGATTTAACTATTCAAAATAAGCTAAGAAGAGCAATGAATGGCTTGCAAACTTGCTCCTTGTGTTTAAAGAATATGCAAAGGAGTATCCTAAAGGAATGGAGGACGGAAACATACATGTGAATGTACAAATGTTTTGCCAATGTTTTAAAACATGTCTTTATTTTGTATCACTGTATAAGCTGTCATTTAACTCTTTATTTCCTCAAAGATAAATGCAGTCCCATAAAAACCAACAAAGTAAGTTTTCATATCTAATTTAAAATTCAGATATATTTATATAACGTTTCTCTACCACAAACGGTGCTGTGCTTCAGTTGGCCTTTCAATAACTAGCTTTAATTCCATTTTTAATTACAGATCGACATCTGTTTTCCCTCAGTAAGCTCAGTAGGCTACTATAAGTTTTATGGCAAACCAATGCAAATCACGGCTTGACATACATTTGTCTTGGTTTTTTGCTTTTCTTACAATATACATAAAGGACTGAACAAATGGCAAATGGAGGAAGACTGAGACTACTTGTAACAACTGAACTCATAGACATTAAAATTCAGCTCACAAAGGTTTGCATATGGTGCCATAAGAATGTTCAAGTAAGATCTGTGTGCGTTTAAAATGGTCATATTATGAGAAATGCAATAGTTTGATTTTTGATCTGTTTAAAAAGGTTGGCAAATAATATTCCAGAATATTCCGGTGTTCTATTTAACTCAGAAAGTTTGAAATTCCTACTAAGAAAGTTGTAAAACAAAAAGTTGTAATTCACACAATTTACCACAGGAGGGTGTTGCATTCCTCTGTCTCTATGCTATGTATTTTTCAAATATATTCATTTTATCAAGTTTAATGTTTAATCAGTGCTAAATAATTTAACACAATAGTTTCCTCTGACTCGAGCTGTCTAATTGACAAACAAGTTGCATCAGTTTAATACACACAATTCACCACGGGAGGGCGCCTGGAAATAATTTACTCAGTCTGCAGAGATGGTTTTTAATAATAACAATGTTTTGATGCACAGAAAAATCAATATTTTAAATATGAATCAATTCAAAATAATTTACTAAAAGGTTTTCCTTTATCTCGAGTTACAAGATATGCAACTCGAGTTGCAAGATACACTGATGCAACTGTTTTGTACGAGGGTACAAAACAGTTGCATCAGTGTATCTTGCATTTATTTAATTAATGTTTTTAATAAATAGATTTTATATTTTTAATATTATTTATTTTAACAAATCATGACACAGAAACACAACAATTTACAAGATAATTATACAGTCTATACAAAGAGTAAATATGTTTTTGTAAAAACAATAATATTTGCATTTTTATTCAGATTAACGATTTTTAATTTTAATAATATTAATAATAGAGACTTTTAAGAATTTTAATAATAATAATTTTGATAATATATATATCACCCCCTTGCAGAGGTTTAGTGCATTTATTAGACTCAATTTGTAGTGATGCAGTTCACAAAAATCACTTTTTTTGCAGTGTTTTAACAAGCGTGAGAACAATGAAATCACATACAGATTGTGAGAATAATTCTGATTGGCTGTTGATATTACAATGCATTATGGGTATGTTCTTCTGCTCTTACCCTCTCGGAGAAGAACAGTGCTTACAAGTTATTTGACTTCATTGCGACTGCTGTAAGTCATAAAAACCATAATAAAAGAGTGCAATAATTTACTTGCATATGAAATTATTTGAGCTGAAAAAAAGTATTAAAAATAGCATAATTAATTTTAAGCCAGATAATACTTCTATGTTTTAAATTTAAAAAAGAAAATGCAAAAGTCTTGAGGTTTAAATTACAAAAAAAATTTGAACTGATAGTAAAAAATGCTAATGTAAAAGATCAAAAATTAAAGTGAATTCAACACAATCGCTATGGTACGGTGGATAATTGTTCACCTTTGGGTGTGAAAGTACTGAATCAAATCTAGCGAGTTTTAAACATGCATCATTTAAAATGCAGATAAAAATGTTAAAAAAAAAAACAGTTGTTTTACTTGAAGCATTGTGGTGCATTGGCTATACATGTGATTTTGAACCTTGAAACTACAGTGTCTAAGATTTAGACAAATCTAAATGATCCTAAAAAAAAATAAATAAAAAACATGTAACATTACAGCTTCTGTGACTCAGTGGTTAAAGGCTTCAATCTCAAACGTGAAAGTCCTGGTTCAAAACCTGCTATTGCTTACTTGAAATCAGTCTCATCCAACAAAGTCACTCAAATACCATCCCACAACATAAAATCCATGATGGGTTAGTGGATAAATACACATTTTCCGATGATGAGCCTGTGATTAAGACATGGGTTCAAATCCCACCTCCTTAAATCACATACACAGCTTACTTTAACTTCTTTATTGGGAACTCACAGGTCAGCAGTCAAATATAAGCTCCTTCACATGCTACAACAAGAGACCTGTGGCTCACAGGTAAGGGTGCTGCCTCATGGGTTCAGAGGTTGCTGGTTCAATCCCAGCCAGGTGTCTGTGATATGAGTGAATGGTGGAGTGTGTGTGAAGGTGCGCCCAAAGAAGGGGGATACCAGTACGGTCTCCCCCTGGAGCTTCTGGCACTGTGACCAGCAGTGGTTATGTTTTTGTCCAGACTGGAAAATAAAAATAAAGCTGCATAAAAGTTATCATCCCCCATCCCTTCCCCACCTACTTAGGTTACCATCATTAGCTTTTCAAACGAGAGGCCCTTCAAAAAGAAAATGATGGTAACCTACATGTTTAGTGCACTAGAACACATTCACACAGTAGATACATCACCTGTCCATCATTACAGTCACTGTCCACACATCCCAGAGCTCTGCTTTACAATCCACAACACATCACTTATTCTGTTCAGTCAAGACAGAAATCAAGACAATATTAGACATATTGTACAGCAAGTCTAAAAACAGGTAATAACACTATATAAATATATTAATGTTATATATTTATAAAATACTGCAGACTCTATTATACTCCAGTAATGCTGTATCAATCAGTTTCATTCAATCTACTGTTCGTTTCGGTTTAGTTCTGATGATGGTATTAAATTACTTTCTTGCAGACCACAAAAAACTCAACGGAAATACTGAATAATAAAAATAATATTTTTTTATCAAATCATCAAAAAGAATCCCTGATCTACAAAACATCAGAACATGATTATAAAAACCAATTAAAAACCATTTAAAACCAATCGAGTGTTCAGTCACTGCCTGTAAAATGCTCAATTTTTTTGCGACATATTTTTTAAAACAAAAAGCATTTTAATGGCTGTGCTCTTATTATGACAGTCAGAACTAGAAGCAGAAAAACCTGAAGCAGCAGAGCTTCACACAACACCTGCTGCAGCATCAACAGAGACAAACAGCGCGATTCCCTATTATTACACTTTATAATGTCAATATCAGAGGGCGACTCGTTCAGAGATTATAAACGTAATGCAACAACTACCGATTCATTTCCTATACAGCGCGTGCAAGTCATTTAACAAGAGAAATTGGAAAGTTACTTACAGGTGAGTCGCGTGACGCTCAATTCCAGCGTTTTAGCGGATTAATGATCCGAAATCAATATTTGAACAAGTACTTAACCAGCCAGTGCTCAAAATTCACAACGGTTAGCTTATAATAATGTTTTCTAATTTGAGTGGTACGTACGGGTAGGTTTTCGCGGGAAATTCGAGCATGCTGCTGCGTCATTACGTCACGTCTGTAAACATAAAGAAGTTTTCCCGGCTAGTAGGCTTTAAATCGCATGTGAGGATCCTGCAGGTAGCGGAACGTTTATAGCCTTTTCTAACAGCAGCTAGAATAATTAAATATATCATTTTGATGGCGGATTGGTCCATGATTGATCCAGAAAGGATTATGTGTTTATGAAACAGGTGAATGAAATTAAATTATATTCCCGTTTTAAATGTGCTTCTGATTACAGATAGCCTGAGATTACACAAGATTTGTATTTTAAAGACAACCAGTTCAAAGGGAGCATAGTTTGCTTTTTGGGTTAAAAGAATTTCTTAATATTAAATTCGAATGGCATGACAATTAGAGATTAGACAGCACAGAAATTGAAATCTCCAAGCTAATACACACTATTGTCACGCAATGCTGATGTTGTTAAATTAAATTGTACTCCTCTCATCTTCACCTCAATATTTTGGGGAAGCTGTGCCTCCCCCGACGAGCAGCCACTTATATCGAGTATAATAATCTTAACCTGATTTCTCCCTCCTGTGGTGATTTTGATTAATTACAATCGATTATAATAATGTTAACCTGGTTTTGCCAGGTCACGAGCTGCAGGGTTTAATTTGGTTTTGTCTATGTTTTTTTAATTTTATTTTATTTATTTTTTTGACTCTCAAAAGCCGTGGGTCCCATTGACTGCCATTATATGACTGACAGACTGCAACGGTTTGAGTTAAAAATCTTCGTTTGTGTTCTACTGAAGAAACAAAGTCACCTACATCTTGCCTGGATGCCCTGGGGGTAAGCAGATAAACATCAAATTTTCATTTTTGGGGTAACTATCCCTTTAAGACAATATAAAAAAAAAAGCAGGCAGTTGAGATGTGTTACACTATGCGTTATTCAAGATGAATCATCTTCACTGTTTTCTGACTCGATGGTCAGTTTTGATTTTATCCATAAGAAAATAATGTGATGGCATAAAATTGAAAAACAACTATCATATTTAAGAGATTTACATTAAATGAATCAGTCACAATAAGTTCAACTTAATGACCTCTTGTGATAAACTGAATCTTCACAATTTAGTACTTTCTCTTTGTGGATCATCTAATGTAGGAGGTAATATGACAAAAACTGCAGACAGATATGTTACACAAGGTTATGGTTATTTAACTCTCTTTATAATTTATTAAAGACTCTTACATTAATTTTCCACATTCACTTACAGTGCAGTCTGTACAAGTACAGCAAATCAGTGTACATATAAAAAATGTGATGGTGCTGTTTTTGGCATGGATCATCATAGGTAGTTTCATTTACACAGCACCTTAGTTTAGTACAAAACAATGAGAATATAAAAAATAAGAAATTATATTGCAAGATAAACCCTGTAAAACAAGCATGAATAAACAGTGAGGTGTTGTCTGTGACACTGTTTTGATGGAGAGAGCATTTCATACAGTGCTTCACAAGACCTTGTCGTATAATCTCAGAAGAGAATGACGCAATTAACAAGCAGTTAAAATGAAGTGTTAAAAACCAGCACCATTTAGTGAGCGACATGCTTCGTGTGGGTGACAGTACAGTCACCAAGGACACTTTGAATGTGTGTATTGTGCTGCTCAGGGGTCTTTTGTGTGATGTGCAGTGCTACGTGGGGACAAAAAGTGGTGACTCACTGCTTTCTCGAGAACATAGACACCCTCCTGTTTAACACATGATGCTACAGGGAAAAATAAAGAAATGAATTTTTAACACATCAACTCTACGCAACCACTTTTTGAGAGAGACCCTGCCCCAGGTGGTACCTCACAACCTCATGAAGTGTTCATATTTACATAAATATTAAACATTTCCAGTTAGACACAGTGAGTGACCATATAAATAAATCTTGATCATTTCAGAATAGTATATATGTTAGAATACTGTATTGTGCAGTTATTATACATAAAGTGTGCTTCAGTTATTAGAGAAGACATCATTCTTTCAATCCATACACAGATATATTTGTGTTTTTACCCAAAGCATCAAATGCTTTTACAGAATAAGGAAGACCACCATTCCATATTCACATATATATATATATATATATATATATATATATATATATATATGTATATATATATATGTGTATATATATTTACAAGAATTCATTATAGAACGGGAACGGCAGACCCTCAGTGCTTTGAGTATTTGTGTGATCCCACAATAATTGTGTAGATTTAATAAGAAACCAAAGTCCCATAATAATCACAGCAGGATCACTGGGCTTGTAGCAGACCTTCCCACTGAATAGGTTGGGAGAAAACCTCTCTTTCAAGCCACATCTCGTAGCTGTAATGGAAGTCTTCGGGCAGGTCGACACGCTGACCTAAAACGCTTTGGAGGCAGTTGTCTACTGGTGCAAAATCACTGTTCTGATTCTTATCGTAACGGCGCGTGTTGAATTTCTCGATGCTCTCGCGTAGTGCACACTCCTCCGCCTGGAAATCCCACGGCCGAGCGTCGATATCTGGCAGAAGAGAATGAAAAACAGGAGCATGTATTAGACATTAGAATAACTACAATAGCTGTGTCACAATTCAGGGGTTGCATCCTTCACATTGTTAAATGGTTAGTCTGGGCTGCAAAGGATCCATTTGTTGTATCCTTCATGGCCAGGGGATTGAAAGATGCATTTCGAGGCTGCATTTGAAAGAGCCTCCAAAAGCCTTTGTCGCACTGCTGTGATGCATTTGGTCTTTAAAGTCTGCATGAAATCAAAATTGACTTTATTTACTTTGCTAGCGCACATTGCTAGTCTTGATGTGAACAATTAATCCATGCAAATTAATCCGCTGATTGAAATTGTTTGTCTTGGTAATCTTTAGTCAAAATCTGAACATGTACTTCCGCTCTGGAATGGCATTCCTTTTCTGATGACGTCAGTTTGACGGCTTGGGCAGAATGTCCTTAAACACACCCCTCCGACCGTTAGGTTTCTATGAGTGAGAGACAGAGAGGAGGAGCGCAAAAGTAAAACCCTGCCCTCCACTCAGTATTCCGTTTCTGCTGGAAATACATCACTGCACTGAAATAAAGTCGGCAGCAACTTCCGGTTCACGCGGACTTTAAATGCAGCCTCGAAAGGTGCAGTATGTAATATTGACAGCTAGTGGTTGAAATGGGTACAGCAGTAAAATTCAAAATATTTGAGTGTTGTTTCTCTTGCCCCCTCCTACTCAGATTCAACATTCACATGGAACAGGAACAAGTGCAATTTAGAAAGGAAGGCAACAAGCCTTAAGGTCATTGCACACGGAGTCCGAAATTTTCGCACGTTAAAAAATAAATATGACCTCACATTGTGTCAATCATGTTTACACACTGCCTCCAAAACTTTTGTAATAAATTCATAAAAATTCAGATCAGGTTCGATTTTCTGCGTTTTCGCATCCGTAGCAAGCATTTTGATAGGAAAGAATGGCGAATACGAAAAAGAAAAAAAAACCGCATATGAAAATTTAATTCGAAAATTCGGAGTCAGTGTGCAAGGACCTTTACACTGTAAGTTGATGAGCTGATTTATCAGTGTTTTAATATTCCATCTGGTCGTATAGATTTTTAGATGATTTCTGAGGCTAGGTAGAATTTGCAATCTCTAACCCAGTTCATTTGCTGGCTTCCATCGAATATGCTGTGTTTTCCACCAACTGGTAACCCAGGGTGTTACAAAACTTTTGGGGAAATTGGCAGTTGGCAGAATCACACAGATCAAAACAAAAATAGACATTATGACATGGAACACATATTTAGAACACACATATAGAATAAATGGCTGTAGTGTCGTTTTTCTGAGAATAAAATATGATAATTTAGCATGTTTCCTAAATATCTGCAAACACATTATGGTACTTTTATGCTTCAGTACAGTCAAAAAATAAAACATAAAAAAAAAATACATACAGCACCTTTAAAAGATGCAGCCTGTGAGTTGGGATGCAGCTTATGAGCCACGTTTCACCAAGGAAATTATTCAAAATTGAAAAACATTATAAAACATTACAATTAAAAACATTCTAAATTTGACTGATTAGCTGACTGATTTGGTCTTGAAGTTGACTGTCTTTCTCACAGGCCCTGCCCCCAACCCTGACTAAAAAAAACCCTATTTACCATTCCCATACGCCCAGTCGTCATTGAGCCGATGTCTGACTTTCTGGTAGATGGCAGACATGGTTTTCATGTTACTCTTTCTCCATTGGCGGCCCAGATACTTGGTCTGTATCTTGAGAAGTTTGAGGACGTAGAGCTGCATCATGGCTTGTTTAACCTTGAGCGCCCTCTTGAGGATAGGAGCAGACTTGAACACCACAAGCATCTGGAAAGGAAAGAGACCCAACACAAACCAAAGAAAATTGCATGTAAAACCATTCATACATGAATCGCCTCAAAGAATAGAGTTCAATGATTTATGAACAGACGTATAAACAATTTTTTTTTCTTTATATTGATTCTCCACATGAACAGATGGCATTACACAATTAGAGATGTCACTGATTGATATCATTAGCTATATATACACATATCAACACTGATATGTATTTTGAAACAGAGAAACAGGTTAGGTTATATAGAAAAAAACAGCAGCCATAATTTAAAAAAAAATAAATAATTAAAAACAAAACTGTAGTAATTATAGAATATAAACCATTTACACAGAAATTCAATCATACTCCTCTTGAATAAGACCTAAGTATAAACGAGATGGCATAATGCTGGTATTCTTTCAAATAAACATTTTCTTTCTCTCACCATAGTTCTTGAGTGTTTCCACTTGGTAATTTTGTTTAGGATCCTCAGTAGGTTGATGCAGGAGAAGAGATTACGCCAGCAGAACTGATTACTGTCACCAGCTTCCTGTTTACACACACAGACACACATTCAGCATTTTGACAACCAACAAAAATGATAGGTTCTTTCTTTTCAGTCACCTACATTACCTATAAAATAAAGTCTGGAGTAAAAAACAGACAAAATTGTAGTGTTTTGTATAATTACCAGGCTTTCAGCTGTGAGTTCAGGCATTTCATGAACCACACAATGAGGGAAATCCAGGGCACAGATGCTGCCATCAGAAAACACGATATGTTTAAAAAAAACTTACTGACACAGAAGTTGGTTTTGATGAACATATATCCAAATGTCTACCTGTTTTTGGCACTGATGTAAGACATGATGTTCTGGTTGAAGAATTTGAGGATGAGCGGGATGCAATTGGCAAACACCAGGTGCTGAGCCACATATTCAAACTGTCCGAACACAAAAGACATCATGTTCATAAATAAATTAATTCATAAAAATCTCCAGCATTTGAACAACATCACATTTTAATATAAGGAGGAATTGCCCTTTAAATTCAGTGGCGTTACATAGAGAGGAAGTCAGTTTGGCCCATAATATCTATAATTAACTGCCAACTTCCATCTATCTCTGATGAGCTGAAGCTTTCATTAGGCTTTCATTTGCAAGACATTCATCGTTTCTCTCAGCGGAGACTGAGATGCATACTGAAGAGTGATTTGTTTCCAGTTCCTCTCCGTTTATCATGGCTTTAGACGTTAATGAGCAAACTCTGTCAAAGAGAAACCCAGAGGCTCTCCTGTTACCCAGAATTTACTGGACATCAGCTCGGCGGGATATGTCAGCAGATCACCAATGCTGACCCTCGTTCTTGTTTAATCTGAGCGAGTGAGTGATTGAGTAATTGAAACGGAGAGAGAGGGAAAAGATATGCGCGACGGCCTTCAGTAGCTGATTATTCAGTGCCGTATGAATTCAGTGAACCTTTAAGTCAAGTGTGAGAAAGGGTAAAATGAAAATAAATGTTATAAAACTGTTCCCAATGCAGTGCTATTTATTTCCACCAATAGAGGGTGCCACTTAAAAACACCCACGTTCATTTTTCATAATTTGTCATGCTCATCATACAGGATTAGTATGAACTGTGCTGACAAGATGAAGCACATCACGCTTTAGAACATTTTGCTCTCGTCCTCTGCTAATATTTTTAAATAATTTGATGTAGGAGGAGAGAAATGCTCAGATTTTTGTTAGCATGAGACAAGGCATCAAATTGCAAACATATTAAGTTTGCTAAAATGTTAATGTTTAAATGCAAACAAGGCATTACCTGATTAAATATGCAGTACATTTCCAATGCATAATTCTGAATACTGGATAAAGCAAGGTTTGTCAAAAGGTTTTTAAAGAATGGATATCTCATATTTAGCACTCCATAGATCAGAAAATATTGTCAACAGCCAGAAAAAAAAAAAAAAAATTATCATGTTTTTAGGAATATAAAATCATATTTAAATAAATATATGAACAAACAGAAAATTAAACAAACACATTTATCCTGTAAAAGTGATAATACTAAATTTTATTATATTTTAAATGTTATAAAACTTTTTTCTGACAAATGGGTAAAACCTAGTGGTTTGATGGATAGTGAAAACGATGGGTAAATATTTAAAATTACAATTAATTAGTATTTGGGGGCTTCAGTGTGATCCTTAAATAGTTTTTTAATGTCATCTAATGATTCTTGCTCTAAAATATGCCTTACAAGATTTTTTGTTATTCTATTGTGACATTTTACTGGGTGTTGTCTGTAAAAAAAACAAAAAAAAAATGTATGATAGTAATTTTTTTTCTCAGAAAAATCACATTAAACAGGACACATTCTAATGTAAGGAAAAAATGTAAGCTGCATTAAACCATTATGTTGATGCTTGAACCCCTTTTTGTATTTGACCCATAAATCTTCAGAATGTAAATAAGAAATAAAACTATTTGGTGAATGTAAGCACTACTGAAGTAGAGATTTCTGGCTCAGAGTCCAGCTGTAGAAGATAGTTTCTGAATCCCCTCGTTAATTTGAAATATGACAGATTTTTTTCCTTTTTGATGCATTTAGAGTATCCTTTTTTGTTTTTAGTTTAAAGGGGTCCTATTATGCTTTTTCACTTTTTTTAATTTTAGTCAGTGTGTAGTGTGTATGTTTGGGCATAAAAAAAATCTACGAAGTTACAAATCTCAAAGTCCACTCCAAAGGGAGATATTTTGTTTTTAAAAAATACCTTTTCAAGAACCACAATGAATGGCTTGTTTGGACTACAGCACTGTTTTCCGGTGTTTGTGATATCACAAAGCGGCCCATTAGAATATCATTAAAATAAACCCCGCCTATGGAAATTCGATGGTTGGCAGGTGGGGAGAACACTTGGTTGAGCTCTGCACGTTTCAAAATCGAAACCCGGTGCGGGTGTTTTTATATCACTGTATTTCTGAAGGAAACCGACTGTCTTCAGAAAATTTTGGAAGTCATTTTCATTTCATCTTGCATGTAATGTCTGATAAAGCAGCATTTGTGAGCGGAGCACTGCTTTGTGTACAGCGTTACTGGGGAAACTTCGCTTTCTCCCACTCCAACAGAGTTGCTGGCAGAGAATTAATTTGCATATATATGCTGCCACAAATAGTGTAAGCCTGTGGGACTATTGTATAAATAAATTCAACTGTATAACAGTTTCACTGCAATTCATGTTATAATTTTAGAATTAAAGAACAATAAACATAATACATATTACCGTTATCTGTACATAGTAAATGCAGTTATTTTTAAGCTGTTGTTGACATCCTATCTAAAACATGATTTAGCAAAAAAAAAAAAACCAACAATATCGTTACCACTTTAATATGTCTTGCAATATCCGTGCGTGCAAAGGTTCTGCACGATCCTCAATATTCTCGAGGTCTGAATTGATATAGCAATATTGACGAACTTGCTGCTTTGGCAAGGGGCAGGGCAGTACTGAAACACCGTCTAAGCTGTTTGCCAATCACAACGCACTGGGACAGCTAACCAATCACAACACATTTCGTTTTTCGGAAGGCGGGCCTTCATCAAACCCGGAACTGATCAAGCCGTTTGTGCCAGGCTGGGGAGAAAGGTATTGTAATAATGTAAACTATGTGAAAATTAATGCGATTTTCGAACCACCAAGCATGAGAGCATGTTCTAGTACACCCCTAAAACAAACTCAAGACTTTGTAAAAGAGCATAATAGGACCCCTTTAAGTGCTTGTCTCGTTGTCTCTCCCTGGCTCTCTCTCTTTCGTTGTCTTGTGATGAATGGTGCTTTGACAGCGAGTCTATCAGCAGAGCACAGGGTCAGTTTGGCCAAAGACATCAGAGAGACACGAGCAGAGAGAGGAATGACAAATAAAGAGAGTCTGACCTGGTATATATGGTTGAGTTTGAAGTGTTTGAGCAGCAGTAACAAGAGAGCTGAAATCGCTTTGACGATAATCTCCTTGTGTCTGTTCACATCAATGCCCAGCTTCATGCTCTGGAGGACGGTGATTCTGTTTCCAACACAAACACGGGAAATGTTTGCCGTGCGTCTAAAAGTGCACTGATCTTTTCATGCACCATGCACAAATCAAACGCAGGGTTTCTGCTGTATTTGTGCGTAGACTTACGGCATCTCCTCCGGCAGAACGTCGGCTAGGATGTTGATAGAGTCTGTCTTTGCTTTGGAGGTTGGAGCTGCAGCCAGAAGGAGCTTCAATAGAGCAATCTACAAAGAGACTAACATTACAGCAAAATTCCTACCAGGTTTGTCAGAGGAGTTGCATGCATTAACCACTACACCTTTAAGTATTAGCATTTAGAATTAAGGCAAAACACCACAGATTATTATGGTAAGTAAAAAAAATAAATAAAAAAAATACCCAAGAGATATATTTCCCAAATTAATTTGATTGATTACATTAAGAAAACATTTCTTTATTTTTACAAGTTTGTAATATGTATTACAAGTTTGTTAGAATGTTATGTTTAAATATGCAAATGAGGCACTGCCTAATTTGCATAGATTTCCAGAACAAAAATCTGAATATTGGATAAAGCCAGGTTCAAAATTCTTGTTTCATTTTGCCAACACATTAAAGTCAAAGATTTGGATATCTCTTTTTATCACTACATAAAGCAGAAAATACTGTCAACAGCAGTGTTATTTTAGTATCATTGAGACACCATTTGTTTTTACTAGTTTTTAATAATATTTTGAATCAGTTTTAATTTTTATACTTTCCTTTTTATTTTAATTTGTTGTGTGCTTGTGGCATTTTTAGTAGTTTTATTTTAAATATGTCTAGTGTTTTTATTAATTTTTATTTCAGTTTTAGTTTTAGAATGTTGCTTTGTATACTAAATATATAGAAATATATAGATATGTTTTAACATATATTTTAAAATTTTAATTTCAGTTAATGCTAATTTTATTCAAGTTATGAAAAAAAATTTTTATGGTTTTCATTTTAGTTTCTGTTTTAGTTAATTATAATAACCCTGGTCAATAGCTAGAAAAAATATATATTTTCACCATGTTTATGGGGAATAAATATTTGAGAAATCGGCCTTTAAAAATATGTAATGTAATTAAAACCTACAAATGCAAACATTTAAAGTGCAATAAACACTTAAAATTGTATTTTGCATGATCTCTTTGCACTAATCTGAAACAACACATTATGAAACACCAAACAGGCCTATAGTGTTTGCTCTGAAATATCAGAAAGAAACTGATCAAAAATGCAAATATTCTTCTGGAAAGCATGAGCTATATTCACAAGTATCTGGATGTGTAAAAAGACGAAATGTAGGAGACACTTACTACATACTGAGAGAGACTAGGCAACATTCCCAAATATAGAATCTCTGCAGGTGTTTCTTCCACCTCCTCTTCCCCCTAGCCAATCAAAAGAGGAGATTCTGACTGACAGCTTAATGAACCAATAATAAATGCAAAAGAACAGCAAAGTTGAGTCACTTACCATAGTCATGGGACACTGCTGCAGCTCCTCCTCTCTCTTGATCTGGACCTCCGCTATGGAGACATACTTGTGCTTGAGAGAGAAGGGGTGAGAGAGAGAATTGCCATGGTGACCGAGGGCGGATATCTAACTGTGAGTGGCTGAAAGAGCCCCAATAGAGCATGCATTAGACCACTGGATTCACGTCAATGCATATCTGTGGCACAACAGCTGGTAAATCCAACAGATGTGTACAATAATCAACTTACTGAGTATCAATAAAAGGGCAAACTATTTGAAGCAGGAGAGAATGCTTTAGCATTTAGTATTCATGCATATGATGTTCATTTTATTTATTTATTTTTTTTTTTACTCTTCCCGGTGTGTAGAAGAACACTAGAATATTAGAAAACAAAAATGTTTCCATGCTTACCTGTTTCAAAGTCTTTACACTCTCATGTATGGGCCTGGGTAACCCAACCAAAGTGTCAGTGTCACTGTAAAACAACATTAGAAGGAAAGAAAATACAGTGTTAACCAGAAACAGCAGAGTATACTGATTTAATGATAATGAAGGTGGTCTTTATTATCTTTTTATCATAGATTCAGAACCTGGGAGAATTGATCAGACACTCACTTTCCCAAGGTGAAGCCAATAAATTTATTTCTGCTGGTCTCCAGAAAGTGCTCGATGTCTTTCTCTCTGTGGGAGAAAGAAGAAAGGAATTGACTGCATGAGGAGTTGGTTTGGAATACTTTTAGAATTTTCTCGGTTTAGGACAGGACTGCTACCAACAGAGAGCTGCTTAAACTTATCAAAAACAGCAGTGTAAATGTGTCCCTTTGTCGTCTTTACAGTAACCTCTTTAAAGTGCTGCAGCACCCCTCCCTCACGCTCTTGTTCCCATCTGCACGCAGCAGTGCAGCTCAGCACAGCGTTACAATTCACAGGTAAAGAAACCACAGAGCTAAACATTGTACTGCGTGGCTCTTTGAATAATCAAGAGGATTTAATAAAACGTGACTGTCACAGCTTTTGCTGTTTCAAATTCATCCCTTTTCCTTCTTCTGTGTTTCTCCCCATTCATTTGTCTGTGTCCACAAATATGCATTATTTATGTCAGAGGTACTGCAGTCCTAAAACCAGCCTGTTTCCAGCACAGGAGCTGTAGTAGATTTTTGTAGGGATCAGTATGATTTTTTTTTAAGAAATTAATACTTCAGCAAGGATGCATTAAGTGGATCAAAAGTGACAATAAAGACATTTGTAAGGTTTCAAAAATGTATTTTTTTTTTAAACTTCATCAAAGAATCCTGAAAATAGATGAATCATGGTTTTCACAAAAATATTAAGCAGAACAACTGTTTGCAACGTTAATACCACCAATTTCAAATCAGCATATTAGAATGATTTCTGAAGGATCAAGTAACACTGAAGACTGGCGTACTGATGCTGAAAATTTGGCTTTGCATCACAGGAATAAATTACATTTTCAAATATATTAAAACAGAAAACAGAAAACCTATTTGACAGAAAACCTATTTGAAATTGGAATAATATTTCACAATATTCCTGTTTTTACTGTATTTTTAATCAAATAAATGCAACCTTGGTGAGCATAAGAGACTTACTGACCCCAAACTTTTGTCTCCCTGAACTTTATTTGCAAAAAATTGCTCGTACTTGTTTTCAGAGATCTGTTGTTTTGCAATAAGTCAAAATAGCACAGTTTATGGCCATTACATTTGATGAAGACCTTGTCCGCTACCTGACTTTGGGAGCCCATGGCAGTCCCTTGGGAAAGGACACTCTCTCGGTTGGCGGGCGCAGTGGTGGTGGTGGCGGCGGCGGTTGGATAATAACGTCTCTGTCGAGAGGGTCGACCTCTCCCTCAATGCCACTGTCCACGTCCTCTGGGTCATCTTCCTCATCCCGCGCGTCATCGTTTTTGAAAGGGTCCCGTTCGTTGTAAGTGTCTAGGCTGTCCTGTTTGACCAGTGGCTGCAAGAGTTAAAAAGAGTTTAAGATCAAGTTGCAAATGTATATATTACTCTGGACCCTGATATTGAGTCTCATTAAGAAAGCCCAAATTCATAATGACAATAAAGCTCGACTTGACTTGGCTTGATAATTAAAAGGGATAGTTCAACCAAAAATGAACATTCTGTCATTATTTACTCACCCTCGTGCTGTTCCAAACCTATATGTATAGAGCAGTTAGTAGCCATTGACTTCTATAGTATGGAAAAAATATGGAAGTCAGTGGCTACTGTTTGGTTACCAACATTCTTCAAAATATCTTCTTTTGTGAAAGAAAGAAATTCAGGTTTGGAACAACTTGAGGATGAGTAAATGAAGGCAAAATGTTAATTTTTTGCTGGACTATCCCTTTAAGATTTTAAAATAAATGATTTATATGGTGTGAAAGAGGTTTGGTTTCATTCTTTAATTTTTTTCTTAAAATTTTTTCTGAACTGACCAAACAGAAAACTCCTGTATGTGAGGTTTTGCATGAACGAGACTCATATCAGGGTTTTTTTTCCCCAGGTTCTTCTGGTATTTTAGCCTTCAGATTACGTTCACCATCCATTGCTTAGAGTTTATTGCTGAAACTTACCGTCCCCATAAACCTGCAAATGATAAGCATCACAAAAAAAAAAAAAAACTTTCAATCCAATTTTGGGGACTCACACATTCCAGATACAACACTGCAGCTCCTTTTTTAACATTCCTGTGCAGATTCAGTTCAACAAAGGCACAAAAAAAACAAGTTCTTCACATCTCTAGTGTTGTGCAAACGCATGAATGGCAAGATTCAGAGCAAGCATCAGGCATGAGGTGCATTAGTGGAGCGCCATCGTTGGTTCCAGTGCAGTCAATGTATGAGTGTGTCTGTGGGTGGTACTGAGGCCATGAGCACAGGTGACTCAGCTGTGATTGGTTGCCTATGAGAAGAAGCCATTCTGCTAGCTAGTGGGAGCCGGAGTGTGTCTATGTGGATCTCATTGACTGAGACTATGTGGAAAGATGTGCAAATGGAAAGACAAGAGGAGAGAGAGAGACAGAGAGTCTTGCTAATGTCCATGGCCAGCTGTATCTCTCAGAACCCTTCCCCAAATCAAGTTTCAAAGGAAAAACAAATTGCTGTGAAGGAAAAGAGAGTGGAGGAGTGCAAGGCCAGCCCACAACAAAGAGAATGCACAAAAGGGGTTTGGGGTAAAGACCTGTTTCTTGGCATATGGACTGTCTCCTTCCAAGCTATCAACAAAGGCACTCTGTAGGGACACAAGGAAGAGACGGGAATGAGCCAACAGGACAACGAAAACCCAGAGAGAAAAGGGCAGAAAAGAGGGAGAGTTGAGGAGAAAGGGTTACAGAAAACTTACAGAGACAGAGTGAGAAAGGAAGGAGAAAAGTCAAAAACTGTGAAACCTGCTGTGATTGGTCGACGGTGTTGTCCAGCCAATCGGTGCTCTGCTACACTTCATTCTCAATGTGACATCACCGTTGCAATGTTAGATTGTCAGAAGGACAGAAGTGTGGCATGAAGTCCCTTTTGTGTGTTTATTTTAAAGCTTGTGTAAGTTTTGCAGGCTGTGTGGGCTGTCATTTTAGTACAACACCGCCCTGCATCATATTCACAGAATGAAATCCAGTACTGTTTCTTACTAATATGGGCTGTTGATTTCAAAAATAGTGGCTGTTTTGCAACAAAACTACAAAATCTGATGTATTTCATAGCATTTTTGCTTTCAACAACCATTTATAAGGTGAAGAAGTCTTGTATTATCCCTTAATCACCAAAAAAAACTGCCATAAAAACATGATTTCTCTCTTCCTCTGAGCCGGGTTACAATTATTTATTGATTTTCACATGTATGAATGTTTCTGAGGACTTTACTACCACTTTTTCCACTCTGTTGCAGACTGTAAATTAAATAACACATACTGAATACTTCTTTTTGTCATTAAAACTTTGACATTTGACTGCTTTTTTTATTTTGACAAGTGCATTAGAACTGATACATATACACTGCCACTCAAAGTTTGGGAAAAGAAGATTTTTAATGCTTTTTATAGAAGTCTCTTATGCTCATCAAGACTACATTTATTTGATCAAAAATACAGGAAAAAGCAAAATCGTCAAATATTACTGCAATTTAAAATAACGGTTTTTTTTTAAATAATTTAAAATATATTCCCTATATTATTATATTTATTCCTGTGATGCAAACCTGAATTTTCAGTATCATTACTCTAGTCTTCAGTGTCACGTGATCCTTCAGAAATCATTCTGATATGCAATTTTTTTTTGGAACTTGTGATACTTTTTTTTTAGGATTCTTTTGATAAATAAAAAGTTTATTTAAAACAGAACTCTTTTGTAACAACATACAATTATATACACAGTTTATATACAGTTTAAAAGTTAGGGGTCAGTACATTTTTTTTCTTTCTTTTTTTTGAAAGAAATTAATACTTTTATTCAACAGGGATGTGTTAAATTGAAAAAAGACAGACAGAAAATTTTCTATTTTGAATAAATGTTGTTCTTTTTAACTTTTTATTCATCAAAGAATCCAGAAAAAAGTATCACAGGTTCTGAAGGATCATGTGACACTGAAGACACTGAAGTAATGATGCTGAAAATTCAGCTTTGCTTCACAGAAATAAATTATATTTTAAAGTATATTAAAACAGAAAACCATTATTTTGAATTGCAATTATATTTCACAATATTACTGTTTTCTGCATTTCTGATCAAATAAATGCAGCCTTGATGAGCATAAAAGACTTCTGTAAAAAACATTAATAATCTTACCGATCCCAAACTTCTGAACGGCAGTGAATACATACAGTATATAGCCAATAATCTGAAAAATCTTTACTGTTATTTTGTACAAAAAAAATAATAATACATGATGGAAATTTTTATTGATATTTTTGAATTCAGCAACAAATTGAATTCTTTTTTCAAGATGCAGGGCTGTGTAATGTGTGTTTTGTATTTCATATACTGAATGTATAGGTTCAGATGCATGAGAGGTTGTGTGTATTCATGCTGGCACAGTTCATGTATTTCATATATACGTGGTTTCTTCTAGTGTAACGGCTTTTGTAAAAGTCATTTGTATGTGTGTTTCTCGTACCCGGCGACTCCTGCGTCCTCTCTTCTGCTGTTGCTGTTGCTCGATGAGCTCCATGGCCGAGGCTGGAGGAGAAGCCGCCCGCATGTTTCGCACCACCTTAATGCTGTCCTCAGGGAGCGGCGGCAGGTTCAACTGCTCTCTCATTCTCACCTTCATCTCCTGCAACTCCTCGAAACCTCCCAGAGTGAACTGAGGTGCACAAACAAGCAGAAATCAATGGACAGAGCACTATAGGCACATAAACAGTTCTGTTATTGACTAGAGCTGCCTGATTTAGAGTTGAAAAAGTCCATGATAAGAACAGTGTTTATATTCTGAAAAATCCAAAAAGGTCTCTCTTTATCTGGTAAAATAGAATAGAATAAGCAGTAATTATTCTATGGAATGTAGCATAATGAAAGAAAATAGAACAGAATTAAATCTTCAATCAATCCAGAATAAAATATCATTCAAAAGTTTGGGGTCGGCAAGATTTTTTAAATGTTTTTGAAAGTCTCTTATGCTCTTAAGGCTACATTTATTTAAATTAAAATACAATAAAAACAGCAAAATTGTGAAATATTTTTACAATTTAAAATAACTGTTTTTATTTTAATAAATTTAAAAAATGTAATGTGATCTGTGATCTCAAAGCTGAATTTTTAGCGTCTTTACTCCAGTTTTCAGTGTCACATGATCCTTCAGAAATCATTCTAACATACCGATTTCTTGCTCAAAAAACAGTTTTATTATTTTCAATGTTGAAAACAGTTGTTGTGCTTAATATTTTGTGGAAACTGACAATGCAGAATCTTTAGGATTCTGCATTTATTTGAAATAGTAGAAACATTACAAATATCTTTACTGTCACTTTTGTTCAATAGAATGCATCTTTGTTGAATAAAGGTATTAATATCTTTAAAAAATACATCTTACTGACACCGCACTTTTTAACAGTAGTATGTAATGTAATGTGATGAATAGAATAGAATAGTAATCACTTTGTATGTGATAAAACAGAACAGAATGACAGAATGGAAGACGTTTAATTCTAAGACTAAATCTGTAAATGATATAATAGAATAGAATATTATGTAGCATAACAGAATAGCATAGAATAAGCAGTCAGTTATCTGTGGAATAGAATAGAATAGAATCTATAAAACAAAACAGTATCAAAATTATTTATCTAAAATGGAGCATATGAACAGTGATTCTGATGTGTGTGTATTGAGACTGACCAGTATGGTCTTCCACAGTAAGAGCAGCACTTTCTTCATGGGGAAATGGGGCGCATTCATGCTGCAGAACTTGGTTACCATGGTGAAGAGGAGGAGGGCAAAGGGCTCTCCGTTATAAAGGGGTGAACCTGAGAGGAGGAGGGAGGTTAATCACTGCACCATAGAGAAGGTCAACAGCCAACCACTGCAAATACACACACACACACACACACACACACACACACTGTATATCTGTAAGGCTAAAGGCCACATTGTTCTCCTTCACAGTCTTTCTCACCCAACTCTGTTCTGAAGGCCTCTCTGGCTGCCTTCCTCTCAGGACTGTCACCCTCCATTTCCACTCGAATGGTCTCAACCATCAGATACATGATGCTCAGAAGAACCCTTTAGAACATGATGCAAACGCCTTTACTTTCAATCTGAGTTATTGAGTGTAAGTGTGTGTGTTAGTACGAGAGTGAGCCTTTGTGTGTTGTAACCAAGGGTAAGTATTATCCTTCTATAATTAGCTAATCCAGCAGCATTACTCCTGGAAAACAACAGGAAAACAACATTCATATATATGTATTGTGCATTGATGCAAAGCACTCAAAGACATGAAAGCTGCAAGTCAGAAAGCTCTCTGTCAGCCCAGGGTTCCTCTGCACCAGTTTTAATGTAAATCTGAGAAGTGGATTGTGGGTTGGATGAAGTGAAGTCTAATGATGTGAGAGGAAAAAAAAAAATGAATCAGTCCCAGTGGGCATCTTACCTGAGTTCAGTGCTGTCAGCCAGAGAAATGGCTGGTTTTCTCACGGCGCTGCTGCATGCCTGGTTATTACTGGAGAAAAAGAGAACGATACTAAATCATTTACATTTACATTTATGCATTTAGCAGACGCTTTTATCCAAAGCGAATTACAGTGCATTCAGGCTATACATTTTTTTTTTCCAGTATGTGTGTTCCCTGGGAATTGAACCCACAACCTTTTGCGCTGCTAACGCAATGCAACTGCGCCAAAAGACTAGGGTTAATACAGTTAACCAAAACTAAAACCATATAAAAACATGTACGCTACATATAATAAAATAAATGTTAACTGAAACAAAATGTAAAAAAAAAACATATTAAAATTAAATTTATTTTAGGTAGTTGCCAAGAAAAAAAAAATAATTTTCATTTAGTTTAACTTGATGTACTAAAATAATGGTAGCACTGTACAGTATGGTCCCATTAGTAAACATTAGTTAATGCATTAACTAACATTAACTAACAATGAGAAAAACATTTGTTACAGTATGTGTTAATCTACTTATGTCAGTTAATAAATACAAAACAGTTTATTGGTATTTCATGTTATCTCAGGTCCATTAAATAATATGAACATACAACTTTTGATTTTAATAATGTATTAATAAATGTTAATTAATATTGTTAATAATATTAACAAAGATTAATAAATGGTTTAGAAGTATTTTCCATTCTCAGTTTAAGTAATGAAGTTGCCTAATGTTAAAAAATAGAACTCTATTGTAAAAAAAAATCCAAAAACTAATAAAAATGATTTAAAAAAAACACAACAACAAAATGACTAAAACTTCAACTTAAAATGAAAACAGAAAACAGAAAAATAAAATCTAATTCAAAATACTGATAAAGATTATAATAATATCACAGTGATCCTAAAAAAACACTGTAATAACACTGTAAAAGACTCATTAGAACCAGTCAGTCTTTTTATCATTCCACAAATTACAATACAACAGTTTTTAAGAGGCAAACAAGCCATGCAGTCTAATCCCTCGTTCAGTACAAATTCTAGCTGTCCACCAGAACCCTGATCATTTGAATCAGATGTGCTCAGCTGAATATGAATCAATGCTCAGAGAAGCCAGAGGGCTAATTGTGCAAATTACACCATAGTAAACCACAGCAGAGGCAGAGAGGCAGTGGTACAGTCTCTATGAGAGCAGTTCTGCTGTGTGGGCTGATGAGACCATGTACAAAGACATTAAATCCCCCAGGCAGGGGCATGAAAGAGGAGAGGCATGGTGGCCGGGCTGTCTTTGAAGCGTAGATCACAGACGGACCACTCTGTTGCTCTCTTTAACACAAGAGAGCGGGAGGAAATGGAGAGAGAGAGTGCTGGTGCAGAAAATAAAGAACCGCCTTATTATGGAGAGATGACAGCAGGTACGAGATGGATACACAAAAGAACTGGGCCTTTTTGATCTTGCTTTTAAATTATGATGCTTATATTAACTTCATAAGAATATGATGAAGCAAAATACAATTTGTTAAAATTTTTTAAATGTTAACATTGTTTTCTGGAATATAAGTCACCTTTTGTTTTGTTTTTTTAATGTGCTGTGATTTATTTTCCAAAGCGATTTATATAATGCAATGAAAGTCAAGCACACATATATTAAATGTAAGATATTATATTTTCTGCAATATAAGTCATGTTTTTCAATCATCTGCAACTGCAACTAATATAATGTGACTTATACAATGTTGACTTATATCATGTTTTGCATGCTTCACGTTAATATAATTAACCGGAAGAATGCAAAACATATGCAATGTTTATTTGAAAAATGCATTTCCCACACACCGTAGTTTCAATGTTGCTTTTTCAGTTTTGTGGTTTATAATAAATGCTGTTTATAATGAATACCACCAAGGTAATTATAGCTAACTAAATCTAAAACCATAAAAAAAATCTGCCACTTGAAATAAAATAAATGTTAACTGAAGTAAAATAAAATAGAAAAAACTTTTATTTTACTTTTACTTTTTCTTTATAATTTCAGCTAGTTGCCAAGGAATTTTAACTTTAACTTGATGTACAAAAAAGTTAAATAAAAAATTTACAAAATTACAAAAAAAAAAAAAATAATAAAATAAAAAATAGAATTAAAATAACAAAAACATAAAAATAAAATCAATAATAGCATCTTAATGATACTAAAATAATACTGAATGCCACTACAATTTCTCTGTTCTAAATACAGTTAAATTTAAGGGATTTGTTGTGTAGTGAGGGGAACTAAAATACAGGTTTATAGTGTTTCTAATATTTGTAAGCATTTTATTTTATTTTTTTCTGAATGTAATAAAATGCAAATATGATGGACTTTTTCTCTCAACAATGCAATTTTGACCCAGCGTGACTTACAGTCAGCAATGACAAATTTTCCGGAAAATAAAGTAGGTTTTCACATTTTCTTAACTGCACTAACCCATGCAGAAGTTGCCACCCCAATCCTAAGGTATAATGAATGGGTGCCAGGCCATTGCTATGCCTATGTGGTTGCAAATGTGTTCTGAATAGTTTTTTGCACATTCATTTTTATGTTGGTACAGTATGTGTGCAATAATAAGAGTGATATCTGGTTGCACTGATATCACTCTCTGAACAAAATAAAAAGATCCATTAACATGAAAGTGTGCTTAATGTGTGTAATTAGAGAAATGGAGAAGTGGCTCGCTGTGCCACCCAGGCAGCTGCTGCCGTACACAGCGGGCATTAAGAAAAAGAAAAGAGAAAGCCGTTCGTCTCATTAGTACAGTACCCAGGAGATCCACAGAAATACACAACTGTTTCACACACACACATACACAGTCATGACTGAGCCGTTTCTAACCTGCTCCCTCAGGAGAAGGAGAGTAAAAATAGCAGCACTGTTAAACACTTCCCTCCGCTGGAGATTCGGTCTCTGTCTGTCTTTTTCAGTATCTCACCCTTCGCCTGTCTGTCCTCACCTGCAGCAGATGGTCTGCCCTCTGTCAAAGATCTCCACACAGAGACTGAGGCATTTTGGGAAATGAAAACACTTACTCTATCTCCATGCTGAGGAGCTCCAGCAGAGCCGTGAAGATGCCCATGTCGTAGAGGAGGAAGACGTTGTGTCTGGACCAGTAGAGGACATCAGTTTCTGTGTCGCACTCATCAAACACACCTGAATACATATAAGAAAAAAGGAAAAAGAAGAAATTATATTTTGCTTAAGGAAAGACTATTTTAAGGACCAATAAAAAAAAAAAAAAAAATCAAATAATTCATGCCAATTCCGCATGTTTATGTCTAAATTCGAATTACCATAATGCTCAATGTTTCATATTTTAGTGTTTCAATTTTTTATATATATTTTTACTGAAAACAAATATGCATAAATTAAAGGAAGTACTAAATTAAATAAATTAATACATAAAGAAAAAATAGAAAATCAATAAAAATAAGAAAAAATATTTTTCTTAAGACATAACATTATCTTCATGCCAATTATTAAAGTCCAAATACACATTACAAAAACGCTCAATAATGATTCTCATTTTTGCAATAGTCATATTTTATTGTTTTATATATTTCTATCTTTTTAAAATATGTTTGCCAAAACAAAAACTGCAACACATTTTATTTTTAAATTTGCCTAAATTAAAGGCAGAACTGCAAATGAAATTACAAATTAAATAATGCATCATTAAAGAAAAATATGAAAGAAAATAAGATATTACATTTTTAAGAAAACACATTATTTTCATGCCCCTTAAGCACATTAAGGTCCAAGTTCTCATTACCATAATAATGCACAATGAAGATTCTCATTATAGCAATTAAAATATTTTATAGTTTTACATATTTTTAATGTTTACTAAAAACAAATACTGCTATACAGTATTATTATTAAAAAGCTAAGTATGCATAAATTAAGGGCAGTTCTAAAAATTACATTAATAATGATGTATTATTTAATTTGTAATGTAACGAGAACTAGGGGAAATGTGCTTAATAATTCTTGAAATATACTAATAAATTATAGATAACATAAATATTAAAAAATAAATAAGTCACATGCAGCTGCAAAATATCTTACTGATCCTAAAATAGACTTAATTTCTCATAATATATTTCATTATTTCCTTCCTTTGATTTGGGGGTTGAAATATGAAATATGTTGTTGACTGGTTTCATGGGATTCACCCACTGAATTGTGGTTGTATGTACTATATTCGTACCTTGTGCCAAATAGAGGATGGCTCTTGCCACTTTGAGCCTCTTGTCTCGATCAGTGACCTCCAGAGCGTCCAGCAGTCTCATGACATACGCCCTCTGCTCCTCCATACTCAACTCCATCCACCTCCGACCCTTCACTGAGAGCAGAGCACAGAAGAATTATGTCTCTGCCCATGTTAATCATTTCTGCCATTCTTCTACCACCTCCCATTCTGGTTTCACTTCTCACACGTGAGAAAGATTAGTCAGGATTTGTGTTGCTCAAATACCCGTGAAAGGGGCGGCACACATAAAACCCTCGATCACTTCACTGACCTCTCTTCTCTTTCAGTCAAAAATGTTACTCAACAACATGCATGAGTGGGGGACTTATGAATGCAAATTACTGTACAAACTTCCCTCTGAATACTGGTCAAATATCTGCCATAGGCTTTGAAAGTTTGTGAAGATTTCTCCTGTAAAGCCTCAAGTCTTTTCAGTGGAAGGCATGTGTAAAATTAAATCACTAATTTCATTCATCTGACACTGAAGGCTTGACATTGGAATTCTGACAGGACTGATGCTTTTATTAAAGTCAAATCATGAGGAATCTGAATTTCCTTCATCTTCTGATCTGATCTAAAAATCTTGAAACATTTGCTTGTGTACATTTACCATTTCAAATCTGGAGAGTTATATATATATATTATATATATATATATATATATATATATATATATATACACATATATACACACGTCTTTAACGGAACCTCAGGCCATCCAAGATGTAGATGAGTTTGTTAGTTCATAAAAACAGATTTGGAGAAATGTAGCTTTACATCACATGATCACCAATGGATCCTTTGCAGTGAATGGGTGCTGTCAGAATAAGAGTCCAAACAGCTGATAAAAACATCACAATAATCCACAAGTAATCCACACCACTCCGGCCCATAAATTAACGTCTTGAGAAGACAATAGCTGCGTGTTTCTAAGAAACAAATCCATCATGAAGGCATTTTAACTTCAAACCATTGCTTCTTGTCAAAAGCAATGAGAGTCAGTAAAAAGACTGTAACACTTTATTGTACAGTGTCCTTGTTACATGTTACATGTACTTACTGTAGTTAAAACAAATAAAATATACATAATTACATGCAACTATCCCTCATCCTAACTCTAACCATACAGTAAGTACATGTAGTTAATTACTATTACTCAGTAATTACATTAAAAGTCCATCCTCTGTTGTCTCTCACATCAAAATCCAACAACATATTTGTTTAGATCAGTTTTGAACTGTTTTATTTTTATTTTTATTTTGCTTGTAAACAGTGCTTGATGTGCATATTTCGCTCCTGATTCACAGGAGATCTTTTCACTGGAGAAAGCAATATTATGGATACAGGACTTTAATGATTTGAAGTTAAAAAATCTTAATTATGAATTTATTACAAATATGCAGTTTTTCACAAGACGTTTATTGATGGACTGGAGTGGTGTGGATTACTTGTGGATTATTGTGATGTTTTTATCAGCTGTTTGGACTCTCATTCTGACGGCACCCATTCACTGCAGAGGATCCATTGGTGATCAAGTAATGTAATGCTACATTTCTCCAAATCTGTTCTGAGGAACAAACAAACTCATCTACATCTTGGATGGCCTGAGGGTGAGTACATTTAAGCAAATATTATTTTTTGGGTCAACTATTCCTTTAAAAGGCGCATAAAATCTGAGAGCATGGGAGACAGTGGAAAATTGCAGTGTTACATTATAAGTAGACACCAGGGGAAAATGAACAAAAAATATGAACCCTTTGGATGGTAGCAAACTTTTAAAAGTGTAAACATGTGATTTGCAGTTGCTTCACAATCAACACACACAAACACGCAAAAGCTAAAGTGACATTGGTGATCCAGCCTCTTGGCTTTTCTCCATTTTGTAGGGTTGCAGTGCCATGGCAAACACACAGAGAGAGTGAGAGGTCTGGCAAGGTGAGATTATGCACACAGCAGGCAGGGTAAAGCCTGAGGCTATGCACACACAAACACACACTGTAACTACATAAACATTCATTAAATTTCTCCTTTAGAGAACTGCGCAACTTTGCTGACAGTTTATTTCTGTTCTCTCTCAGACAGGTGGAAATGTTATACCCGGGAGCATTCAGTTAATCAGCCGTCTCTCTGTTCCAGCACAGGACTCCAAGCAATTTCTCACTCTTAAACACAACGCAATTCCAGCACAAAACTCAACAGCTCTTAAGCACTATAAAGTAGTGTGTTGGGTGAAGATGCACTGCAAATAAAGATATTTTCTCTTGTTTTCTATTAAAAAATATCTAAAGAAGCAAAACTGTGTAGGATCACAACACTTGTTCTTAGAGTACATATGTTTAATCAAGTATTTTCATGTTAGAATTAGTTTTTCTTACTCAAATTGGCCATTTTTTGCTCTTATTCTAAATATTAATTTAAAATTTAGAGAGGTTTATGCTTAAAAAAATCCAGTGTGGTGAGAAAAATAAACTTATTTTCTGAAATTTGTTTCTAAAGTAAATTAATTCCATTTCAAGCATTTTTTAAAGATTTATACTGCAAATTAATACCAAAAGTACTAATTACAAAAATATTTATTTTGTTATAATATAGCACTGGCTACCAGTGTTGGGTAAGTTACTCTAAAAAAGTAATTAATTACTAGCTACTAATTACATCTTCAACAGTAATTAGATTACTGTTGTCAAATTATGTGAAATTAGATTACTCTCTCCAAAAAAGTATTGCATTACTTATTAATAATTACTTTCTAAATCCCACATCAATCTCGACCAGTTCAACAATACAAGGACAGACATGAAATGGCTCTTTTAATTCTTTCAAATAAATAACATAAAATTGCATAAATTATTCTTGAACTGTCCAAAGTATTTAAAGGAAGAAGGTTATAATAAAAATATACATTTTAACATTAGATATTAAATTTTGGTGTTAAATCCTCTATTGTTTTATATAGAATTGTTCTGTAGTCTAAACAGTATTTAATGCAGAAGTAATTGTAATTAAATTACAGAAAAGTAAAGAGTAATCACTTACTTTATTTTTTCAAGAGTAAAGTAATTAAATTACAGTAATTAATTACTTAGTAATGCATTACACCCAATACTGCAGGCTACATTACCATGATTCTTGAAGTCTTCCTCAAAGTAATCCCTGTTTAGACTGAACTCCGGTTCCTCTGTGTAGCTGTACAGCTCTGTGCGAAAGAGACAGAAAGACATATAGTTAAATAAAAAACAAGCACATAACATTGGTTTTTCATAGTAAAATATATTCACTGGCATGTTGCATGTTACATGTTACATGTTGCAACATTAAAATTACATCAGTAAATATGCATAATGTACATCTAATCTTCTATGAATTTATATTTATTTTATTTTAAAAGCTATGGTTGAACAGATCTAAGTTCTTGTGCTGCTTCCACTAAGTTTTGTTCACCCAATTTAAGTGTTTGTTCATCCCTAGATATGTTTTTTAGTTAGTGTGTGTGTGTGTGTGTGTGTGTGTGTGTGTGTGTGTGTGTGTGTGTGTGTGTGTGTGTGTGTGTGTGTGTGTGACCCACCTGAGAGCTCTGCAGTGTAGTTGTCCGTGTCTCCATATTCAAACTCCAGGTTCGGGGACTCCATGGACCCCTGCGGATCAGAGGCAAATAATAACTGCACTGCCACAACAGAAAGTGTCGCATGTCTAACATCCTGGAACACTTGCCAACCGCATTTCAGGTCTTTCCACTATTTCTGCAGCACCTGATTTTCCTCATAATTATGCAAATTCAGCCAGGTCACACTACTGTAGTACTTCAACGACAATAGCGTGGGAAATGTATAGAAAATAAGGGTGGCAATATTTCAGCATGAATTAGCTACCATTTCGATCACCACAGTACCTCACATGTCCTCAGAAGTTACAAAGAAGTAACCATTAAAACATACACATACATTCTAAAATAATATGTGAAATTAGGATGAATGCATCTCAAATTGTAGTACACTGAAAATAACAAGTCTATGGTGACTTGATGCTGTATTTTTGTGGATTTTGTAAGTTTGCATCTGTACATGCTTTTTGGGACAATATTGCCAACAAACTTGAGAGATGAAGAGTTTGTAACTGTTCTCTGCTAACACTTTCAGTATTATTAAAAACATATTTTAATAATAAAATTTGAAAGTAATGACTTTAGAAAATGCAGTTTGCAGGGTCTGTAGTGCACTAAAAAATTAATTTTAATGTGAAAAGATTGTAAAAATGCTACAGTTAAACCTGTCAATTGGTTAACAGTAAGTTTTTTGCTACTGTATATACTGTAATGTGTTACTGTATAAGTCTAATGAGACATTTTATGTAATTTTACAGTAAAATACTGTAAAAAAGAACAAGACATAAATAGCTAACTGGCATTCCTAGAATTCCCTGATGGGGTACACTGTAAAAAGTGTCATTTTAATTGTAAAAATGCTCATTATAATAGTAAAAACAAAAAGACTGTAAAATGCTACTGTGAAAACCTGATAACTGGTTAACAGTAAGTTTTCTTACTATATACATAAAAAAAACTGTAATAAATTTGACAGGACAGCATGTAATTGTACCGTAAAATACTATTAAATTTACTTTTTTTTTAAAAGCGAAAACAACAATTCATTCATAATTTAGTCAAAAACTATAAATCGACCCTCCCAAAATTTCCTCTTGTGGTACACTTTAAAATAAAAATGTAATTTTAATGTTCGAGAATTGTAGAAATACTACTGTAAAAACATGTTAATTGATTAACAATAAGTTTTTTTTAATTATTATTATGCACAGTAGAAAACAGAACATTTAAAAAAGAAAAGTGAGAAAGAACAAGTCACTTTAAAATTTACAATGAAAAACTGACATTCCCTTTGTAACATTTGATTTGATGGTTTTTCATGTTTCTTAGTATTTTGTCATCAGCAAACAGTACAATACAGTTTTGTATACAGTACAGTATGTATATTAGCTTTTTACGCCACATCTTATGTGGATAAATTAATGTTCATCAATTATTGTTCTTTTTTTTTTTACAGCAAAGTTCTGGCAACTTTTTATGGTAAATTCCAGATTTTTCACTGACCCACAGTGTGTCATGGTAACAGGAAGCAAGGCTGCAGGGTTTTCAGTGTGTGTCCACCTAAAAGGATATTTCCTGCATAAATGACTGCTGACTGTTGGCCAAGTCTGCACTTATGCTTAAGAATAGCCACGTCTTTTAGCCAACTCTCTCAAAGAGCTACTAAACAGTGAACATTCACACTCAAACGCAGTGTTAAAGGTTTCAAAACATCAGTGCTGATCTACTGTATGCTAATGTCCCTAAGCAGCCTCTTAAACCTTGAGCCAAACATGGATTTCCAGGCTTTTCTTTCACAGTATGCCTGAAATGAAGAAGTGTCAGGTCCTCTGAGGCGTTTTGATTTAATTGCAGCCCAATTAACATCTGGGGAACACGCTTTGTGCTGTCAGTTGAAGAATAAATTACGTAAGAAGCATAACGTTGAAGATGAACTTTCTTCATTCCCCCTGAGGATTAGGTTCTCTTGCTCAAGTGCTTATTCATTTAAAGATTAAGCACTTCTGCAGGACATTCACCTTGTTCCAGTTAATTTGGCCTCACTGTTCTGTTAGACTTTCTCTCAAGCTGTTTTAGCAGGCAGCTTTCTTGCAGTATCTCCCTGTATTTTGCACCATCATGCGGTTATTTTTTTAGACGTGGGCAGTGTCAGACTTGTCCCACACATATCACTTTGAATTTTGCCCAAAAGCTCTATTATGGAGACATGTGACCTCAAAACCATCACAAATGGGTCACCCACTATTATGCTTTTTGGCAAATCTCAGATCTGCTTTCACATGGTTTCGTTTTGAGTAATGGCCTCTTTTGCCACCCACCCATAATGCACGGCTCTTGACAACTGAAAGAGCTCTTGATATTGGTGGACTCAGTTCTCATATCTTGAACTCTGTACTTTTTCAAAGTGATTGTTGACCTCTCTCTACTTTCTCAAACAAGTCCCCTTGTCAGAGAGTTTTGATGGATAACCTTTGCTAGGTAATGTCTGGGTGGTTTGATTTAGCCTCCATTTTTTTGCTTTTGTTTTTTGCTTTTGTTTAACCTCTTTGGGAAGCTTATACTCGTTCGTTTGACAGCTATAAGCTAAAATGACTTCACAGGCAGTGGCCACTGGCCAGGCAAAGAAACTTAAAATAAGTCCAATCATAAGACCATCAGACTAATCGTTTTTATCTGTAAATTTCTGATTAGAAATAAAACTATTTTTATTTTAACATTTAAGTTTAAATTAAGATGGTAACAATACACTCATGTCACAATTTGGTTCGATAAATGATACTGATTTAATTACTTCATGATAAACACTTCACGAAAAGTACTTTTCATAACCAAATTAAAATAGCCAAAATGCAGAATTATGCTTGCTCTCTGCCCTTTACAAAAAGTTTTAAATAATTTATTTTTAATTATATTTTTATAATATTTATTACTTATTTTATATATTTATATTTTTAGTGTTTTTATAAATTATAAAATACGTATATAAATAATTTATTTATTAAATTTGTTTTATTTTTAATTTATTAACAATTAATAAACATGGAATCTCCAATTTATAGCCATATTGTTAATAAATTAAAAAATAAAATAAATTTTACTGGATATACTGGATATCATTTATATGTGAATAAAAACCTAAATTACATCTGTCTAAACTTTAATTTTTTTGATGAACTACATAATACATATTGCTGCATTTTTGTATTGCGATATGTTGTGACACAATATATTGTTGCACCCCTAGTTTAAATATATAATGTATAATTCAGGCACTGTATATGGATTATGGGCAAAAAAAAATACATTGTATAATGAATGTGAGAAAATTATACATGCACATTCTCATAACGCACATACTTTATGCATAATGCATTTTATGCATGCATGTGCACACTAAACTCATGATTTACCCTCCTCTCTCAGTCTCTCTCTCCCTCCTAACTCACAGACATGTGTGGCACAGTCAGAAGCATTTTATTTTGGTCCTCAGAAGCAGATGGTATTGATACTCATGGTGGGAAGCTCTAACTGAGAGCTGTGTGGGAGCAAGAGAGAGAGAGAAAGATGGGCTTTCCTTCTGACAGCTTTTCCGACACCTTCCCTAAAGGTTACTCCCACTCTGATCTCCCAGGAGCAGAACACTCGTGTCTGATCCAAACCAGTGCCAGATACCGATGCTTTCAGAGAAACAGGGCAGGTCAAGTGCCAAAACATCTCATGCAAAGGCAAACTATGATACTTATAAACTAGAACAACGTCCTGTAAACAGAATACACATTTCTGCTGTGAAACATGACACTGATTACTCACACACACACGTCATACGCTGAAGAAACTGACTCAGTGGTGGAGTCTAATGAACCATGAGTGATTCATTAGGCTTTTTTACATCTAACTTTACACTATACCTGATCATTACTAGGTACTTGCAAGTTATATATAGGTTACAAACAGTAATATATTCTGGTGTTTAACCTTATAAAGCCTACACTATCATTTGATCGGCAAATTTCTAAGAACTCTAAACCATCAATATGATAAAACCGGTACAAAAAATAAATAAATAAATAAATAAATAAAATCTCTTGTAAGCTACTACATGAAATTTGTCATCGGACTGTTTATATTTTTTAGCAAATAAAAGGCCTTTTAACATAATAGTAAAAACTCCACCTTCAGGTCATGATTCGTGTCTTTTTTGCTGTGAATCTTTACTGATTTTTAAAGCAAATGTAAGAATATCTTTTACACTGTTAGTATTATTTAAAGATGAATACATACTGGACTGAAGCAACTTAGGTTTACTTGATTATCCATACATCATTTTTAGAAAAATCATGTTAAAATGTGAGTATCAAATATGATCCATCAGGCTTTTGAGGAACATTTATTTGTTTCTCAATCATCATTATATTGCATTGTATTAGCCTATATGTTTTGCCCCCACAATAAAGAGAACAGAGCGTTGATCATAAATCTAAGCTTTTAAATATCATCTTAATAAATATGTGACAATACATACAGAGTGACAACTGATATGCATTTTATTCAAATAATCTGCTATACCATTATATAGATCTCCTTAATTTACATTACAAGCTATCAGAATTTCCTCTTACTTTTTGGCCATATAAATATCAGCAACTGCACCAAATTGCATATTTTTGCTCAGTTTATGCCCCTGAAAAAACGAGGTGTTTTTAAGCTTCATATTCTCTGGTACCATATATATGAGCCATAAAAGCATGATAAAAAGCATGATTTTTCTGAGTATTATTTCATATGTCAGGCTTAACATTTCATTTTTCCAAACATTACAGAGTACATTCACATCAAATTTAAAACCAAATCTAAAGTCCAAAGTTTAGCTCTAAGCCCAACCAAACCATAACAAGGAGAAACTGAACAAGAGTTGCATGCTTTTCTATCCTATGAAACGAACTGGAATAATCTGTAAATCTCAAAGCTCAAAACAGGGCATGCACAATGTACCCTGTGCCAGCACTGAGCTACTGGACCAAATACAGTCAATATTCAGCATTTAATATTCATTATTCATTTAATGCAGCCAGATGCAACAATTCATTACCATGCACATACCAAAAGACCAAGCACAGAGCTTCACATTCAGTATATTCTGGTTTAATGACAGATCACTCACATATATGACCTTTGAGTTTCACCCCTGGTCATAAACTCCAGCCATGCACAACATTTTGAGGCATTTTGTGTACATTCAAACCACCTCCCAATCACTGTCCTAGAAAAAAAATCTGCTGCAGGAGGAAAACACGCTCTAATTCCTCTAAAAAAAAAACATTCAATATGCTCAACGATCACGGTCGAGGAATTCATTACCATAACTTCACTAGGCTGGACATATTCCCAGCACAATATGTGTTACTGTCCTTGAAGACTGAATCTGGGCAGCGCTGTGCCAAGAAGAGAATCAAATATGCAATTGCTTGCTTTTATTTTTAATGACTGAATAAATAATAAGTTCATATGTTGGAGAGAGCAATGAGTACATTATAGTGTGCAGTCTTTACCACTCCAGTTCAGTTCATTCATAAATAGATAAATAAAGACAGACAGAAAGATAGAACAATACATAGATTGAATGATAGATAGATAGATAGATAGATAGATAGATAGATAGATAGAATTCTGCTTCCTTTACATAAATATAAATTAAAAATTCACAAGCAGATTAACAAATCAATTCAGATCCAGATAGATAGATAGATAGATAGATAAAGCACTGCTTCTTTTAAATAAATTTAAATGAAAATAAATAAACCTGCAGCAGACTGTATATTATTGGCCCTCTTAACCCCCAATATAGAGATGTATATTCCATAATATCAGGCTATCACGCTTAATAAATCACTGGTTTTGAATACGTATTATAATGCATAGGAATGTGTGCCTACTGACATTAACCGGTTAACGTGAGGAATACACATGTAAATGAAATGAGCCAAATGCTTACATGCTCAGCATTTTATATGCGCATGTGCATATATCCATATACTGTGTAAGAAGTAGGAATTCAAGACAGAAACAAATGCATCCTTCATATTTACCCTTCAAATGCATGCTCATGAAACGCATGTCTATATCCTCTATAAAACCATCAGCAGGTCAGACTGGATCAAATTCCAAAAGACAAGATATTTTTAGCGCCATGCATGCTTCTAAAATAACAACTCGAGGCATTTAAAGCCCCCAGCAACAAGCCACCTTGCTCACACACATACACACACACCCCTCAACCCCTGCAAACTGTCAGTGTGCTCGGGTTACCTCCGAATCCTTCTGCTGATGGCTGAACCCATCTCTCTCTTGAGCCAGAGACGTCTGTCTGTTACTGTTAGAATCATTAAGAAAAGGTACCTCCATGTCGTCGATGTGCTGCTGCATCTGTCAGGCTGTGGATCTGCTCGCCGCACGGAAATACACTGTCACACTGGAACAGACGCTGCTGGACTCCAAGTTCAGAAGAACATCCGTCCCCGCCGCTCTGATTGGCTGCTGATCGCCGATGAGGGCGTGGTTTGACGTAACGCCTGCGGTGAGCCACGCCCACACCGCACTTCACCACGAATATGCAGGTGCTATTACATATACAGTAAATTGCCTGTATTTCTCTCATACTAATTGTAATAAATGTGATAAATGGTCACTTTAATTGCTGTAAAACATGCAATAATGAACTGTAATATTCTGCTTTTATTAATATCTGGGAGTGTGCAATGAAATCACTGCAATACAGCTTCCCAGAGGTTGTTTTTATAAAATAAAATAAAAGAAAATATTCTTTATTGTTAATATCATATGAAAATCACATAAAAATATACCCTTACCACTTATTTTTTCAATTTTTCAACAAATAAGTCTTAATATATATTAATTTACATGAAATTCCAGCTTTACATGAAAATTATTTATAAAAACTTACCATGTGAAAATTAAATCTTAAGTATGAAAATGTTTATATATATATATATATATATATATATATATATAAACATTTATAATATATAAATATTATATCGAAATAAATAATTTCAATGAAATAACACACATTAAAAAGGGCAAAACACAATAAAATGACTAAAGCCTTAAAATGAAATTAAAATGAAAACAGAAAAAAATAAAAACTAATTCAAAATATTGATCCAAATGCCATAGGTGAAGAAATACCAGACATAGACATAAATTCATTAAAATAAAATCACCAGTCATTCATGTATGGCCTTTAGAAAGTGCTGTCCGATTTCTGTTGTGAAACAGACAAACAAAGTGCTATTATTCACGTTGAGGAACAGAAAGAACAGATTGAGTTTTCTCCTAATCTAGAAAGAGCCACATTGTGACGTTTTTGACAGACCATACTCTGAACACACTGAATTATTGATTGTAGAGATGGAGATTTGTTGTGGTGGTGTCTTCACATTTGAGTCAAGTCAAGTGGGAATGACACTTCAGTGAACATTTTAATCTGAAAGTGTGAAAGATGCCCAAAAGAAACTGGACAGACTTTGTCTTTTTCAGACATTCTCAGAAGATCCGAGATAGAAATATGAAAAAATATTAACACTGCAACATTTATCATATTACACTTTTAGCAAATTATTAAACATTATTAGGATCCTTGTAAGGCTTGAACTGGACAATCATATATGTAACAGGTCAGAGTGAAGATAACGGACCGTGACTCAGCTTTTGAGTGTGTTTGTAATGTAACCTGAAGGCAGGGGCGTAACTTTCATCTAACATTAGGGGGGGGCAAGAAACATAAAATTTCTCAACAGCAATTTTTGAAGGGGACACAAATAATACAGCCAAAATTGTACTTGTAAGGATAGATATGTGTACACGGCATGTGTAAACAGCATGGAGACCGTGTTTAAATATGAGTTTGGTTCATATGGTTCACCACGCGGTCATATTATAATGATTATTTTGCGTCCTCCATAGTATTTTAGGTTTCGTCTGGGACCGAGTACGTCTCTTTAGATATTCAACCGCATTAAGCCTGCCACTTAACATCATACTGAGCAAAAACCCAACACATCGGTAGGTCTACAATATTAGCCTAATATCAGTTCACACACAGGTTTATCGCTGTGTTAGTTGTAGTGAGTGACAAGCTACGGTGTTAAGCTTGGTAACCTTATAAATTGCTCATAGAAAATACATCGGATATCATTATTTTTTTTCATGACTAATTTATTAATGATCCAGCATCATCTGTATTAAAGAGAAAGAATAATTTCACCCTATGTTTAAAGAGAATAAAATAGCCTTGACAGCCTAATTACTTACACATAACTACTAAGGAACTTTGCTCTCTCCCACCCAGGGTTGCCAGGTTTTCACAGCAAAACCCGCCCAATTGCTACTCAAAACTACCCCAAAATTAGCCCAATCGCTTTTCAGGGGGGATTTCCGGTAAAATCGCGTTCCGGTGGGGTAAAATACACGTTTTTTTTTTTTTTTTGGTGGGGTTCCCCTGATAAATGTCGCTTTCCAGGGGCCAAATATCACGTTATTGGGGTCGCTCCAACCCGCGTACAGAGCGTAAAAGTAGCCCAATTCCGCGGGAAAACCGCGGACTTGGCAACACTGCTCCCACAGGGCTCGTGTCCACTGTGAGGCAAGGGAGGGGGGAATCAAAACATTTCTGAACTTAAAACGCTTTTTTGCGTTTATTTTGTTTTAGTACTTACACAATTATTGTAAGTATATGGGGGGTGGGGGGGGGGGGGGGGGGGGCAATATCAATATCTTCATATTGACTTTCGCACCACACAGACTGCTGCCCATTACACTGGACTGCATTTCCCATCATCCATTGCACTGAGCACACAACTGTCATCATCACACAGTTGTCTCAATCACACGCTCACACCTGAGAACTATCACACAATCACACACCCTGTATAAACCATGGACTTCCGTTCACAGATCGCCGAGTATTGTCTAGGCGCAGTGCTTCCCAAACCTCTCCTGGAGGACCCCCTGCCCTGCACATTTTGCATGTCTCCCTAATCAGACACACCCAGTTTAGTTCTTGCAGTCTCTACTAACGAGCTGACGAGTGGAATCAGGTGTGTTAGATGAGGGAGACATACAAAAGGTGCAGGGCAGGGGGGCCTCCAGGACAGGTTTGGGAAGCACTGGTCTAGCGTATATTGCTCTTCCAGTGATAGCTACATTACGGAGCCCTTCCATGTTTTCTAAAGTCTAAGTCTAGTTTATTGCCTGTGTCATTCGTTTCTTGAACTTCTGCCTGTATAACTTGGATTAACCCTTTGCCTGCTGTTGCGGACTCTGTTTATACCTCGCCTGGACTATTGCTCGTTATTGGATTATCTCTCTGCTTTACCTTGTTGGATTTTGTTCGCCGATCGAAAACCCACGCTTGCAGTAGGATTACTCTTTGTCTTGCTCGTGTTATACCTGTTTGCCACTGCTTGAACCATGCCTGTTATGACCACGTCTCTGTCTAATAAAAGTTCGCACATGGGTCCGCACGTCTCTCGTCTCCGTTACACATACCCCTCAAACCATCATGTGTCCAGAATAAACACCCACTGTTTACACTGTCCAATTATACCTACAATCCATGACCTCAGTGTCCAGGAATATACAAAGTGACTAAGCACACCAAGAATAGCACTAAAATACTTTATTTTTTAGGTAAGTTCAAATTTGAGACACTCTCCTAAAGGCATCATAACAGGTTAATTCATCAACACACTGGGATGCCCGTAGGTAGAATTTAAAACCTCCTAAAGGATAGTGGCAGAAAATAATACCTGAAATGACAGGCCAGCAGAAGCTGAGCGATTTAATCGCTGTCTACAAACAAACCAGCATCCTCATCAGACCTTCAAAGGTTGGACATCATAAATAATCAAGCCAAGGATATTTTAGTTAATTAAAACCAAAACCAAAAAAATTCATTTAGAAATGTCATTACTTGAAATAAAAAAAAAAATTAAAATTTTAAATATTTAAGACATTTCTCATTTTTATTTAACGATGTACTAAAATATATATAAAAAAAAATTATATTTATAAACAAAATAAAAATGTTTTAAAAAAATAATAAAAATACCCCAATATACACAAAAAAACTAATAAAAATGACAAAACAAAATTACATCAAATAAAAACAAAAACTTTTAAACATCCCTGTAAAACAGGGACTTGTGTTCTTTATTATAAATGACTTCTGGTATTTTTTAAAAAGAAAAAAACATCTATAAACAATCAAGTCAAACATGAATATGATAGCCTAAGTAATAACCTGATTTGACGCGAAAACAGAACAATTATAGCGCAGTCGGTAATGCCTGCAAAAAATTGTTTATATTTGTAATTTTTATTTTTGTTCTTCAAGATTACAGATTATTGCTCATCTACCATCACTTGCAATATTTAAACATTGTTGACAACTCATCATTAAAGACTTTCTTATTTGTAGTGATTTACAACAATAAATACACAGATGTTTTAGCTTCTTTTCATCAACGCTCATTCTCTGTAAGAGGTGCTGGTGTTGATCCCAATGCGCTCCACGTGGTTATAAAAGCATCCGGAAAAATCCCAGACCTGGAACCACCGTCTACTGCCACACAGCAGCAGCAAAGCATCTGTTTGTGCACACGAGCCCCTTCAAACGCATTATAATGCACACGCACACACGTACCCTCGCAAATAAAAATGAAATAAAATTAAGACAACAGGTTGAACACATTTGAACAAGATGTACACCAACTGATGTGCTTTAGTACAGAGATTGTGTGTAAGCAGATAAAGACAGTGAATGCAAACGTGACAGGAGTGTTATTGAGGAGATATGGGGTAACAACACATTTACATTTTTAATACTAACGTAGACTCTCTGGACACAAACTACAAGAGCAGCACATACTAACAACGTAAGAGGAACAATCATTTAACCCACCTTCTGTTTCTAAAAGCAAATGTTTGGGAGAAAACTCAACACTGTTATATGCCTTTAGGGTTTTGTAAAGTTGATATAAGCAGCCTAGAGTTGAAAAGGGTCCCTGGAACTGTAATGTAATAATTTGTCATATAACAGGGACCACAGAGCCCAAAGTATGCTTCGGTTTTTACACATACGCTAGGGTACATGTAAAGTACATGACGAGAATGTCATCATATGCACAGAGCGCAAACACAGCCCAATTTTTCTAACCACACAAGTAATATACTCACAGCTCTCACATGCACTTCAATATTTATATGCACTAGTTTATCCACAAGATGGAAACCCAACTGAATTGCAACTTTCATCTCACAATCCTAAGAAGAAAAAAAAAAAAGTAAAAAAATAAAATAAAATAAAATAAAAAATTAAGAGATGAAAAGAGATGTAAACTCAGGAATCAGAGGAAAAAATCAGTAATCAATAAATTAGCAATTTTGAGAAAAGTCACAATTGCGAGATGTATTCACAATTCTGAAGACAGAGTTGTGAGATATAAAGTCGCCATATGCAAGAAATAAAATTCAGAATTGTGAGATAAAAGAATGAGATATCTCCGTGAAAAATAACTATGAAAAAAAATGAAACAAAAAAATTCACAATTTCAAGTTTACTCAGTTCCTCACTCACAATTCTGAGAACTCAGAATTGAGTTAAATGTCCAAAAAATAAAATAAAAAAACAGAATTGCAATATATAAATGCAGAATTGTAAAAATTCACAATTCTGAGAAAAAAGTCAACTCATAATTGCAAGATATAAACTCACATTTATAAGTATGAATTGTGAGATATAAAGTCGTAATTACCTTGCCGCTCTGTATAAAAAAAATCTGCAAGATATAAATTCTCAATTCCGAGAAGTCCAAATTGTAAAATAAAAATTTAAAAATAGCAATTACCTTGCAATTCTGTTAAAACTGAATTTTAAAAATTCAATTCAAATGCAAAATTCTGAGATCTAAATTGAAAGATGCAAATTCGGAATTGCAAGATGAGCTGCGAGTTTATATCTCACAATTGTGTTTATATCTCACAATTGTGTTTATATCTCACAATTTCGAAAAAAGTCCAAAATGTGAGACAAAAAGTCACAATTAATTTTGTTTATTCTGTGACTGAAACAGGCTTCCATAGGAAAAGCTCGGGCCACTACTTCACATTTTGGAAAATAAACAGAGACAGAACAAGAACAACAACAAGCTATTGAAAACTCCAGCAAAAACAACAGATGCCTGCGCTGATGAGTGCTCGTGTGAGGGGATAAAAACATATCTATTCGCTCTTAACTTTTGGAGAGAAAAGGCGCAGACACTGGACATGTATGAATCTTTCTAGAGCATATGTCAAGCGTCTGTGTTCATGCATGCTATCAAAAGGAGTACTTTGAACAGCTGTGCATTCGACTGTTGATTTAAAAAAAACAAACTACGAAGTATACTTTGGGCAGGGTAATCAAAGAAAAGTATTTTGCACTGCAAGCGTTCCACTGGCTAATCGACACCTACACGACACACACATCCATGTGAGATGGTCCTCAGCGAAGGAAAGAGACGCCACATTAAACAGGAAACGGACAAGGTCATTTTGATTCCCTTTATGACAAACACAGATGGCAAAGAGAAGATAAATATCTGCCATAAAGATTTTCAGAAGTGTAGCAAAATAAAGGTCCCAATTTTATTATATTTGAATATCCCAGTCACAAAGGCAGCTTTTGCTCTACAGGCCTGCAAACAGCAAAACTTTCCTTCTATCCTCTGAAATGAGTACAAAGTTGGTCTTGGCTTCAGTTTACACACATTTCTCTCCCATTGTGTTCCAGACTAAATCTGCAGAGGACCTGGAAAGAAACTCGGTACCGGATTAACTGTACATTTGGTATCTCATTGATATAGGCTCTACTTCACAGTATATAAAACAAGGGTTTCATTAAATTTCATATTACACTAGAATATCTTATAACATTTAATTGCTTATTTTTATAATGACAGAGGATGAGTTTATAGGAACAAAAATTGATGGCAGAAGCAAAAAAAAAAAAAAAAAAAAAAAAAATTGTATAAATATCTTAATATACACCCCTGTGATTACGCAGCCTGATGAGTTTCAGCAATAACATGGATAGATTGCGCACAGTTTGAGCATTTCGATCTCAAACATCAATACTGCCATTCTTGGAAACAGTGCGAAAGGAGCGTGTTGCATTTGAAAGGGAAATTTGAAATGCTAATGCATCAGCCAATGAGATTCCAGTCTGAGTGAACTGAGGGGATAAGCCCCGCCCCCAAATCGTTCACAATACAGTTAAATTTTAACAGCTTTTATTTAGAACCCGAGAGCGCAAAAATGTTAAAATTTGCTGTAAAAATTAATACAAGTTTTAAAAAATAAACAACAACAACAAAATTTGAATAGTGTGATCAACTAAAAAGAACGATTTGAAGCCCTGAGCCCGACCACAATTTTGTCCCACCCCCCATATTATATAAAGAAAAAAAAAAAAAAATCACATGTAGAAAACAAGAGAACAGGACAACGTGGCATGACTAAATCATCGGGTATGATCGAACATTGTTTTTTTTTTGTCTTTACCGGAACTTATAATTAAACAATAAAAGATCTCTAAATGGATTACGTACAACTAACACATGAAGCTAAGAAAAGATGAAATGGTGAAATTTCCATGAAAATTTCGCTAGGTTGCACCACTGGCAGTAGCAGCTCATAAAAGGTTTGCTATGTTATTCTAGCATAAAATAAATAAACACTGCCGTAGCGATAATTAGCCACGCCCTTCACCCCAAACCAATCAGATCAGGGCTTCTCCCTCCCCTCCAAATGTAGGCTGTGACACACAGCTCTGTCTCGCCTTAGTCTGTATGAATTATGAAGTCTTGGTAATTTCTTTAGCCTTCGTTTCCCACCTGTGAATGGGTCTAGTACCTAAAAATGAAACATTGCAATCAATTATTAAACAATTAAAATAGACAGGAGTTTCTGAATCATTAAGGTTTATCATGCAGCTGCTGACCTGTAGTAGTTTGGCTTAAAGGGTCCGTTCTTGTTCAGGCCGAGGTATTTGGCCTGTTCATCAGACAGTTCAGTCAAATGTGCATCAAAAGTAGGGAGATGAAGGCTGGCCACATACTCATCTACAGAAAAAGCAGATTAGCATTTTTAAGCACATTTTAAACATTGTGCATCAAGAAAAGTCATATTTTGATTGACTGTTTATAATTTAGCATAGCATATAGCATTTAGCATAGTTCAGTGCCAAATAAACACGGCTGCAATTAATTTATCAAAAATACAGTGAAAACAGTAATAGTGAAATATTTTTACAAATTGAAATATCTATTATGTATTTGAATATAACGTAATTAAACGAAATTTATTCCTGTGATCAAAGCTGAATTTTAAGCATCATTACTCCAGTCTTCAGTGTCACATGATCCTGCAGAATCTAGTATGTTATATGTATTTATTTTTTTCTTCTTTTTTTAACGTAGCTTCACCTCATCAAAAATTTTCAGAAGAATCAACTGAAAAGTAAAGAGTCCTAGAAGAGTCTAAATGTACACAGATACAGCATAACTTAAAAAAATATCACACTTTGCAAACAAAAGGCTATTTAAATATTAATATTTTACTTCTGATGCAAAGATTCAGAAAATCAAGGAAGCTCATCTCCAATCAGAAAAGCGATTGGCCAATTTCATATCGTGGGCAAAAAGAGGTGCATTGTTTTATGGAAGCCTGTTTCCGCCACCGAATAAAAAATAAAAAAAGGTTATTGCGACTTTTTATCTCACAATTCTGACTTTTTTTTTTTTTCACAGAATTGCGAGATATAAACTCACAATTCTGACCTTTTTTTTTTCTCAGAATTGCGAGATATAAACTCCCAATTGCGAGTTATAAAGTAAGAATTGCGAGATATAAACTTGTATGATATGTCTACGTCACGGTGTGGGGAGATTTGCAAAACACCGCCCAAATGTATATGCAATGAAAGGGGGCGGGACTTTTATTCTCGCTGTAGTATTGTTGCTGCCGCCGGCGCCATGTCCATTTCATTGTGAAAGCGAAACTACTCTGTTTGGGCTTCCAAAAGAGGACACAACTAGAAATCAGTGGTTAAGTTGTATTTACAACACTGTTCCAGAACAGTTCAACCCAAATATTCGAGTGTGTGCATCGCATTTTACGGAGGACTATTTCCTGAACCTGGGAGTAGCCTGTCAGCTATGCTCAAAGACTGTTTCTATAAAGTGGGGCAATTCCAACTTTGCAAGGACAGTCTGGCGCTTCTGACTCACAGCCTGTAAGTATGTTTTCATATTTAAAGAATTTGCCACTGACTATTCAAACACAAGTTTTGAGCAGTGTAGAGTAGTGCTTGTTGTTTGTCATTTCTCCGATCACAAATGCAGACATGGTAATGTTTACGCGGCGCAATTCAATGCGACGCGTAAAAAGACAGTATAAGTCATTATAATCAGTAATTATGTCCCCACTGGATGCAACAAATGCCTTGTTTGTAATGGGTTTTATTGTTTTTGTGTCGTCGCACCGGGACACGGCATCACAATATAATAAGGGGCGTAACATTTCCGTCTCACGCTTGAGTTATTTGGCCAATCACAACGCACTGGATAGCTGGATAATCAGAGCACGCCTCGCTTCTCAGAACGATGAACTTTGTAAAAATCGGCGCGTTTCAGAAAGGCGGGGCTTGGAGGAGCAACAATAATGTACAGTATGTGGAAAATAATGTGTGAACCTAATTAATAATGTGTGAATAATTTTTTAACCTTAAACCGCATAAACACATTGCATTACACCAAATACACAAAATAATGTTCTTTTTAGCAACGTCATATAACCCTTTTAACTGACTACAATCAATTACCCATATCTCTCCACCTCCTCTTAAAGAGGCCGATTGGGATTCAATCTCAGATTTATTTTTCGTGTCTGTGAGCATGAGCTGCAGGTTTGGAAGGAAAAGCTGAAGAGCAGAGGATTATGAGAGATCGGGGAGAGAGAAGTGACAGAACGGCGCAGTCTGCAGTGAGAAGTGGCAGCCGTTTGTGGCAGCATGACCTATTTTCAGCCGTCTCCTGCTCCTCAGGGTCTGCACAGGATCCCACATGGCTAAACTCTCTACAATGCATGCTGCAGAAAACACTGAATCTTTCAACAGGCTGAAAACATCCGTGCATAGAGCAGACTAAAACAATTACAACCATTACACCCCTAGACGGCCATAATATTAACACAACATTTGAGGATTTCACTTAAATGCTGGGTTTATTGCATGTGACACTTGTCTTAATGGAAGATAAGCAGCACAGAACTCTCAAATAGTTTGTTTCAGGTCATGCATAACCATTCATTTAGACATGGCATTTTTTATGCACGTGCATGTATTTATATCAAGGCATCATACCCATTTTTTTAGGCAGCAGGTAGACGTCCTGTTTGTAGCGGCCTTCAGGAGCATTGTACAGCTCTATCAGAGCCAGCGCCTGGGGAAAAAGGAGCAAGAAATCAGTCACCATGACAACAGCAAGGCTGACACACACACACTAAGTGCCTGAGGTTTATACTCTCACACAGCACACAGACTGAGAAACCAATTCTCTGATTGGGCTATGAAGTCAAATTCTCCTTGCATGCACACAAAAGCACATTATCCATTTAATAAAGTCATTTGTGTTCATTTTTCACTCTTTCACTCTCGTCTCACCTGGGTAGTCGCGGTGATGGACAGCACAAAGGTAGGAACAGTGGAGCAGCTCAGGTTTAGGAGGCGACCCTGCAAATATATACAGCACATGGATTGGTTAAGACATTAAAATTCTAACAAACTGTGTTTTAGTTACATTTTAATCTAAACTTCTTTTTTCTCCTTCATAATGCCTGTGACATATCCGACTGGTTAAAGAAATAAATTTGCCTTGCCTACAGAAAGATACTTCCCAGATATTTAGCCTCTATTTTGCATTTATATAAGGACATTTAATCCAATGTAACAGAGTAAAAAAACAAAACAAAACAAAAAAACTTCAATTAAAACAATGTTAACTAAAATATTTAAAAAGTATAAAAAAGCTTTTATTTCAGTTGGTTACCAAGACTAGAACTATAAAACAAAAATTAATAAAATTACAAAAATGCACTACAAAATTACCAAAACTTCAACTAATATTTAAATGAAAACGGAAATTATAAAAAAAACCTCAAAAATAAAACAAAAATAATTAAAAAAAAAAAAACACTGCAATGTAATTGTGATAACAGAAAGACATTACCTTATAAAGATATGTTTTACATCCCCTCCAGTTTTTTTGCAATTCAGTACAATGCAAAATCAACAAAATGTCACAATTTTTTTTTGCAATCCTGCGTAATTTACGATTTAACGGCAAAATAATCAGAAAGGTACAGTACTAAAAGTTATCAACACATTAGTCTGATAAAGACTAATGCAATACATGGGGGGAAAAAAAGTGCATCTTGAAGCAAGTTTTCACTTAAACAGTCGGCTGTAAGTCAATGTAAACATTTTGAAGAAAATCGGATGTGTATCAAATTATAAAAATAGCACTGGAGATTTTCCACAAAATTCTGGAAATTACTACCAACAAAACAATTCATTAGGTATGCATTAATGTATGTATATATAAATGAATGAATGTATGAGTGAATGAATGAATGACTGAATATTAAAAAACTATGAAATACCGGCAGGACTGATTTTAATCTAAATAGTCTTAAAGCAAAAATTTCCAATCTCTCTAACCTCTGCCAGCAGCACTATTCTCTTTCCATCCGGCCAGATCACATGATCCACCTGCGACCTCACCCGCTCCCAGGTCAGTTCAGGGGTTCGCAGACTGGCCTGAAAAGTTGGAAGACCACCATCAACTTTCAGACACCTATTTACAGTACATACATACGTGACAAACTATGGGTTAGAGCAGTTCCCTCACCACATCAATCTCAGTGTTGGAGTGGCCCATGTTGCAGACAATACAGCCGTTCTTCATGCGGTCCATGTACTCTCTTACTACCACGTTTTTATTGCCTACGGACACCACACACAACAAGAGTGAGAAGAATGCTGACGAGAAACCCTGAAAGCTTCTTGGTTTGGTTGATGAAAGGAGCTTCGGGAAAGAAATTCTTCTAAAATGACTCAAAAGAGCCACTCGTTCTCCACCTGTCTTTCCCCACAGAACCACTAAATGAATCCAAAGAAGTCAAAATGCAATTACCAAAAGTAATTCACCCACATAAGCAACACAACTGCCTGCAGACTGAACTGTAATTCAGGTTTGATTCTTGAATCGTCCTGTTCATACTATATCTTACAGGAACGGCTAGAAATTGGTCCATAATCAGAACTTTTGTCAAACTACATTTAATTGAAATTCAAGACTGACTGCAGCTCAGGCATAATTACTTGAAGTCTCAGTTGTAATTAACTTTAAGTAGAGCTATCTATACTAGAATCACTGTGCTAATGACAAGTGCATTTGCATACTGCAGTGAGAGTCAGAATGCAGTTATACAGGCAATAAACTGTGCTCAGTTATATAACAGTGTATCATTCTGCAGCATTGTAGTGTCTGTTAAACACTAGCTGATAGCTAATTATTTATAAGAACCTCATTTAAAAACAATGTTAAATAAGACTCACTTTTAAAAATGTAAAAATAATGATTACTTAAAATACATAATAATAATAATAATAATAATAAGACTAAAATCCTTCATAACCTCATTTAAAACAATGTTAAAAAAATATTTATTTTTTAAAAATATAAAGATTATTTTTAAAATAATTATTACTTAAAATATAAAATATACATAAACGAATAAATATTATTATTATTATTATTATTATTTGACTAAAAGCCTTTAAGAATCATTTTAAAAAATATTATAAATATTTTTAAAAATGTAAAAATAATATTTATTTTACAATTTTTTTCCAAGCAATTACAAAGAATGGGCACAGCGGCTTTCAAGCTTCAAAAAGGATGCAAAAAGTAGAGAATTATTTTCTTTTTTGGGTAAACTGTCATTTTTCTTCCCTCAAATCAGAATAATAAACCTTTGAAATTTGCTACAATCAAAACCAGATTCCAAAATACCTGTGCAGGTGATGACAATGTCGACTTGTCGGATGACTTCGTTGAGTTTTACCAGCCTGAAGCCATCCATGCTGTGTGATGACAAATATAAATGAGTCTTTCTAATAAGTAAAAATTAAAAGCAAGTGGCAAGAGACTCAATTCTGAATGAGAACCTTGCAGAACGTTTACAAGAGTTAGGAAAGTACTATGATAATTTGAATCAGGTGTGAAAAAATGCTGAATACACAGTCCTGGAGATTCATTCACCACTCAAATGCTGGTTCACAATGTATTAACACATTAGAATGACATTAAGTGTAATTTAACGGCATCTAAAGGGCATCGCTGCTGTTGAGGAAATGCTGAATCAGTGAAAGCAGCTGCAAACTCACCAGGCCTGTAGGGCACAGATGGGGTCAATCTCAGTGACGTAGACGATGGAGCCCATCGCTTTGAGAGCAGCACAGCAGCCTTTTCCAACCTTATTACACACAACAGGATTTACAGTAATGACTCAGAACAAAAAGGTTAAATGTACCTGTGAAAATATATACTGTATGTAGCACACAATGTGATTGACACAAACAGGGCAAGATCAAGATCCTTTGTTCTTCCTGGAAAAACATTCCTGTTAAGACTATCAGAAATCAAATGAAATACTGTGGAGGTATATCCTGGGGTTTTCTGTCCTCTAGTGGCCATATCTGATATCTGTTGACTAATGCAGTAATGCAGCAGTGCAGTGGAGGTGTGGTCAGCAAAAGTGATTGACAGATGAAATAGAATATTCTAAAATTGAACAAAATCATTCTAAAATGGTTGGGGTTTAGCTGATCAGACAGATAAGAAATTATTTTCCAATTTTAATTCTTCACCGAGCATTTTCCAATCCTAAAAATCATTTTTTAGATTTTGCAAGACTGGATGTGTCAGATACAAGTCCTTCGAATAAACAGATTTAAATGAGTGTACCTTTACATAAGGCCAAGAATATTCTGAAGATCTAAATGCAGCTCTCTAGAGGTTCTCATAGGAAAGTTATTAGCTGGCAACATTTGCCACCTAATGATCTCACCTCTCCATATCCACACACCACCACCTGCTTCCCTCCAAACATCACATCTGTGGTCCTCTTTAGACTTGAACACAAAATACAAACATGCTCAGTAAAACCACAGGCCAATCCTAACCACACAATTCCTGCCGAGCCGAAAAAGACATGTACTTTACACACACAGTGTGTTAAACATATTGATTGGGAAAACTATTTTGAGTGCCTTTATAAGTGACATACCCATCCAAGATGGACTCCCGGCAGCAGTAGAGGTTGTCAAATTTTTGCTTGGTCACTGAATCGTTAACATTCATCGCGGGAACACACAACTTGCCAGCCTTTGACAGCTGGTATAGCCTAGAAAATAAAATATGAGAGATGTTTACAACACACAAAAAAAAAAAATAAATAATAATAATAATTTTGAAGGATTAATGTTGATAATCACTATATATGATATACAGTCATGACCAAAAATATCGGCACCCTTGGTAAATATGATCAAAGAAGGCTGTGAAAATTAATCTGCATTGTTAATCCTTTTGATCTTTTATTTAAAAAATTTGACAAAAATCTAACCTTTCATTGGATAATAAGAATTTAAAATGGGGGGAAATATCATTATGAAATAAATGTTTTTGTCTAATACACATTGGCCACAATTAACAGCACCCTTTTATTCAATACTTTTTGAAACCTCCATTTGCCAGTTTAACAGCTCTAAATTTTCTCCTATAACACCTGATGAGGTTAGAGAACACCTGACAAGAGATCAGAGACCATTCCTTCATCCAGAATCACTCCAGACCCTTTAGATTCCCAGCTCCATGTTGGTGCTTCTTCTCTTCAGTTCACTCCACTCATTTTCTACAGGGTTCAGGTCAGAGGACTGGAATGGCCATAGCAGAAGCCTGGTTTTGTGCTCAGTGACCCATTTTTGTGTTGTTTTTGAGGTTTGTGTTTGGATTATTGTATGGCTGGAAGATCCAAACATGGCCCATTATAAGATTTCTAACAGAGTCAGTCACTTATTGATTTTTTTATCTGTTGGTATTTGATAGAATCCATGATGCCATGTGTCTAAACAAGATGTCCAGGACCTCCAGCAGAAATATAGGCCCACAACATCAAAAATACAGCAGTATATTTCATTGTACACATGGAGTACTTTTTATCCCTGTGTTCACCAAACCTATCTCGAGTGTTTGCTGCTAAAAAGCTCATTTTTTAGTTTCATCTGACCATATAAGCCAGTCCCATTTGAAGTTCCAGTCGTGTCTGATAACTGAATATGCTGGAGTTTGTTTTTGGATGAGCGAGGAGAATTTTTCTTGAAACCCTCCCAAACAACATGTGGTGATGTAGGTGCTGTTTGACATTGTTTTTTTAAGGTTTTCTGACCCCGAGACTCAACTATTTTCTGCAATTCTCCAGCTGTGGTCCTTGGAGAGTCTTTAGCCACTCAAACTCTCCTTCTCACCGTGCATTAGGACGATATAGACACACGTCCTCTTCCAGGCAGTTTTGTAACTTTTTATGTTGATTGGAAATCCTTAATTATTGCCCTGATGGTGGAAATAGGAATTTTCACTGCTCTAGCTCTTTTCTTAAAGCCACTTCACTAATTTGTGAAGCTCAATTATCTTTTGCTGCACATCAGAAATATATTCTTTGGTTTTTCTCATTGTGATGGATGATTAAGGGAATTTGGCCTTTGTTTTCCCTCCTATTTATATTTCTGTGAAACAGGAAGCCTCGGCTGGATAATTTCATGTTCATAATCACCCTGGAGTGCTCAAAATTGTGATTATGAATGGGATTATACTTCAGAGATATTTTACTCATAAGAATTTCTAGGGGTACCAATAATTGTGTCCAATGTGTATTAGAGAAAAGTGTTTATTTCATAACGATATTTCCCCCCATTTTAAATTCTTATTATCCAATGAAAGGTTAGATTTTTGTGAATTTTTTAAATAAAAGATCAAAAGGATTAACAATGCATATTAATTTTCACAGCCTTCTTTGATCATATTTACCAAGGGTGCCGATATTTTTAGCCATGACTGTATATAATTAATTTATAATTAATATATACACTGCAGGTCAAATATTTGGAATAATTAAGATGTTTTATTTATTTTTTTTGAAAGTCGAACAAAAATTAAACCAAGGCTGCAATGTTTTAATGAAAATACAGTAAAAACAGTAATACTGTAAATTATTATTTATAATTTAAAATAACTGATTTCTATTTGATTGTATTTTTAAAGTGTATTTTATTTCTGTGATGCAAAGCTGAAATATTAGCATTATTATTCCAGTCTTCACTGTCACATGATCCTTCAGAGATCATTCAAATATGCTGATTTGGTCCTCAATTATCATGTTTTATACATACATACATACATATTTTATATATATATATATATATATATATATATATATATATATATATATATAATGGTTATTATAACTATTATGACAATGTTTCTTATTAAGCATTATATTTCAACTACATTTGCCAGTTCCACTACTTGCCACTAGATGGAGACATTCCCTTTTGATATGAAAAAACAATTGCAGTCCCCACATTGTGTCCAATTACAAGATTTTACTTAATCCTCAATCAAATGCCAAAAATATAACACTACTTTAATGCATTTAACAAACTAAAGTTTTTTAAAAATGACCATAATCACCTGTGAACTCCAGTCACGCTCTCCTCTACAATGCCTTTGATCTTTTTGAACATGTTGGGATATTTTTTATAGATCCAGTGAGTCAAATCTCCTCCATCATCTAAAATCTACAAGACATAATCTGTTGAGATGTTGAGATGTCATAATATTTCACTCCTCTATATGTATATACTCTAGCTACCATGTTGGGCTGCCAGCCTTCTACGTTAACACAGCGATCGATACACCACCAGAAATCATCCTCCGATTCACCCTTCCAGGCAAACACTGAGAAACCTGCCAGAGACGACACAGGAGTTCATCAGGAAGGAAAAATATGAAAGAATACAAAGGAAATATGAATAAGAAAAGAAAAATATTTACCTCCCTCTGCCAGAGCGGCTGCTACCTCGTTTTGAGTGGAGTAGATGTTACAGGCGGCCCACCTGCACTGAGCGCCCAGAGCAGAGAGGGTCTCCATCAACACCTGCAAACACACACACAAACAAACACTTGACGATGCATTACTGAAACACAGATGTCAGTCGGCTCTCAAAAACAAGTTTTATTTTTGAAAACATCCTCACAAATATAGTATGACAGTAAAAAGTTCATAAATGGGCCGAATAATGTCCCAAAAAGTGTTGAGGTAGGATTAGGGTGTTGGAATTATAGTGTAATTTAATTTAATTATTTTAATTTAAGAACAAATGAAGTTAATATTAGGTATAGGAGTGTATTTTCGTGTGTGTGTACAAAAACTCACAGCAGTCTGTGCAGTGATGTGGGTGCAACCCACAATTTTGGCTCCAGCCAATGGCTTCTCTCCCTGAGCTCTCTTCCTCAAAGCCATGAGAGCAGGCATCTCTTCAGTGCAGAAATACACACAAAAAATTAACACATAGCTATAATATTAAATTAAACATTGTTTTTTGCTTGCACATCCTCGACTTAAAGCAACACTGTGTAACCTTTAGCGGCTGAAGCATAAAACTACAAGTTACATGCAGAGGAACATTTTTGATAATTATGCGAGTTGTGCTTCACAGATGAACATGATGGCTTGAGGCTCATGGTTACAAATGATGGCCTTATCTGTGTGAATGTCACTAATAACATTGAAAATCTCACGATAACAAAAGATGGATTTCTGAAAGACGTGTCCTAAGAGCAGGTAAGCAACTTTTATGGTGTTGTTTTATAACGTTAAAAGGGTTTGACAACAGTGACATTATATCTATTGATTGATTGTTAATCATTTCAAATAATGGTGGGAACTATAACTTGGCAAGCCTATTTATAAGCAAATGAACCAAAGCAGTAACTGGTTTAGAGATTGGCATTGTTCAAAAAATACAGGTAAATGTCACATTTTCAATTGTTACCATAATGATTTTAAGGCAAAAACATGGTTTGGAAGATGTTTTTAAGACTCATTATTTACATTTTGCTAACAAAAAAGTCACATAACATAGCTTTAAATATGAAAGACAGTTTTAAAGCTGATAAACAGACAGGATGTGTGTAAGTGCACATTGGAGTATTTGGCCATGTAGTTATGAGGAGCTGAAGGGGGCGCCCTGCTGTCTCACAGCACACACTGAACATATGGCTCCTCAGCAGCACAGGAAGAACATCAAAACACGCTTCGCTTGATCTCACACAAACACACTTTTACTTCACACATAAACAAATACCAGTGGCTTAATATGTTGACAGGCCCGAGGACAACGCAGAGTGAACGGCATTGCACAATCAGCCGTCATGTTCGTAAACGGTTATAGCTTGTCGGCACATAACATTAAGACACAAGGGGCCCTTCCCACCTTGCTCGGCAATCTCGATCTCCCTGCGCCCGAAGTCGGCCTGTTTGATGTTCTTGATGCAGAAGTCTGCATTGCCCTTGGAGTTCTTCTGCTGCTTGTCGCGGGGAGAGGTTTCGTCATCGGAGCTGTCAGTGTATGAGGCAGCTGAAAAAGGGAATAACAAAGAAAAAAAAATATGTAGACGTGTATCTGATTCTCCTTGAACACAGTCCTAAGAGAGCCCTGCAGGAATGTAGACTTTACTTTTCTTACCTACAATCTACTCTCCTTTATCAATGTAATCCTCTTAAAGAGGCCTGTCAGAGAACCCACACAGGAAAGCTTTTGTTCACATGACTCACCTGACACTCTACATAAGACCCTTGACGTATGGTAACACATTAGGTAGCCCACCTGACTGAGGTTTAACAGGACATGTGCATGTGACAGTACAGTATGTATTGGTGCTTGTACAACGCCATACCTGAGCTGTAACTGTCTGTAGAAGACTGTGAGATGGAGCGAGACAAAGACCTGCGGCCAATCTTGGTGGGACGTTTGTTGAACTCCTGCTTCTGGTCTGCAAACTGGATCTGTCATGAAAAAGGGTGGGAGGTCAGGACAAGAGAGAGAAAACACCAGAGTGAGAAACCTTGTAGTGAGAAAAAGAAATAAAGACTTTAAAAGAAGTCTCATGTTCACCAAGGCTACATTTATTTGATCAAAAATACAGTAAAAACAGTAACTGTAAAATATTTTTACAATTTAGAATAACTAGTATATTTTGATAAATGATAAAATGTAATTTATTCCTGTGATAAAAAAACTTAATTTTTAGCAGCAATTACGCCATTTTTCAGTGTCACATGATCATTCAGAAATCACTCTGATATGTTGATTTGGTGTTTATGAAACATTTTTCTTATCATAATCAATGCTGAAAATAGCTGTGCTGCTTACTTTTTTTCTGTGGAACCTGATACATTTTTTTTGTTTTGTCTTTGGATTCTTTGAAAATTTCTTGTAACATAAAAACATGTCTTAGCTGTTACTATAATTTAAGCTAACTACTTTTTACAAGATTTAATGTAACCACTTGTTATGTTTTAAATTATTTACATACAAAAAATATATACACATATACACACACACATATATACATACATATATATATATATATATATATATATATACACACACACACACACACACACACACACACTTGCTGAGGTTGGATTTCACACCCCAAATGATCTTTGAACTGTTTTCTCTTTTTCGTAGCTGTAACACTGTCAGATAATGCTTAACAGTGTGCCTATTACCACAGGAAGTGACAAACGAGTATGTAAACAATGACCAGCCCCAGCACAATGCTACAATTTACATTTTAAGCCGAATATTAGGAATAAGCCTTTACTTCGAAAGAGAGAAGGAAATTATTTCAACCGAGCTCTGTCCTAATCTTTTAACACAATTTGACCTGCCAGGTAAATGCTTCCGGTACCCCACAGTTAGGCAGGTTTGACTGTGATAATTTCGATACCATAACCTTGATAACTCCATCGAGTATCCTTTATAAATGCAGTCGGCTACAACTAATCTGCTCTCAATGAAAGTCTGGAGCAGAAATCATTGAGAGCTCATCGTAGACGTGTCAGTAAACTGCACTACTATTAATGGCCTGGCAGCTGTTGCCTGCAGAGAGGAACGCGCTGTGTGAACCGTGAGAGGATTAAAGCACGGTGCAGTCATCCCCTGCTGACGTTATTATCTGAGTCAACAGCGAGCCTCAAATCCCCCCGCTCCATCAAGAGATTTTTAAAAGCACGACTATTACATAACCCCATGCCATATCAGTGTTCAATCACCACTGAGTGATCGCAGTGATTAATCTTCAGGCTTTAGGTTGGAGCTATAGGAGGTGCTGTTTCCAGGACGGATGGAATAAAACACACAGTTATGCAGACAAGTATAAGGCCCTGACTTACAGAGACCTTGATTCACACAAACACACCGCTGTGCCCGAAAGCACTTGAGCAATTGTCACTCGCAGGGGTTTTGCGACAATAATGCTACAGACACACAAACACCCGCAGACTCTGTGAACTTCCAATTTGGCACCTGTTTAGTCTCTTATCGCTTGGCACAAAGGGCCAAAGGACTGTACTGGGAACGTTTCATTGTACAGGAAACACACTCTTCCAAATCACATACTTGCAGGAAAAACATGATACTAATCCGATAAGAAAAAGCTCAGAAAAAGATTCAGCGAGATACATGGCAAAAAAAAACAAAAAACAAAAAAAAACATATTTCCAGGATTTACCATCTAAAAATACTACTACTCTAGTCCAAAACTTGGTTAGAATCGTAAATGTTTGATTTGGAATGCTCTACAAAAGACAGCAATTCTGCAAAGAGACTCAACTCACAATTGATACAAACATAGCTTGATGTTGCTAAGCTAACAGCATGATACTCCAAGTATAACAATACATAGCACACATAAATATTGGGTATAATAATATCAGAATCTATTTTTATCCAAGATACTTAGGGCGTTTTCAGTGTTTTCAGGGCATTTCAATTTCAAGGTTGGAGTGGCAATCAAGGCTTCGTCAAGACAGCATTTCAACTATACAACATTCTAAGATGAAATTTTATTCTAACATTCTAACATTAATTTGTATTTTAACTGTAATAACTACTGTGCTCACCCAGAGAATCGGACACTGTTGCTTTTTTTCCTCAATATATTTCCCATTATGAATTCTGATGAAACTTGGTTTGTTGGACCGTTGGGTCAGAAAACCAAACTGCTCCAGAGTTTGTTTTGTCAATTGGATTGGACAACCAAACCACTCCAGAGTTCAATTTGGCGATTGGGCTGGACAACCAAACCACTCCAGAGTTTCTGTCCATTGGGTCAAATAACCAAACCGGTTCAGAGCTCATTTTGTCCAAAGGGTCAGACAACCAAACCACTCCAGAGTTTGTTTTGTCCATTGGGTCGGACAACCAAACCACTCCAAAGTACCTTTTCAATTGGCTGAATTGTCCAGGTGATCTCGGACCGATTATTTATGTGCAGATCCAAGCATGATCACCAAGTTCATATTTGCCTAAAAGAACCAAACTCAGGGAGAAAATGCACCAAGTTCTGAAACAAATGTTCCAAATAAGCCATGTGTGAAAACACCCTGAATCTGCATTTGCACCAGGCTCAGATCCAGTCTAACAGGGGTCAATGATGCTGGAAAGAGATCCGTTGGACCCTCTCTCGCTCTCTATGGCAGAAGACACACATTGCCCCTGCTAATCCACGCTGAGCACACAGATGGCTCAGGACTATTTTCATTCCAGGAGGTTAAGCTTTCAGCCCCCAGGAAAGCCCAAAGACCACCCTGTCACTTTCTCCCCTCTTACCTTCTTAACTGAGGGCTCGGAGATCTCTCCATCCTTCTTTTTCTTCAGCATGACACACTTGAAAGTAAAGAGAGTCAGAAAGAAACAGAGAGGCAAAAGGGAAGGGACCAGAGAAGAGGAAGTGGACTTTTATACCAGCTTTACACGTGGCCAGTCTGAACTGATCCCATGGCCTGTGCAGCACAATGCTAGACTGTTTCCCTTTGGGGTTTTTTTGTGCATCTCTCTTTTAATTGTTAATTGTTTAGAGGCTGGAACGATTCTTGTCGGAGTTGGCAAAACGTGCGTGAGTGTTTGTGTGTTTGGAGGCTTTTAGGAGTGGTGGTTTAGGAGGTGATTACTGCGTCTCATGCTCAAGATAATGAAACATGCCAAGGACACATACTCACACACTGCCACCACTGGCCCTGACAAAGGGCTCTTTGTGTTTTTCTGGTCCTAGAATATACAAGCAGAAGGGGACAGATCGGAAGTACCAGAGGGATAATTACTCTGGCATGTTCTTGAGTTCTTTAACCTCACCTTTATGACGAACATCAGCATCTTGGTTGCAGGTTTAGCTTGTTGATTATCAACTGTTGGCCTTTAACAAGTAAAATGTGCCAAGACTTAAACACTTCAACATTGTAAAGCACACAAATTGCTGATAGATGTTTTATGAAGGTCCAATCTTGAAAACAGTGCTAATGAGCTGGAGGTCGCCCTGTAAGAATTTGGTGGTCCACATCTCCTGTGAACTCCTTTGTGAAATGTTTCAGAGGTGTGGTTTGAAAAGTTTTTCCCAGTATGAATTCATACCTTTCTCATGGACCTGGATCACGCAAAACTTTATCTAGGGAGTTGAGAAAGTCAAATATTTGAGAACTATTATCAGTCTTTTGTGGGTCTGTTCATTTTGCCAACGTAATTTGCACAACAAAACAGACTAATACGCTTACAGCCGTAATGTAGCTCAAACAGTAGAGCATGACGTCAAGGTTAGGGCTTTAACGATTAGTCGACATTATCGACAACGTCGACAATAAAAAATTGTCGACAAATATTTTTGTTGTCGAGTAGATGTTTGATCTCATATGACCTCATGCAAGAGCCTGCAATACTGCGGTTTGACCAGTGTGGCGCTGTAGTGCAAGACTGTAATTCAGCTCTCCTGGATGCAATTCAAGAGAAGACACACACAGCGCTTCAGAGCAAATTCAGCTGAACCTGAGTGGCATTTGGATGAATATGTAAATATATATTGCGCGCTTTCCTCTCAGTAACGAAATAAACAACTAAAACTGACAGCAGTGTGAAAGCAGCAGTTAAAAATGCATCTGATTACAACAATATGGATGTTTGCATGAGCTCTGCAGTTCAGTACTCCAGTAAAGTCCAGTCACATCATGTTTATTTATATAGTACTTTATGCTATAGATAGTCTTAATTCAAGCAGCTTTACAGTAGTAAACATGAAAAGCCAGAGTCGGTGTCGCTTTCAGTTAGAATTACAACTTGATTTTCTGTTATAAAGCACCTCTCCAATGTGGAGCTAGCTAATGTTAAATATTTTTATTAGTGGGAAAAAAGTTATTTCATTGACGTGATAGTTTGGTTTACAGAGATCAAAGCTTGATCTAGCTCTGGACTGTTTTGGTTATCATATGTATTTTAAGACGTTGTGAATAAAATAGTTTTTCCAAAGCATTTTATCACTTACCTTTATATTGTTTCTTATCTATATGACTTACAAAAGGAGATGTTAGGCAGAATGATGTGTCATTCAGTTACTTTTTCATGTAGCTAATTAAATGGTGAGAGAGTGTCTCTGTCTGTCATCTCATTTTGTGTGCCAAATACATCTATTTGTATAATGAATTGGTAACGCTTTACAATAAGGTATCATTTGTTAACATTAGTTAACATATTAATTAACATGAATGAAAAATGAACAATACATTTATTACATTTATGTATTAACCTTTGTTAATGTTGGTTAATAAAAATACAGTTGTTCATTGTTTGTTCATGTTAGTTCACAGTGCATTTACCAATGTTAAAACACAACTTGTGATTTTTATAAATGCATTAGTAAATGCTGAAATTAACATTAAGATTAGTAAATGCTGTAGAAGTATTGTTCATTCTTAGTTCATGTTAACTAATGAACCTTATTGTAAAGTGTTACCAATTAATTGTATAATAATTGTAATTACATAATATGCTTTTCTAAAGCTGAAGTGACCTTTATTAAATGTTAGAATATGTATAACTTAATATTTTAATCGGTGAAATAGTCGACGATTAGTCGATTAATCGTTCTAATAATCGTTAGATTGATCGATTATCAAAATAATCATTTGTTGCAGCCCTAGTCAAGGTCATGGGTTTCATTCCCAGGGAACTGAAAACAACGTGTACCTTGAATGCAATTTAACTCGCTTTGTATAAAAGTGTCTGCCAAATGCATACACGTAAATTTCATGCCGCACATTTATTTTAAGGCCAGAAACGTGTATGCAAATACAGATGTAAATGCTTGGCCAGCATTGCAAATGTGCGGTCTTAAAACTAAACGTGTTACTTTTAAATCTTTGTGGCATTAAACCAAATGTGATGCACAGCTGTTTGCTATAAACAAGTAACCTAACAAGATTAGTTATGTAGTAGAACTGAAAGATTGAAGGGTCTACAAAAGATGGTTTAGTTTATGTATTCCTGTAGCTAAAGCATGGGATTAGCAGTGCCAAGGTCATGGGTTCAGTTCCCAGGAAATGCATAAACAATTATACAAGTATCCCCTGAGTGCAATGTAAGTCACTTTGGATAAAAGCATCTGCCAAATGCATAAATATAAATGTTAATGCCTGCTGCTGCGCCGCATGTCGCAACTGGCATTGCATTATACTGTTGTCCTAGTAGACAGTCTTTTTAAGACATTGCATGTGTACTAATAAACTTACTGACTTCACAGAGTTCAGAGTTCAGGATTTGTGGTTTTGCATTACATTCGTTCCTATCAGACACTTTCTACACCATCTAAGTTCACTGTAAAGGCAGCAAGTTCATTTAGAGGAAAAAAAGTGGAAGCGGAAATTCCTTGGGTTTTATTAATATCTAAGAAAAGCAGTCTAAAAAAAAACTTACGCAATATGAAAAGGTCATTAGCCAAATGAAAAGACGAAGATAGTCATGTACTGAAACAAAACATTTTGTGCCATTTTGCCCTCTTTTTAAATGACGCTGAACATTTTGCCAAAAGAGAGTGAGGTATTTTAATCTTTCAAAGGTAATATGAACGGATTTATGTATTAAACAGGAGGCAAAAAGCTCCATTTCTGAGAATGACACAAAGGCCGTACATTACCGGAGGAGAGATTCAGGCCACATGAGCAGCACTTCCATGAAAAAAAGATCACTTATGTAAGAAAGACAGAAAGAACTAGAGAAAGAGAGAGACGCTCACATCAAGTTAATGGTACATTTCAGTGACACTGCTGAGAGCTGATGATTAAAGAACAGAGCGGAGGAAAATGCTCATATTTCCTGCGAACGGATGTCCAAGTGTTCACAGTCCAGCTCGACTATGTTTTTCATGTTGAGAGCTTCCGCAATGAACACAGCCATGCTGCAGGGTGCTGATGACTTCATCGGTCATTCGTTGAAACGCTGAATCACTTTTCTAATGAACTGAACTGAACTGTTATTCAAGAATAATCATTAGACTGCAGCTTTGTCCAAAACCCCAGTGAGCTGCCTGCCAAGATGACAATCATCCTTCATAAAAAAATGTAAACATTACAAAAAATACTTACAGTGTAAAGTCTAAAGTGTGTTTATTAGGTGTGTGAACCTACACTGGTCTCACGGTTCGGTTCAATTACGATTATCATGTCATCGATTCGGTTCAATTCGATATCACGATGCATCACGGTGCATTGACGAGGCACTGCATCCTCAATTTTCAATTTTACTTCACATGTATACAATTTTGTCAATAAATACAAGCAGTCTGATATATGAACTGAACCTTTAATTTTACCTGCTCAAAGAAAACACGCTTCTTGAATGTATCAAACATCAAACAAAACTAAGTCTGGGCACAGAAGACAACAGGAGCATTTAGAACAAATACACAAAAGTAAATACTAAATACTTGGCACTGACAGGGTTAATAGCTCAGGGTGAAAACGGCTGACGTGGTTTCTCAAGTTAGTGGAATTACCCCCTGCATATTTTATTTGTGCGTGACATGATTTACACACAGCGTGTGTCTTCTCCAGGTCATGCTTACCAGGTTGTTCATAAAAGCCGAAATGTGCCCAGATGTCGGCTTTTGAAGTAGTTGGAGCATTTTTAATTACGCGCACTCGCGTCTCACCTCCCTCCGCCATTTTATGCTATCGCGACAAAGCACGTATGCGACAAATTATGTCAGAAAAGCGTCAGTACGTTATAATCGGTTATGGTCTATTACTGAACCGATACCGAATCTTCCTCGTCTGCATTGCAATGCACCGTAGAAACGATTAATTTCGACACCCCTAGTGTTTATACTGTATATATACACCTTAGCTAAATGGTAGTGTAGAGAGTAAGGCATCTTTCTAAGGTTTGGCACAAAGCTGACGAATGATCAATGGCACACTCAACACTATGACACAATATCAATTAGAGTTTCCTTCCACATTAATATACATCACAATAAAAATATCTACAGCATATAACAGAGATATTAAACACTCAGTATAATCGTTTCCTCAACTACTGTCTGTGTAATCTTACTGCTCTATACATTATGGATGTATGCTAATTTAGAAGCAAACAAAACCTGAATAATGAATGTAAAGTGACGGCTTACATCGTCGGTTCCCGTCCTGTTGAAGTGTGGAGGCACTAAAGAGCCAAAATAGAAGGCGGGTCATCCAAGAACTCATCATTTAGATTCCTGTTACAATGATGAAACCATGGCTGGTGTGCCAGGGCTTTTGTTTATTTAGACTGCTGTGGTACAAGTTGGTAATTGCACTGGCATAATGGTGGCACTGCGCAGCAGGGCATTCAAAAGCAGCATTTTGTAATGCTTTTATTTACTTGAGACGAGACTTGCGTTTAGGCCTACATTAATAAGTGCAGTTAGTGTAGAGCTCCTAGACTTGAAACACAGAACTCTCTTCAGGGTAGAGCTGCAAATAACGGTTATATCATCACGCTGAGCTCTGAGACAATAAACAAGGACACTTGTAATGGAAATTTCATGAGATATGATAGTCTGGAATTTACTCCAGGACAAAAGGTTGCACATGCGCACATAATCTTACATAATCACAGTACGGAAAAAGGACATTTATCACCAGGGATGTCAGAACCGATGTATAGATGGGATTGTTCTGCGTAGAACGCATGCCAACAGGAGAGGAGAAGAGGAGAATAACTATGCAAAATAAGATAAAAACATTTCCTCCAGATGACAAGTGACAACCATACAAAAACTGTAGACCAAACAGCTGAAAAATGTAACATACTTGTAGCCGCCCAGACATTCTTCACTTCTGAGCACACAACAGTAATGGAGTCACTTGAGTGTCAAAAATCGAACATTTTTCTGCAGAAAGGAGCAACGAGTTATAGCTCTCCTGAGGAAAACATGATTTTTTTTTTTCTCACCCCCTGAGCTTTTCATTACAGGGCAGCAGCAACATCAGCCCGAGGTCCTGAACATGTCTAGAGAATCATTAAATTTGTTCTCTGTGGAAAGATGTGCGTAAAGAGATTCACAAGTCCTGTGTAGCACCTGCATCGAGTGGTGCAGCATAAGGCTGAGCTACAGAACTCATTATAACAGAGTTTCACAGGCTGAAAAACTGTACTGAAAGATGTGTACCTGGACGCAATGTAAATCACTTTTAACTAAGAGTCTTACAAATGCATGAATGTAATAATACAAAAGTGTGTCTCAGAATTGACTGATCAACAGTGACCAGTAATAAATAAATAAATAAACAAACAAATAAATAAATGTGTGTATGTATGTATGTATGTATGTATGTGTGTGTGTATATATATATATATATATATATATATATATATATATATATATATATACATATACACACACACACACACACACACACACACACACTAAATATTAAAAATAAAAGAGATAAATCGCTCAGCCTTAGATAAAAACTTAACTAAACTAATATTTGCTGCTGTCATGCACCACTGCATCATAAAAACAAAGATCTTAGTAACTTAATGGAAAACGCCACCGTATTTCCATATTCCAATGTTTTCCCCTCAACTTAGACGAGTTGATGCGTACCTCTCGCATCTCAATGCGTGCACTTAATCGCTCTAGCAAGCGGCGCAACTATGCTAGCATTTAGCTTAGCACCATTCATTCCTTAGGATCCAAACAGGGATGAATTTAGAAGCCACCAAACACTTCCATGTTTTCCCTATTTAAAAGACAGTTACACGAGTAAGTATGGTGACACAAAATAAAACGTGGTGATTTTCTAAGCGGATAAAAATGAGTACTATAATGTATGGCGGAAGAGCACTTTCAGCACTTCGACCTCGGCGCAGTAATATCATCACTCTTGAAAACTCCCCCTCTCCCTCTAACTTCCGTCAACACAACCAACGTGACCTGCACGCCTGCGCTATCAGTAGTAGTTTGAGCAGACTCGGCGAAGTATCAGTCAGGTAGTAGTAGTAGTAAGATAGCTTGTGAATAATCATAGTGATTACGTGCATTGTAAAGGGTGTGATAACAAGCAGAAAGTGTATAGCACCGTCATGTTTCACAGAATTCCAACTCACCACAAACGGCGGAAAGTATGGCTGGCTTGTTTGAACATGGATCCAACGACTCCAGTACAGATGCTGAAGAATTGGCGTGTTTGCTCCGTGCATTTTACACAGGAGGACTATACCTCAACTGGACTACGCGTAAAGGATACGGCCACACCAACGATCTTCAAATCACCAATAGAACAAAGTGGATCATCACCCAATGCTGTAAGTGTCCTTTTGCATTCTGTTTGGTTGGCCTGGAAGTGGCAGTAGCCTATGCAACACGAGTGGAGCTCAACCAGTTCAACTCTGTTACCACAAATAGCCTCACTGCGAAATCAGTGCGATTCTGAAACAGGCAATTAGGAATGACGATTTTATTTGCATTACTACTGAGCTCAGAGATTCAGATGAAGTATACAACACTGTGCAAAGTCCGTAATGCAACGTTACTATCACCAAACCTGATTTTCTGTAACATGAGACTGTCTGATAAGACTGTAACGTTGGGTCTACCATGCTAATGCCTTGACTAACAATGGTAGGGGGAGGGGTATTTTTGTCTCAGGTGAAACACTGAAAGAGTAGGCTACTGTCTGGTTATGTAATGCCCTGTAACAGTCCTTTCTTCCGACTCTGATGAATGTAAAAAACAGTATCAATTATGGTAGTGCTTTCTTTTGGTATTCTTGGGATTGTAATTTCTGTCTGTGTTGTGTCAATTGTTATACAGGCTGAGTTGAGTGATGTACAGCAAGATCTGCCCGAACAAGAGGATTCCTTTTTTGTCTGTGTACCTCATTCAACCCCCCAGAAGCACAGAGCTGAAGCGTCTGCTGCAGAATTCAAAGTGCCCTTGTCTGTACAGCTAACCAGTCCTGCATGGTCCAGCAAACCAGCTGTTGCCCTGGCTCCCACATGGACAATTGGTAGGCTAATTAATCTTCATGTTAGTTTCCTACTGAGCTCTGAATGCAATATGACCCACATTTACTTGAAATATATTTCATCTCTAGGACACTGCATCTTCATCCACAATGATGGCCACGTGTAGTCCGAGAAAAAGTCTTGTATTTGAGGTGGGTGGCCAACTTCTATGTTTGTTGTCTGTGATCCATAATACAATTTATGGAAACCATTACACTTTTCATGTCAAGTCAGGTAATTGTTTAGTCAAAATCTGCTTTATGGGGCACTGGTATGCAAAACCAATGCATATTTTTATGTTGATTGTCAACAACAGGAACCACACCACATGGAATCTACTGTGATGGATCTTAGTGCAACCTCAGTGTTTGATATCAGCATGTCCTCAGAGCTTGCTGTCGATCCCGCAGACACTAGGGGTGGGACAATAAATCGATATGGCGATATATCGTGATCCTTCTCCATGCGATACGATAATCGATATCTGGCGCCAAATATCGATATTTTAATTAATACAATAAGGTGCTCAAAATACATTTTCCTGCTCTCGGCGTCTAAAAATGCGTGGAAATCGCTGCCGCGCCATTTCCACATTCTTTCCAAAAGCGCTCTGAGCAACTATGAAGCGCGTTCTCTATGAAGATGGGGAAGCACGAGGAACCGAATGATTAACAGATTTTCAGCCACTGTATTAGCTCTACTGCTATATATACACGTTTATGGAGATGAAAACTAAAAAACTGCCCCGGAACAGTTATCAGCGTGGACCATAGGCACCGATCACGTTATTATTGCAGAGCGCATATTCAGTTCATGAGTAGCCGAACCTCTCCGCTCGGATCGCAGGTGGATTTCCCTCACTATATGAGAGAGAGCGAGCGCCGCCGGTGCGTCCAGTTTTATGTGAACAACACTGGATGCTCTCCCTCTCTCACAGATATTACAAGTGCGCGTTATGCAGTGTGAACAGTGGGCACCGACCAGCAGAAACATAAATCTGCACCTATGGCATGGAGGACGAGACAAAACACTGTCAGAGCCGTAATGCGGCGCAGAAGTGTGCAGTGTGTGTGTGTTTGCCGCGCGTCTACATTTGAAATAACCAACCTGAGCGCGCAAAAGACGCGATGTGATTGTGAACGGCTATTTTTCCGTGCGGGGCTCCGTTTTTATGATGAGAGGAGTAGAAAGGTTGAGAAAGCACTCCAGGTAAATTTTGAAATGTACCAGGTTTATATATATATATATATATATATATATATATATTACATGGAGAGAGAGGCTATATAAGTTAAGCAGTTAAATGTGTTTGTTTACAAAGAAGTGTAAGCTTTTAATAAGTCCAAGAATAAAATTATTAATTTACTCAACATGTTAAAATTGATTTACAGAACTTTTTTTGCTGTTTTCTAACAGTTTGGACTTGAATAAAGAAAGAAAACTTGCACTTAACCTTTTCACAGGCATTTTGTTTAGACAGATATCGCGATATATCATTATAGGATTTTCTAGAAATATATCGATTATCGCAGAATCGCTGTATCATGATAGTATCGTTATCGTGAGCCATGTATCGTGATTATATCGTATCGTGAGGTACCCTGCGATTCCCACCCCTAGCAGACACCAGCTTTGTGCCATATTCAAGCCCCTTCACCACCACCACAGGGAGTACCTCAAGCCTCTCCGGACAACCCAGAGGATGGAAGGAGAGGAAATGGATTGTAAATGAGTCCAAACTCATGGATCTCTTTCAGAAATGTACAACCTGTGGTGCTGCGATGTGTGACCTGAATCAAACAATAACAGTTCGGCAGTAGAATCAATATAAACTGGCTGTGCAACAATGGCCATATGGGACAATGGGAGTCATGTCCCAATATACGTGGAATGGCAGAAAATAACCTTCTGGCAGCAGCTGCCACCCTCTTCACTGGCTCCACATACACTGACATAGCTGACTGGGCTGGACTTTTTAACCTGCAGTTGCCCCAGCAAACAACTTTCTATAACATACAGGCAAGCTATCTTCTCCCAGTGATTGAGGAAGCATATACAGAGCAGGAGACCACAATCAAGGCTAGATTAATTTGCCAAACTGAAGATGGTGAGGGAGTGCAGCTATGTGGAGACGGAAGAAGTGACAGCCCCGGCCACTCCAGCAAATACCTCACTTACTCTTTCATGGATGACTCCACTAACCAGATTGTGGTGTTTGAGCTGCTTCAGGTAAAATTTTTTTTTTTTTTTTTAATCACACAGCTAAAATCATTTCTCTTACATTTTTTAAATTATATCATCCATACATTTGTCCTCTTTAGGTGTCCCAGGCATCCAGTTCTGTTGAAATGGAACCACTGGGCTTCAGGAAAGGCTTGGAGAAGATCCTGGATGAGGGCATTGATGCGAAAGTGGTCACCACAGACCGGCATCCCTCCATAAGAAGAATTATGAGAGAGAAATACCCTCATATAAATCCTCAGTTTGATCCGTGGCATGTGACCAAAGGTTAGTCTACTATTAGTCTAAGCTATAGAGCAATAGAGCACAACCCCCTGATATCTCATCTGCTTTGTTGTCTGTTGTTCTTTGTGTATTACATTTACCACAGGACATAAGTGCACACCCATTGTAATCCTTTTCTCTCATAATTCAGGATTGAAAAAGAAACTGGTTGTAGCATCCAATAAAAAGGACTGCAAAGATCTTGCTCTTTGGGTCAGGAGTGTCACCAACCACATGGGGTGGAGCTGTTGCTCCTCCAAAGGAAATGCAAAGGTATACAAGCATACAGACACAACTCATCACAAAGTGAAATTCTATTTTGTTTCTTATATACTTCAAATTCTGTATGCAGGTGTAATGCACAGCAAACTTTTGGTCTTCAACATGGATGACAACTGTATTATATTTCAGAAAGTTAATCACAAATTTATGGCAGCACCAGTCCTGAATAAAATATATGCCTCTACTCTTGTGTTGTCAGGAGCTGCACAGACGATGGACGTCAATCCTACATCACATCACTGGGGTCCATCGCTGGGAAGAAAACGGAACACAATACAAATGTTACCATCAGGACTTGTCAGCAGGGGACCAAAGAAAGAAGAAATGGCTAAAATTCCCCTGCCTTCAAAGCCCTGCAAGCAGTGATTATGGACAACCGTCTACTAAAAGACCTACAACAGATGACACTGTTCAAACATACAGGTATGTGTATCAAAGAGTTTGACATGCAAACTAGTGATATGGTTCAAGTCATGATTGTGTCAGTAAGAATAAGTTATGGGGAAACTAATTTGCAGTAAGTCTGTATGAGGGGGAAATGTTACACCAGACAAGACAAATAGTACTGTGCATCCCATTCATGACACAATGCTTCTAAAGAACAGGCACACAACTTTTCGTCCAAATGTTTTTCCACTGTAAAGTTTTTGTTTTGTTTTGTTTTCCAGGATAACTTGAGGTATTCCACAATGCCCTTTTGAAGTACTGTCCAAAGCGACTTCACTTTCAATACCCAGCAATGAAGGCACCCACTATGCTAGCCATTATGGATCATAATGAGAATCGCGCCACAAAGTGTGAACAAGTGTGAGCAACAACAGCAACTGGTAGGTACTACAGGAATGCAAATTACTGTAATGACACTACGTGTCTTCCCTGCAGCTCTTGAGGTTTCATCCATAGATAAACACGATGAATATTGATCTTCACATAGCTGATAGCATAGACATATGACTGACTAATGTTTTTCTTCTAAAAAAAAAAATAACATACAATACACAAACAGCTACAGTTCTAACAGATCTGTAATAACATTATAAATATCACAATCATAACTTTACAATAATTCCAACACCTTCATTCATACTGGTTTTGATTTCAGGCCTCCCAAGACACAGTGTTGTCCAGTCAAAACAGTGGATTGCTAGACCAATCAATGTGGAGACAACTCAAAAATTCAGAAATGACCTCTTTGAAAGAGTGATCCGAAGAAGACTAGACCCTACAGTCAGATTCAAAGATGCATCATCCCGTATCCAAGTACCTCGTCTGGCTGCTAACATTGCTTTGCTACCAAAGCCCAGCAAAGAGGAGGTCATACATTCACTCACCTCAAGATTCAAAAGTCCGTCGGAGCCATTGTAACTCATATATTTGACAAGGAACCTGTGTCCTTCACAAACTACAGTAGGGAACTTTGTGTGTGCATGAATAGGAGTGCAGACGAATGTGTCACTTCAAATGCCTTCCATGCCTCTTATAATGTCATAAGAGGACAACATTTTTGTTCTACATTGTGCAGTGTAATAACTGACATGTGCCTTCTACACTTGTTGTCATAGGAGGGCAACCTTTTTGTTTTTATACTTTGAAATAAATTACATGTTTTTTTCAGTTTGAGACTGCACTTATGTTTGAACAAATCCGTCAAGCCACGTGTTTTCCAAGTAAAAGCTGTTTTATCACATATTTACTATGCAATTGAAGCTAAAGTAAAAGATAATAAAGATCCTGGACGTTGCATGACTGATAATATCAGAAGCTGTTTGATTTAGCAAACAAGATAAAGGTATCACTCGAGATGTTGTAGGTACAAAGCTCTATTTATTTACATCAAAGATAGAAATCCCACATCTGTTCAGAGTGTAAGACAATATACAGACTCAGACTAGTGATGATGTGCAATGTGGACACATACAAAAGGTGAAATTGAAAATAAGTAGTTACATTGAGACATCTAAATAATGGTGGTAATATAGAAAAATAAATCAGGTAGCCTCCTATTCTGACATAAGCTGCAGTGCAATTGTCCCGCAGATGTCCGTGGAACATGTAAACATAAGGAGCCAAAGAATCTGGATCTGACTGCTGTCGTAGCCCAGCACATTTAGTTCAATTACAGTATATCCAGTGTCATTTATCTCTTGGAATCCAACATAGACACAAAATTCAGACAGATATCTTTGTCGAACAGCCCCAACCACACATGATGGCAGTGGTTTCCGATGCCCTCTGCCCAAAGTTTCACCCTTTCCAGGACTATCCGGTAGGACACCAACCTATTTTGACTGAGAACAGCAACAGGCTAAGTACAGCAACAGGCTAAGTACAGGCATAAATATAGGAACACAGTATAACCTAGGCCTATTTCAATAGTTTCAGTTAGCACTTACTCTGGGGAAAGCTGCCCATCAGGTCCACTCGGCCTGGATTGTTTCTTCCAATTAATTTTCTCACGTCAGAAAAAAAAAAAGTCAAGGACTGCCGGGTGAATCATCGCTGCAAACTCATCGGTTGCCGCGACACAGGCGATTTGTCCAGGGTCTTTTGGGTCTAAATTGACCCCTACCATCGATGGCAACACCTGGTCCCATTCTCGACAGCACAGGCTCACAATTTCAGTCGGCATCTGTTGGCAACAGCCACACTTGCACCACCAGTTGCTGTTTGACCGTGTTCTCTCGTCGGCTCCGGTCTGTTCTGTTTCACATCTTTCTTCCCTCTCACGGTCCATAATAGCTAGTTCCTCCTCTGTGAATTCGGGTTCAAATAGATATGGCTCTGGGTCTGCTACAAAGTAGTTGTCATCGTCTATAATGTCGGCCATTGTAAATGTTTTCTTGCAGCTTGCTAGTAGCACAGGTAAAAGTGAAAGTCACATTGGTTGTGTTGACGGAAGTTAGAGGGAGAGGGGGAGTTTTCAGGAGTGATGATATTAGGTCAAAGTGCTGTGAAGTGCTCTTCCGCCATACATTATAGTCCTCATTTTTATCCGCTTAGAAAATCGCCACGTTTTATTTTGTGTCACCATACTTACTCGTGTAACTACTCATGTAACCGTCTTTAAATAGGGAAAACATGGAAGTGTTTGGTGGCTTCTAAATTCATCCCTGTTTGGATCCTAAGGAATGAATGGTGCTAAGCTAAACGCTTGCATAGTTGCGCCGCTCGCTAGAGCGATTAAGTGCACGCATTGAGACGGGAGAGGTACGTATCAACTCGTCTAAGTTGAGGGAAGAACATATTGGAATATGGAAATACGGTGGCGTTTTCCTTTAAGGCAATTGATCTTTTGCATATGCTTAAATTGTTAAGAGCCTAATACCTTTGCTGTGACACACGGATCTGCGGGCCTGCTTTCTTATGGTGCTTTTCCACTGCGTGGTACGACTCGGCTCGGCACGGTTCAGTTCGTCTCGGTTTGCGTTTCCACTGCAGTTTAGTACTGCTTTAGAGTGGGCGGGATTATTCACGTGTCCTTATAGTTGCGCCTCCTCTACTGCCGTGACTCCTGAAAAACTTTTTAATTCCACGTCGCTCCATCAAGCTCTCGCTGGATCCGCTCCTCGGCTATCAACGAGAGGACAGTCTGTATTTCCTCAACAGACAATGAAACAGCCATTTTTTGGTTGTTAAAAGAAAGGTGCGCTCATTCAAAACAGTTGCGTTCGATCCTTCGCTGGCTGTGCTGATTTAAATCTAGCAGGTCTGTTGTGTCTCTTGTTGCAAGTTCAATGACGCAGGCAGTGACGATTTTCTCCGGCCAATCAGTGATCAGCAGAGTTTGCACGTCACGTTTTGGTAACGGTACGGCTCGCTTGGAACCTCGGCCGAGGTGGTACTAAAAAAAAGTACCAGGTACTGTACCCAATGGAAAACCCCCCAAAAGTGAGCCGTACTGAACCGTACCGTGCCGTACCATGCAGTGGAAAAGCGTCATTACTCTAGGGCAGTTTACGACTTCATAGACTGTTTTCATCCTACCATTATCACAAGCTTTACAAGTAAAGTGACTCCAATAGCAACTACACTTTACAGTCAGAACAGATGGGGTTTGGGGTATGACTGGTAGCGTGGGTAATGTGATACAACACGGCGGCCTGCTTTGACTAATGACGGCACCAGAAATGAGAGAGCCTGGTGCAACAGACACCGAAGATCATCTCAGGGCACTTAACCAGAGAAAGAGCTTTTGCGACGCCCATTCACTCGGATAGTAAATCAGACAAATTAGCTCCAGGCTAAAGTCAAAGTATGGGCTCTTGAGAATCTTCTTCCACCTAAAAGTTAACTTAACGCATAGGCTTAACAGAAGGTATACGAAGAATATCCATAATTCAAATGGCCGATCCAACACTAGCAATCGTGTGGCAAAGAACACTGCAAGGTGTGACAGGTAATTTGCTTCCTGCTCGGATGACGGATCACATTGTGGGACATGTGCGCTCAAGTGTTCGGCATCCAACATGTAACGTACCTGACAGATTTGATTACAATTTCTTGAAATTCAGCCCTTCCTTTTTTCTTTGTATCCTTCAGCCACAAAATAATAGGACTGTATTCCTACAAGGCCAATATATCACTGGGCTTGGCAAGGAGTTTGACCTTTCCTACAATGAAGTGTTGAAAAGCACTCAAGCAGTGCAAAGCATCTGAACTTTGATGTGGATTTTTCCGCTCTGAAGAACAGAGGTTAGCCGTAGTTGAAGGGTCTGTTCAGACTTATCGGTAAACACAAGTCAGTCTAAAGGATTTTAATGGAAATTTACTAGAGTAGTATAGTAGTCTAACTCATCGTAAAGTAGTTTTCTTGCTCTCTGCCTCCTTAAAGTTCATGACTAATACACAAAACCACCATGATTTCATTACATCAAAAGCATGAACAAGAGTTCACTCTGTTTAATAAATGTCTTCATACTCTGAACTTGTTCTGTGAATGTATAAAAGCAATCCTCCTACGCAGTGAGCTCGGCTGCAAAGGGTTAGGGGGCGGTCAGCTACCCCATGGCCAATTCAGATTCTTTCTGGAGGAGCCATTCGATACCACGTCCCGCTATTAACAAAAGCTTTCTGAGACGAGCACCTCGGGAGGCTTCAGCTGTACTAGAGGAGCAGAGCGCACAAAAAAAATAAATAAATAAAAAAAATTTTAAAAAAAGGACATGCAGACATATCAATATCAGCCTACAAGATGTGTTGTTCTCATGCCCTCTGCTATAGACGAGGTTCTTAAACACACAGTGAAAGTTGTGGTTGTAATTGCAAACCAAAAAAAATGTGGTTGCTGTGAACACACCCTGACAGACATGCTAGGGTAATAAAAACGTGGGGGCCAAAAACATATTTTTAAAACAGAACAGATTCTCAATTGCTTCAAAATATTTTACTTTTGGAACAGGGAATGGTGGAGGAACTAGAGATGCATGGATATTAAACTTTGAAATGATACCGATGATAAATTAATAGTCATGGTTGATATCCGGAACAATGACACAATTTTGGTTTTAAAAAAAAGGTTTTAAAATGCTACAAGTGAATTTAGGCATCACAATTATAATGTACTGTTTGAAAAATTTATATTTGCTGAAGGTTACATTCAACAGTGTAATTTAACCGTTACCAGTTATGTAAAGGTAAATATGGAAACTGAAATATAATGCAGCCTATAAAAATAAACACCCAAATCAGCATATAATATAATTTCTGAAGGATCATGTGACACTGAAGACTGGCATGATGCTGAAAACTCAGCTTTGCCATCAAAAGGAATAAAAAAATATACGTTATTTTAAAAATATTTCACAATATTACTGTTTTGACTGTAATGTATTTTTGATCAAATAAATGCAACCTTGGTGAGCATAAGAAACTTAATTTCAAACTTTTGACCTGTAGTAAATTACATTTAATTTGTTGATATGAATAATATATAATATGATAATAACGGCCGATAACCTCTATGGTACCGATATATCTAGGCCTATATTCTCATGGATGTTGGAGGACTAGTTAAAGGTGCAATAGCAGATCTTGGAAAATGCTAACTTTAGCCTGATAGCACTGAAAGCGAACGTCCCACCCTCCCTGCAATCGCTGTCCAAAGCCATGCCTCCTGAACGCTTATACGCTCACCGACCAGAATAACAGAGCTCTGACAGAGACAACATCAGCGGTTCCCAATCCCAGTCCTCCCCCCGGCTCTGCACATTTCATATGTATCTCTTATCACATGTGATGTTTGTTCTATTCGACCGCAAGTCATATAAGTGCCCTGCAAAGTGGACATCACCAGGTATTCCGCCAAGATTCCAGTTCGAAGTGAGTGTATATGTTCCATAAAAAGTTCATTAAAATGTGTGAGACGTAAATTTAAATAGTATTTATTTATAGACGTATATTATGTCACACTTCACACTTCTCTAGTAAGTTTCGTCTGTGTGTGAAGACGCTGCGCAGCGCAAATCCGTGAATGAATGTTTCGAAGTGAAGTAAACTTCAATGGATTTCCCCTCCTCAGGGATTAGGGAGCAAACTGTGTAGTGAGCATGTCAATCGGAACACAGTTCATGCACGTAGCTCTCTTCTAACGAGCTGGTTATCTGAATCAGGTGTGTTAACTAAGCAAGACATGCAAAATATGCAGAGCGGGGGTCGCGAAGACTGGAATTGGGAACCGCGCTGTGCTACAACATGTGTCATTCACCGGTCAGAAAACTTTATAGTACAGTTAGTAAAAGTACTACAATACCAGGAAGGAAGATCGAGTTGTTGATGTTTGCCTGCCATTCTCGCTCTGTCTGCATAGCGTACGTGATCGTGCTGATGACGCAACCTGTCTGCGCGAACAGGGTGCGCAGAGGTATGCTAATACATGCGTTGACAGGCAGGTAGGAAAGCAAATTAAAATGCTCGGAGTGAACGTTTTGATTGGACGGACATTTATTGGTCCTACACCTTCCACAGAATATATAAATACATTTAGACCACTTAACTTAATGATTGCTATCGGGATGTGAAGAGACTTTCAGCCAGCATAACAAAAAATGTTTCTGAAGACAATCACCTATTGCACCTTTAACCCTTATGACCAATTAGCTTTGGTATTACAAATTAATTTGGAAATTAGACTGCAAAAACAGGGTCTTCTGGAACACCAATGCAGATCATGAAAGGAAACCATATCAAAAGCATAGACTGGCCAGTTGAAGGGCTCGTATTCAGACGCAGTCCTTTGGACTTTAATTGAAGCAGTCGCTCTCTCTGAGTGTTCTTCCACCAGTATGAACCTGTTCCTGCAAGCCCGCTCTGGAAATTTCCCTGTTCCACGGGCAGTGACGAGCGGCAATCATTGTCTAGAGGTCCTTGGATAAAAGGCTTCTATTTATGTGCCAGATGGTGTTCTTCTGACTAAGCACAAACAGAAAGAGAGTGCGATGTTCTCTTCGTATTTGGGTTTAACGCAGACTGCCAGCATGTTCTTTCACAGTGTGCTTATTCTAAAGAGATGAGGGGAAAGAAGAAAATCATCCCACATAGTATTCTAAAATGAGAATAAATTTCACTGCTGTGGGCTCTAGAGGCAAGGAAAGGGGTAGAGCAGGTCTCACAGACTAAAAATAGTTATTATTTAGCAAGTAGTTGTTGCATCCAGTTCATTTCTAGTCTTGAATTCACATTTAGCTGTAGCAGAAATCTAAACCTAAACAAATCTTATAAAAGGTGAGCAGATGTTATTTATTTACTGCATTGAAAATCAGCCTTCAAGGCGCTATGACAGTCCTTCAAAACATCTGGAAACTCATGCCAAGAGGTCAAGGCCTGGCCAGTAATTCAGCCACTGCTGGTCATTCTAAACAACACAATCTGGATAAAACATGTTACTCCAATGACAGAAATTCAAAATTAGCATGTATTCTGAGAAAATATTTGCTATAGTACAGTATAAAAGTATAAAAGTTCTCTGATGCCAACAGCAAAAATGGCAGATTTCAAATCAAATATTTCCAGTTGTGCACCAGCCAAGCAACAGCCACTGAAATGAATGGGAACGCTAGCTTTCTCCGGTCATTATAGACCTCCTTGTAACAATGTATGTTTGGGTTTTCTCAGTGGCACACATCTGTTCTCCCTGAATCTGATATTATTGCAGAAGTATAGTCTTGCTGGCAAAACGCATAATGTATAACACGATATTTAACTATGCACACACCGTTCTCCTACTGTCATCTGTTACGCATTGATAAAGACCAAAACAAAGAAACAAGCATGAGATAACATCTGCATGTCTCCTGTCTTCTACAACAACCATGAATACAATAAATAAAGGTCCCCTAGACTACCATCAGCAAACGCCACCTATCTGACTTCACTCCAACCGGGAACGGGAAACAGTTTGATTTTGGTGGACACAAACACAGATGTACGAATCCACTCTGAGCTTGTTACGTATTCCACTTATCCTGTTAAACTTATCCTAAATCGAGTGCATCATTAACTACAGCAGGTGCAGGAAAAACAATGTTCCAAGACTTACTTGCCATGCATGATCTTGCAGTATTATAATAAACTAAAATGATTTATTGAATCTATGCTGTCACTATTGTGATATAAGGCATAACACACGATAATGGAAATAAAAATGTGCAAAAAGGGAATGTACAAGGTCTTTTAAAGTCTAAACTTATAATCAGGACACATTTAGGGACCATTTTAAATCACATCCACTGGTAATTTTAAGATGAAACAAATAACAATTGTAGTTTAATAGTGACTTGTAGCAAATATTACAGCTATTAAATACTTTCAGCCAAAGCTCAAAGCTCTCAGTGTATCAGGGCCTCCGCCTCGCTAATTTTGGCTTGAGAGCAGATGGCTGCGGCCTTTTTAGAATCATCAATGTGTCTGACGCTCAATCATTCCTGTTGCTCCACATAAGGAACAAATAGCAGTTCAGGATTTAGAGACGTGAGAGAGAGACAGAAGAAAATGAGAGGGATCTTATTACTCAAGCCAGTTACTGATTCCTAATTCATAAGAGGCCAGCGAGACTGACTTCAAAGAGAACAAGACGACCCTAAAAAGGCCTCAACTCCTCTCCCAAGTCAAATATAGCAACATCCAAAATAAAAGTGTTATGAGATGTACATAACAGAGGTGCTTAATAATTTCGTCACTAATGTTTACGCAAGCATGCATTTCATTCAGATCCATCCGTTGCATTATCTAATCTCATTCTCTAAGAAGAGGAAGAGCGCATCCAATCTGCAGTGAAGCAGAAGAGGAAGAAACCTCATTCAGTTTTATGTTGGCCAATGGAGCTACTGGGCCACAAGATGAGCGTGAAAGCGCAGCAAGACCCTGAATCAGAAACACTAGGAAAGCAACGCCCTGCTGCACTGATTTATCGACTCTGGCATATGAGCAGTACATACAACAATTACAGTCTTCGGCTAACTGCATTTGATGCACAAAAAGAACAGGCTTGATGTAATGACTGGCAAGAGGAGACCCAAATGTCATGGTTTAGCATTTGCAGCATTAAGCTTGTTACCTGTACACTGAGTCAGAAGGCCAAGAAAATCTCATTACAGTTTTTCCCATGATAAAGTGCACTGCAGACACATTTCCTGGGAACAGGGAGGGTCCAGAATAAAGGATGACACCACGCCCAGTGATGTTCATCCTGACCGAATGAACAATCAACTAATCAATCGGCCCACAAATTTAGCTCAGAAGTAATGTTCTGGGTCATTGGCCGATTGAAGTCAATGAAGCCAAACTCTCTGAAAGCATGAACACTCTGCAATTGCACCGCCCTGTCCCGAGCTGTCCGATAAGAAATGTTCAGTACCAAAAGTGTGACCTCCTTAAAGAGTAACAAGCCACAGCAACACTGAAGTATTTTCAACCCCACACCAGATCAGAGGGATCAAATACAGTAACTGTGCTCCACTTCTTTGATCTGCAGAGGTGGTTGTGGTCCGAAAGAAAACGATGGACTGCAATTTAGGAATACATACCCACTACAAAGTAAGTCTAGGGTATACTAAAATTGTAGGTTTGTGTGGACAGACTGCTGCAAATAGATATTTTACTCAACCAAATATGCAATTAAGAACACTGCACTTTGCCATAAAGGTCATTTTTAGGTTTGCCTCATTTCTGGCTCACTTTTAAATTATTAAAAGACAGAATCGTTTGTCTGTGCTTTTGACGTCCATTTACTTCAATTCAAATGTGGGAGACTGAAAACACAAGTTGAAGCTTAAAGAAGTCTTCCAATGCATATCAAGTAAAGCCACAGTGCAAAACATTTGGCTAATATATGATAATGATTTTTCTGAATTTCACGAATGCACAAAAATGTAAAAGTTCTGTGGGTCAGAAGAAATTTTGCACACTCTACACTCTTAAAAATACAGGTTCTATATAGGCATCTATTGTTCCACGAAGAACCTTTAACGTCCGGAAACTTTCCATTCCACAAAAAGTTCTTTATAGTGAAAAAAGGTTGTTGTTTTTTTCAAACACAAGATAAAAATGGTTCTTTTAAGAACTTCTTTGGGGAACCAAAAACACTCCCATTGCTGTTAGAACATTTATCGGAACTCAATATAAAAAAAAATTAATGTTGGAAATTGTAGGTTATCTTCAAGTTATCTTCTGGTAAATTCAACACAATGTTGTGAAGTTTGAGGTGAGCCAGACCACTAAAATCAAGGTAACAGTCACAATCAAGCCAAGCATTCCAGCAGCTGTGGTCTGAGGGTTGTATTTTTTATTTTTTTGAGCTGGTAGAAAGGAAAAAGAAGAAAAAACGAGGGTGGCTTTTCTTACTCTTTTGTGAGAGTCTTTTGTGATGCAGCAGTTTTTGAACACAATGAAGGTTCTTTATGAGGGGCTGCTGCAGGGGTCTAGGGTGCATTCCTTAGCCCTGGATCCTGCATATGTGTCCGTTTCACGGTTAAATAATTGAAAAACCTGAGGCCTCAATACGATACAAATGGCATCACAAATCATCTACTTAATTTCCAGCAGCATAAATCAGTCGAACCCTCACTTGTGAACAGAAGGCCAATTTGGTCAATGGAAAAGCTTTTGTTCATTCATTCAGTAGCACATTCCTGGCTAACGCCTGACCGGTGGCTTAATCTTTCACTTGCACAATTGATGCGAATTCACTCCTTCGTTCAACAGTGCTGCAAATCCGAATTTATTCAGTGAGCAAATGTATAAACCAACGGGATTAAAATGTTCTTACAGGATTGTATTTCCCAATCTCTCTAAAGCAAAGCTTAACGTATAATGTTGAGCAAAGAGAGAGAATAAATAACCAACAGTCATGTACACAGCTTGGACCTGGTGTTCCTGTATCCTACGACCAGCTGTACAATCCAACAACAGCTGGCAGCCTTCGTGCAGCAGATTTGCCTTCGTGATGCCTACTTTGACTCTTCTAGCACATCTATTATAAAGCTTACTTGTGAAAAAGCACGACAAGCAAGTCAGAGATTCAATCCAGTGGCTTATCAAGCCACGGTACGGAAACTGTTATCTCTTGCACAGGTTTGCTGGGAAATAGAAGCAACATATGGCAGCACATCTCCAAAAGCACAGTCTGAGAGCGTATGCTTTTAAGCCCAAAAAAAAGAACAGGAGAGAGTCAGAAGGTAAACAGGGCCCTATGATTTCCAATACGGAAAAAGCCATAAAAATGGAATTCACAGTATAACCCAGAATGTCATGGAATTTGGCAAATCTGAAACCCAAAGGTCTCAATGAAAACCTGTCAGAATAAAAGATCATGATTTTAAGTTGATCTTAAGAAATTGTGACAAATATATTACTATTGTACAGTGAAACGTACAGTACTTTTCAAAAGTACATTTCAAAATAACTTCAAAATAATAAATTCTTATTAAAGTTTGAATGTAAGAAATATCACACAGCTTTTATTCCACTTTTTTATTTTAACAGTAAACCTCTGTTCTTCAGCACTTTGCCAAAAAAGCCAACTGTTACATTTTCATTTAATTACATTTTAACCGATTAATTAAATTAATGATTTCCACCTTCATTTGATTACCACTATTTTTGATAAAAATTTGTATTAAATCATAAACCTAAAAAAAAAAAAAAAAAAGTTAAAACAGACAACAGAATTTCTGGAAAAGGAAGAAAGAAAAAAATAAGGAATTAAAATGGAAAATAGAATTTGGGAAAAAATAAAACAGATTTCTTACGGCCCTAAAAATGTATTTTTTATTAAATGTTTAATAAATTGAGAAAGTATAAATGTCATAGTTTCAATAAATTAGACGTTTTTTTGACTACTGAGAATTCTAATCTAACCGTTAAAACAGAATCTAGAAAAATTCAATTGGAATTTGGGAAAATATTAAAATGGAATTCAGAAAAAAAAAAAAACAGATTTCATAGGGCCACAAAACAGTTTTTTTTTAAATGTTTAAAATATTGTGAAATTGTATACATTTCATTACTTCAATTAATTAGACATGCTTTTTGACTACTGAAATCTAATCTAACCATTAAAAATGAATGGGAAAAAAAAAAAATGGAATCCAGAAATATTAAAATGAAATTCAAGAAAAATTAAAACGGATTTCATAGGGTCCCAAGTAACAGAGCTGGAGAGAGAGGTCTGTCGCACATCCTCTCGACCAAAGCAGCATCAAGCTGGCACATTTATGTTTGTTTGTTTGGCCGACTCGCTCTCACCATTGCCTCCGCAATACACAGAGTCATTAAGGCACTCGAGAAGACTCTGGGTGATTTCAGGTGAACGAGTCCTGCTGCGGTGTGGTTATGGCTGCCTGAGGGACGGAGAAATCTCAGCTGTGCCCTTTAAAGTGTTGAAGTGCACCATCAGGGTTGCTGTCAAGGACACAGAGCCATGGATGAGTGTTTGAGAGGAAGAGAAGATGATTCGGTGAGTGCACTGTTATCAGTACAAAACGTGCAGTTCAATTCCATGCATCACTCCCTCAAAGCTTCAGTTTCCATGACCACTTACCTGAGAGCACATCTAGTTCTGTTTAATCACACGTGTGTGGTCCTCTTTCTTAAGCTCTTAAGACAATAAGTGGACTGAACAGAATACGACCTTCCCTGAGGTATGCTATCATTCACACATGAACCCCCTACAAGTGCAGATAAACACAGACAGGTTCAACGTACAGGTCAGTCTCTCTAGTTCCATTCCACCATTAATCAAAGTCTCCAAACTTCACACCATGGTGAGAAATATTTTCCTGTCAACTGCTCGCTGAAATCTCAGCAGACATCATGTGAGCAACGAGGAACTTGGTGCAGAGCAAACTGGAATGGAGACACGAACAAAAATCACAGTATGTACCGCAGGTCTCCTTGATCATGATTTCAAAGCAAAAATTTCTAAGCACTCCCAAAAGAGATATGGAGAAGTAAACATGGTTACGGGTCAAAAAAAATTAAGAGTTGGAACAAGTTTGTGTGAACGGTGGTTGTCAATAAGACATTCATCTGTTGATTTATGCATCTACATGTTGAATGAAGCCGAGCTACAATGCATTATTTAGGTTTGCTAGTTGACTTCAATCTCTGAGTTTTAGTCAGACTAAAGTGTTTAAATGACATTGTAAAAAGACTAATTATTACTGTAGTCCAATTGAAATTAAACTTTTAAAGTACATGTAAACAATCCTGGTATCATTACTACCAGTATTATTTTAATATTTATAAATATTTTAAATAAGCCTTTATTTTAGTAATTGTGTTATGTGTTTTAGTTGTTATTGTATTATTTTTTTCTGTTTAGATTTAATTTATTTTTATTTCATTTTAGTTTTAGTAAGTTTAGTACTTCAAACTCCACAACTGACTGCCAGTGTTATTTTAGTATTATTTATACTATCATAATATTTATAAATATTTTAAATTTGCCTTTATTATTTTCAGTTTACATTTTGAGCAGGCCTAATTATGTTATGTGCTTTTGTCTGTTTTTTTTTTCTTTCTATTTAGCTTTAATTTAGTTTAGTTTTCAATTTTAATAAGCTTAATACTTTAAACTTTATTTTAGTTAGTTCCCAAGGCAGGGTTTCTAATTTATTTTAACTTTTAAAGTTAATGTAAATGACCCACCATGTTTACACAACTTACTATTGTTATTTACTATTATAATATTAATGAATATTTTAATATTTTAGTTTATATGCATTCATTTTCAGTTTTCACTTTAAGTTTAATAATTTTATTATGTGTTTTTGCTATTTGTGTTAGCTTTTATTGTTTATTTTTAGCTTTAATTTATTTTTATTTTAGTACTTCAACAAACTTTTTATTGTAGTTATGTTCCAAGGCAACATTTCCATTTATTTATTTTTATATATATATATATATATATATATATATATATATATATATTATATATATATATATATATATATATATATATATATATATATATTTACATTTTAACTTTTTCAATTTAATATATACACACACACACACACACACATATATATATATATATATATATATATATATATGTGTGTGTGTGTGTGTGTGTATATATTAAATTGAAAAAGTTAAAATGTAAATATAAATATATATACACACACACACACACACACACACACACATATATATATATGTGTGTGTGTGTGTGTGTGTGTGTATATATTAAATTGAAAAAGTTAAAATGTAAATATATATATATATATATATATATTTTTTTTTTTTTTTTTTTTTTTTTTTTTAATATTAAGTTAAAAATAACACTGCTTACTACAGCTGTTACTTTTTAGCTGTAGAAACTAACAGCAGCTGCTCGCCACAAGCCCTATCCTGACCACTAGATATACGACAAACATGAGGCCTAGTTTCTGTGAAAAGCACAGGTCAACTGGGAAGTTGCCTACATTTATATTGCTCTAAAAACAACTTTTTCTTATCTTATCCTGAATATTAATCACCAACCTCTAACACTTATTTCGGCTGCATTATTAGTTCATATTAACAACAAACACTATAAAAAAAAAAACAGCCTATATATAGTTAACTGGAACATTCCCTACATTGTACCATATGCAATAGTCACGTACAGGGCTTCCCCCAAATTTTCTGCATCATGTCATAAGCTTGTTAGGTCTAAGCATCCTGGGAATGAAAGCTTAGTGACATAACAACAAAACAGTGCAAGGAATGCACAAACCTCACGCCTGATGCCAAACAGCAGCGTGAACACGTCTATCGACAGCACGCTTCCCCTCTACACCCTCAAATCCAGTGGTGCGAATGTTCACTGAGGTCACAGCAATCCTTAGTCAAACTACAGGCCGTTAGCACCTACGTGATGTGATGACATGGACAGGTCTGGATCGGAGATCCTGCTGCAGTACGTTACTGCCCTCCCCCTCCTCTCGGCCGCTTTACAGAAGCAACAGTGGCGTGATAACACTTTTACAGAGGAACAATAAGCATGCTTTATGGGTGGTTAAGAGACTTTTTTTTCTTAGAAATGGGGCAGATAAAGTCAGTGCATTGAAAGTATCGCACCAGCACCTTCAAGATAGATATAAAAGAGTGTCTGTGCTAAAAGGATTTCTGGGACGTCACCAAACCCACTACAGATTATCCCTAAAGCCACTATGGTTAATCATCTGTCACTGTCCACAGAATAGTGCCAGAGTTTGACAGCTAAGAACGTAGCCTGTTGATATTCAGCAGATATAGTTCGCACTTAGAAGCAGCGTAATTATTGTGAACTAAAATTAAGACTATAAAACAATTTGTCACTTGAAAAAAAAATATATATTTAATTTAACAAATAAAATATATATAAAAACACATTATTTTAGCATGCCGCCAAGAATACACTTCTGATAACTAAAACTAAAATAAAAATTAATAATAAAAATGACAAATGGCACAACAAAATGATTAAATGTTTAACTAAAATTAATGAGTCCTTAATGAAAACAGAAAATAGAGAACTAAAAGAACTAGGAAAACTAAAATAAAAAATAAATATATCTATATGGATTAAACCATTCAAATAGTAATAATAATAATAAAAATAATTGTACATAATGGGTTTTTTTTTTCAAGACCAAACTATGCACTAGCGCTTGAAAAAAATGATTATGTCAAAGAATAAATATACAAGGCCATATCCAAATGTCATGTTATGCCTCATTCTGCATCAAATCCTTAACAATAACAATAAAAATAAATTTCTTTATCAAAATCTTTTATGCTTGAACTGTACACAGTCTTTGTTTGTCAGCTAAGATAAGATAATGCAGACATTCTTTTATTGATAAGAGATTCACTGAGAACACGGTCTGTGTTAAGTCCTTCCAAAGAACAGTCCAACCAGATAAGTGTCAAACCTAAGACGCTCTGTGTACCTAATCTAGCCCCAGCCACACAAAGATAACAACAGAGAGAGGTGTCACAGTCTTGGCAGAGTGTTATCCACACTGACACATAATAGAAGAGTGACATTTATCAAGTTATATCAAGCGATACAAAGTCTGTTTCCTCATATAAAATCTGCCAATGCTTTTGAATAGGGAACAGAAAATGTCATTTATTTCAGAAAGTCAAATGGCAGGGTTTCAAATGACCACACTGTCAGTCAGGACACAAGGACAAAGCAACCTAATCATAATAACAGAGAACTGGAAAAATACACAATCAGCCACAACCATTTCACCAGCATTTTCAACAAACGCCACAAAACTAACCTGTATATACTCAAACAAAACATTTCTCTCCTTTGAAAGTGAAAAGCAAAACTAGATATTTATACATGCAAGCAGAGGAAATATAGACTTGTGTGTTAATAATGCTATAAGAGAAAAGCTGCAACAAACACGAATGAAAACATTTTAACACTGCAATATCAACTCACGACTGAACACAATCTTTGTAGGCTTCTCACATAGCTTTTTATTTTGAAGATCACATCACAAATTGTTCGTTGACATTGGACTACAACACACTTTAATAAAATAAAATAAAAACACTTGGGTTACCTAACGAACATTAAACTCTATAACAACATCAAACACTAAGTATTGCTCAACTCTACAATCAAACAATCCCATAAAAGTGCAACACAATTAAATACATGCAACTGCTCATCTAAAGCATTACGCAATGTGTGCATCAATTCATGTTTAAAGTTATTATAAAAGTGTTACAACTTGAAGCACGTTATGTTTTGGAGCTGAGTGTTTTGACCCGGATAAACGCATGCAGCGCCACGACGCGCGCACTGCGGGTCTCTTTCAATCACTGAAACAATCACTCACGCGCTCGAAATCAACGTGATCCGACCAAAACAAAAACCCGTGAAATCACTCGGTAGATCCGTCACCGATCATCCCCTGACAGCTGCCGGTAAACGGACGTGAATTTACAGCTGTTACGCTGCTAGTACAGGTTAGATAGGCCAGGAATCATCGCCGCACAATGACACACGACACGGTTCAAAACGAGCTCCGTCACAGATTTCACGGACCTCGCCACAATCAGTTCACGTTACCTTTTTCATTCGCGGTGCCTCGGCCACGGTGCCGTCGCAGTTGACAAACGCCTCGCCGCCGTTCTGCTGCGGATCCGGCCGCTTCATCGCGGACGCCTGCGGCATCTTCACGGGGTTCGGAGCGGTGGTCACCGGGCTCGACTCCACCGCCGCTGCTGACGACGAACTCGAGTTATTTTCACTCTTCTTCTCCTCTGCCTTCGGTGTCAGCGGAGACATGGCGGGGGGAGCGTCTTTACCGGCCACGTCTTTTAATTCGACCTCGGCCATTTTCGCTGCCACAGCCTGGACTGACATAGCTGCGAACCGCACTGTGCTTTTTTTTCCAACAGAGAGAACCGACACACGAACGGATACGGTACGCACGGTGGGATGACGCGCAGCGCAAAGCACCATGGGACATGCAGTTCACGTTACCAGAGCGTCTATTACGTATCATGTTACGCGTGGTTAATAATAGAAAACGGTAGTATTAATAATGTTAATATTTTTCCCCATTTATTCAAACGTCTTAAATGTAACAGACATCTTTCAAATACCACGCTCTATTATTTTAGTATAATAAAAACTTATTTTTATACCACTGTCAACTATAACTTAAAAAGTACTGTGGCTGGTAATACAGTGGTACAGCACTGGCAACAGATACAACCATAGTACCGAATACTTACCATAGGTATTTACAAGGTACTTCAAGAAATAGCATGGCTCTACCATGCTTTTATTCAGTTTAACCACTGTAAAATATGAAAGATAGAAATTAAAATACGAAAGACTTCTTAAAGATTTCTTATATTCTCTCAGACCTTGTGCATAAACATAAATCAATTTCAAATTAGCATTCTAGCAAATTTAAATTGTAGTTCCGGTGAAGCTGTTAAAGCTTTTATAAACTATAAAAATAACGTATTTTCTTACCATTTATGACCATTTGTAGGTGTGCAGCACTGCCATCCAGTGGTTAACACTGGGGATAGAGTTCAAGACCTTTGAGTAAAAAACAATGCTGGGAATTTATTCATTTGAAAACCAAAGACAAAAGTGGAAGCTCATTCCATTTCAAGTTTCACTTCAGACACAATATAAAATACAAACAACATAAACATTTCTTGTCGAATATGTAATTTGGCATTCAAGATCGGGATCATCAGTCATCCCAGCTCTTCTGTATAGTGTAAAAATAACAGTGAGGAGAAATAACAAAAGCCCGTCACTGAGAGCAAGTAAATAAACATCATTACACCAAATAGTTTAAGAAGTAAATATGACTTATGCTTGTTCATAGTTGCATGTCATTACAAGTGCATGAAGAAAAACTACCAGTAACTGCTTTGTAATTGATTAAAAAAAAAAAAAAATCATAACCCCTGCAGTGTCCACCCATCCAAACTAACCAGAAAGAATTTACATTCGTGTATAACTACATTTTCTTGTATGATAAATACAAAAAAAATTGTATACAAAAACCAGTGGAACAAGATCCATTTTGACACTGTTTCAAGTCATAAATATCTCAGTGTTGAAATTTAAAACATTTTCCTCAGCTAAAATGACTTTCTGTGCTTTGTCTGTATTTGCATTAAGGTTGCAAGTAATGTGACAGTACAATGCATCTCGAAAACATGCAACATCACAAGAATGTAAAGGTAAAAAAATCAGTCTTTATCACATCCCAAGGCTTGTGCAGTGTTTTCCTCTGATAACGTGACATCTCAGTCCCCGAAGATCCAGAGTACATTCACTCCTGAAAGACCCAGATTCACTCTCCTGGTACAAAAAATGGGGGGAAAAGGTTTCATCTATTTTGTACTTCAAAATAACACATACTTTCAAGATCCAAAGAGCAAACCAAAAATAGAAACTGCTCTTCTAGCAACAAAATTCCTTAAAACCAAGCAAATCACAGATAACATGATCTGGCTCTGCACCCCTTTACCTAAATTCAATACTTCAGACCTATCTGCCCTCTAGAAACTTGCGTTCTGCAAGTGAACGACGCATTATTGTGCCATCCCAAAGAGGCACAAAATCACTTTCAAAGACTTTTTCATTAACTGTTTCCACCTGGTGGAATGACCTGCCCAACTCAATCAGAGCAGCTGAATCCTTGGCCATCTTCAAGAAACGGCTAAAAACACATCTCTTCCATCTTTATTTGAGCCTCTAACTCGAACACTCTCTATTCTAATTCTATTTTATCTGTCTTCTATTTAAAAAAAAAAAAACACACTTGACCCTCTTTCAATTGCATATTTATTCTCTTAACTGCTAGCTTTTCTTGAAAAACTAACACTAGCTTTCTTTTTTCTATTCTATCTACTTGTTTCTTAAAAAAAAAAACAAAAAAAAACTAGCTTTCTTTTTCTATATTCTATCTACTTGTTTTCTTTAAAAAAAAAAAAAAAAAACCTTGCTACGTGAACTGCGTTAGGCTAACTGAGACTTGTTATAGCACTTGCATGTTGTTGCTCTTTTGTTGGTTTTGATTGCTTCTATTGTCCTCATTTGTAAGTCACTTTGGATAAAAACGTCTGCTAAATGACAATGTAAATGTAAAATGTACATGTAAATGTAATAAATCTACACTCACCCCAGCATGCCAGACTCCTTGGTTTTGATAATGTAGAGGAACATCAGGATGGTATGAAACAAGTTATTTCTGCCCTGTGGAAACACAGTCAAGCATGAGTCACATAAAAGTTACTCCACTGTAATTATAGTTGGAGAGTATGTTCTTACCTTAGGCAAGCTGTAGATGTGGCCCTGGTAGATGAGCTGATAATGAGGAGGGTTTGTGCTACTTTGATGAATGCAAAACAGGTTCTCATTGGACACATCTGTTAGAAATTCATACATAAATGAATCATAGATAAAACAGGCTGTATAAAAAGGGGTTATAGTTAATTAAAACATTAAAAATAATGAAATAATATACACATTCAAGTAGGCGCCGAGGTAAAATTCCACATTTTCATTTAGTTTAGCTTGATTTAACTAAAATAAAATGACCAAAAAAACACCACCACCAGTCCTAAGTTCAGTCAAAATGACTAATATGCATTCATACATGGTTACCAAGTTTTAATTCTAATTGCTAAAGTTCTATCATTAAATACTTGATTATCATAATATATTTATAATGCTTGACTGACTGATGTTAGTGTACTTTTAGATATTTAAAAAGATGTGCTATTTTCCAAACATTATATATTTTTTGTTTACTCGCCAGACTATCTATCTATCTATGGTGAAGCACACCATAAAATAATTGTATCAATTCATACAGGGCTAGTAGTATATACAGCTGTATAACCAGATACACACCCAGGTATCGGATCAGTACTCGGTATCGGCCGATACCCTGAGCCTAGGTATCGGAATCAGTATCGGGAAGGGAAAAAGGGTATCGGAACATCTCTACTCAAAAGCATGCAAAAAAACTAAAATATAAAATCTTAATAAAAACTATTAGTATCTCAATTATGCTAAAATAACACTGGTATTGCAACACATTGTCTATGTATACCTGGTTTATCTGGTGTCTGTATAAAATGCTGGGACGTAAAGGTTTTTCCGTCGGGATACTTAGGATGTGGAGGGAGCCGTGAGTCCAGATATGTACACAGCACATGCATCAGGATCTGTGTTTGTCATAAAGTGTTTGCGTCAATGTAGAGCAAACATAAATGCAATGCATCAATGATATTTGTAATGATTTCCTCTAAACTGCAATGCATTGGTAATATAGCATCAAAATGCTGCAAACACACCGCAGAGTCTGTCGGAAGGTCTGTGTCCCATTTCCGGTTTTTGAGATCTCCTCCTCCATTCCAGCGGAAAGAGCTCATGCAGCCGCTATGGGCTAATTCTGCAAGAGATACAAACGAACACACAGTAGCATCATTTCTGTTCATGATATAGGACCATGGTAAGTCTACATATTTATTATGCTTAATCCCAGTTATGTATTCTGCTCACCCTTGATTCTCTCCATGAGATACTCCTGGTTTGGTGTGACATCTAGATACTGTACGATAGCATTGAGGGTGGGGATTGCAGAAGCTTTGACCACAGCAGCTTGTTTGAGACTGCTGATGCTGGCCTCTTTATGAAATAAGGTCAATAGAAGTGAGACATAATGGAAACTTTTACAGCTAAATATCTTTGGCAGAAAAGATGATTACCTCCGATCTGGAGCTCAGGGCAACCCATCCTCCTGAGCTGACTGTTGACTGAGTCGATCTCTCTGACCAGATGAACTAGAATGGTGTCATTGATCCACTGGAATAGTAAAGTGAAAAAGATTGACGTTTTCTTAAAAAAAAAAATTCAATTCAATTAAAAATTAAAATAAAAACTTAAATGAATAATAATAATAATAATTAAATAATACATATTTAATTCTTTGTTATTATTTTTATTATTAAATAGTTAAAGAATAAATCATTTAATACTAAAACAAATATAATTAATAAATATAAAATAATAATAAAATAAACAATGTATAACAACAATTTAATTTAATACAATAATATAATAGTAATTTAATTATTATTGTTAATTTAATAAATAAAGAGTAAATTAAGAATAAATAATTAACTAAATGCTAAATAAGCAAAAAAATTAAATATTTATTAATAATAACAAATACTTACTATTTAATTCCTTATTACTATTAATAAATAATACGTAAATACAAAACTACTAAAATAAAAATAAAATGTATTATTCTTATTATCTAAATGCATACATACACAAAAAAAAACAAAAACAAAAAAAAACAAATGGACTCACATTTCTCAGTTTTGCAGTCCAGCTGTCGATACTATCCGTCACCACACGACTCGTCGTGATTCTTGCCCAGACCTGTAATAAATTGAAAAATCTCTTTACTGATCTCTTTCTCTTTAATAAAGATGATTTGAAATCTTGCTATTAATTTGATCCTCACCTCTTCAGCAGCTTGTTTAGAGCCCAGCTCTGTGTCGTCTTTATGAGCAGATGGTGCCTGTGAACGGCAGGCTGGCTGATACTGAAACTTCCTCAGGCTCTGTGCGTAATCGCCCACTGAACGACTGTAGTTCCAGAACGATGGACTGTGTCTTGGAGATGTTGACTCTGGACTCCCTAAATAAAAACATATTGCAAAGAAAATGTTGTAGGCCACTGCTTAGCACAGTCACAATTTGATTCACAACTTTATGTCCAAGCAGGACTCATACCCAGTTGACTGCGGTGGCTTTTCTCCTCCTCTGTACGTAAAAACTTCTCCAAAGTCTTCAGGTCATCGATGTAGTCCTCCTTACCTCCGGGTGAATTAAAGACTGACGGGGATGTGCGGTACCGAGCGCGGAGACTGGTGCCTTCAGCCGGTCCGAGGTTGCTTGGGTATGGAGAAGAACTTGGAGACGGACTATAGTTCAACACCTGCAGACATAAAAAGCAGTGGGTTTGTGAACAGAATGAAATACCAAAAATGCAATTCCATTTCAGCATTTCAAAGTACTCAACCTTGCCGAATGCCATGGAGGGTGAAAAGGGTCCTCCCGCTGAAGAAGGGCTGCTCAGGGGTGGACTGAACCCAGACACACAGCTGGGGGAAAACTTGGGGCTGGTGCTTGAGGGTCGCGCAGGACTAAAACTGAGTACATTCTGTCCCTGCAGGGGAGACGACTGCACTGAGACTGGAGCTTCCTTCTTTTCTTCTTTCTGAGGCGGAGAGGCTTGAATCCCTGTGAACACAGCATACTTTTAAAGCACACCTGATTAGTTCATACATACATTAAAAAAAATAAAATATATATATATATATATATATATATATATATATATATATATATATATATATATATATATATATATTTATTTATTGTGGAGTATCACAAAAACTTCATTTCATGATACTCATTTTATATTATTATATTTATGTTAATTATTATGGTTGCTGAAAGTAAAAGTGCTACTAAATGTATCATTATTTGTGAGAAAGTGCGACATGCTCAAGCAAAACGGCTACTATTTTTGTAATCAGCACCCCAAAATTAGTAAGAAACAAGTATTGAATTTCATACAGCAATTAAGATACAGGGCAGTGTAAATGTGTTGTGGCGCAAGCAATGGTCTTCTCAATGAAGTAAATTTCAGATGTTACAGATGTCAGTTCCAGATGTTAAAATAAGACTTTATTGCACAAAGCTGAGATGACAGTCACCACATCTAAGTCTCCTTCCATCCAGCCACCCATACTTATAGCTTGTTCTTATCAGTCTTTTTTAACCAAAAATTGGTAATCTGTTTTTCTTTTTTTTTTATTGGTTTCGCTTGTCTGATTCACTAATCACTACAATTAACTGAATTATTAAAAGGTCCACCTGTCCCATTTTTAATGGTGGAATCTGGCCAGATCGGCCATTTATAAAATAACTTTTATTTCACTCTCTCCTATTGGTTGGAAGTGTTCACATTGGACATACATCAAAGTTGTTTGTGTTGTACCCATCATATTGTGGAAATCACCCAAAGTTCATTGGTTCACTTAAGTTCATTGGTACAATGAATCCAATGGAAAGCACCGGTACTGCCCAATGAAGGGCACCTAAAACTCACAGTGGAATAATCATCATATTGATCCGTCTATTAGTTATTATTATTATTATTACTATTAGTGAGAGATAGCATTGTGCATGGTTGTTTTTACCCAAAAGACTTCATTCCAGATGCCAACTAACTCACCAGAGCCCTTGAGTCCAAGAAGTCGATGTTGTCCTGGACTGACTGTGATCGTGGATGGAGCCATAGTGTACTTGAAATACTTCCAGAAGTCAAAAAGAGCATTGAGACTGAACAGGGAAGCCAGGGCAAGCTCTGTCCAACAAAACCAGTCAGATGAAAACCAACCAAGTAGATCACTGACACGCTTTGAGCTCTTATTATACACTTACCAATATACCAGATGGGCCAGTAGGTTATGTTGTAGTATCTGCTAAGAAGCTTTCCAGACCTAAAATACAAGGTAACTTGGTTACCTGTGGTTCAGAAGACACTAAAATCACATTAGGGATTATTAGGGGCATGTCTGAACTCACATCTCAGTATAGATCATCCCAGCCAGAGACATATTCAGCACGGCCCACGCCAGGACAACCTGCCGTGCCTGTTCCTCCCTCCTCAGCTTTATGGTTTTGTCGATGAGGGAGGTCATGCCTTCCTTTGATGGGGTCATATCTGCACTTTATCCCCTAAGTTACCAAACCATACGCTTTCATAATAAAACAGAAAGTATAAACAGACAATATCAGCAGCCACATAAAGGATTTCAAAGAATGCGAACGGCTCCAGTAAAACTGCAAACCTTTTGTGTTTAAAGAGAATAAAACTATACAATACTCAGTTGTCACTTTGAGAGCTTATTAGTATTATAATCCAAGTTAGCCAGCTGTAATGTTCAGTTACACTATATGAGGCTTTCATGCAATGTGCACTTGAGAAACACTTCCATAGCAAACTCTACACTGAGACAGCTGGAGAACTCGCAAGACAATTAATAAAACACGAAAGAATATATTGGCTTTTAGGAGTAAAAAGCTTCTAAACTCTACACAAATTCACTTTAAACGTGATTTGATACATACTTCCTTTGCATTAGCCCTCCATGAGCGCGGTAAAGTAGGAGGTGTGAAGGCACACACAATAAAGAATATCAACAGAGTGAATGGAGCAGCAAATAAATTACTGTCGAATGGCGTTTCAAAATAAAAGTCTCTCATGCGCTCTTTTCTCTTACCATTACACAGGCACCATGTATGTTAAACATCCCTTAACTAAGTAAACAATATTATGTATTATCGTTAATGGCTTTCCCCGACATTTAGATGTTAAGTTTTATTCATTTCGTGACGATTGAGATGATCGAAAAAATACATTTATGAATGGAGGATGGACCCTCAAAATTGTCATAAAGGTGCAACTGGTTTAATTTGCCTGAATTAAATAAATCATGTCGTTTAAAATAATTACAATTTGAAAATACGATATAAATAATTACATGATGTTTGAGGCTGCTTGATATAATGCCACAAACTCCCTGCAACCCATCTTAAAATCACCAGACGTCAGCAAGAAACTGTTCTTCAACCTAATATTCAGAATAACTCAAATTCTGAGTTTAAGTGTAAAGCCTCTTGCTTAAAACCAGCAAAAACCAAATCGGTTCCTGAAGAAAAAAAAAAAACTTAACACAGTTTTTATTTTTCAAATTGAGATTTATTTAATTGAAGGTCTGATAGGTCCAAATGAGGTAAGTGTCCTAGGGCAAAAATGAAAATGAGAGTATTGCTGAAATTCCACGTCTTTGGATATTTTGGGTGTGAAGGTGTAACAAAAGGTGGCTGCTTCAATACAATTCAAACAAAATTGAAAACAACTCTTTTTGTAGCTAAACGATGCGTTGCCCCAGTCTTACCATCTACCATCTGGTAAGACAATACATTTATAGCTGTTTGGTGAGTGTGTATCTGACAAGCGACTAAAAGAACAAACCTTGAGACTTAAACCTCTTTTTAATCCTACTACTCTTATATAAACTGTGGGCAGGAACATTATTTGAAAACAATAAAGGCGTTTCATATCACAAAGTAAAATAATAGCTAAGTTAGAAAAAGAAGTCAGACAACAGTTAAGTTAGATGACATTAAACACATCTGCAAGTAACCGCCAAGACACTTCATCCGTGAAAATAATTGAGTGTAAATGCAAAAAGAAAACAGAAATGCAGCCACCATGAAAACGCGTTCAATAATTCTGATATAGCAGCAACATGGAAACTGAAATTAAGATATGCATTAGCTCTTTTTTCATTTTTCTTTTTCTTTTAGCAGCACAGGAACACAATTTCAAACATTTACACAGAAATAAAGGAATGGGAAGAACATAAAATGAACTTAAGAATGTAATAGCACACAAACTCACTCAAAACTTAATTGTGTGAAAATGGGTGAACATTGAAAATGAAAATGAACATTGTCTGAAAAACAGTCATAACATGGAGTTCATTTGCATAGATGTGTTGGAATGACACATTTGTGTCAGCACAATATGTAATATATTTGAAGTAAACGTCTCAAACACCTCACACCTCTTGAGTTACTTTTAGGTCCACTAATATAAAGATAACTGACTTGAAAAATCAATTTTCAAAAGTGCAAGAACAAACTAATGAGAAAAGAAATTGGCATGTCTCAAAATATCTTTTTCCTATATATGAGAAAAGTTCAAGTAGATGACTGATATTTTGAGAAAATAAAATAAATGTAAAATAAAGTGATTTAATGAAATTTGATGATGTCCTATCTATGCTGACATGAATTCCACACAACTAAAGTAAAACACAACCAATCTTGGCATGTCAAACCTCACCATTTCTATTGGCAGTTGACTGTTAGATCAGTTTTTGGTCTAAATTTAAAACTATAACCCGCAAGCACACCTAATATGGGAAACCAGCCCCAAAACAAAAATAACTTAAGGAAAAACTATGCAAAAAAAAAAATTAAATAAAACCCTTAGAAATGACTAGCCCTCCTCTTGTATACCACGGATAACCAGTGAGAGGTGATATCTGAAAGTGCATTTGTATCGTGTCTTTGCTAAGAAGGATTTTAAGACTCCCAAAAGATTAAATCCCTCCAGGATTGCGAGTATCCCTGACCCATAAGTGATGGTGTTCAAACAGATCAAATGAGCAAACAGCATCCCGCTTATTCATTACAAACATTATAGAGCGCACCAGAAACTACCTGTCTAAAACTGTTCATATTTCAATCACGTGCAAAATCTTTCAATATGTATTCTTCGATTCGCCTCTTTCCTTCCTTCCTACCTCACCTTTACTCCACTTTGCTACATGCTTAGTGTCCATCTGAAACTGTCCTGTGAGCTCATGAAGCTGTGATGGTCACCATGCATGGATAGAAACCGTTTAACATATTCATATATGCTTATATCATGCAATAACATTCACTGTAAATAATCCCTATAATAAGAGTTACTTATACCTGAGAAGTAACTCATCAGATCATTGTATTAATATCTCTATGATAAGCAAACAGATCCCACTGAAAGGACTGATTGATGTTTCTATCCATTCTGTAGAATAGCATTTTCGTGGGAGCACATGCATCCTATATTATATAAAAAATGGCCTCTGGGAATTACTAAGCAAATACATTTTGTAAGATAAAAAGCATCATATGTTTAACAATAATAGGTATTATTATTATAATTATTAAATAACCAGATAAATTATAATAATAATTATAACACAGTTGCATATGATAGCCAAGACAGATGTATGCTCTTTGTTAAGGAATATACAACATACTGCATTATTTAATCATGGTTTGAGGCCAATTCAATTAAATTCAAGTATGTAAAACGCCACCGCCTGCGGATATGAGACAGCAGCAGCTGTTTCGCTCCGTTATAAAACATCAAGCTTGTGTTCTTGTGTTATGCCTACATGACCATCTAATGTGACTTTGGGAAATTAAACTTAAATACAGTAACAATAATAACTGAATCTTTTGTAGGCTGAGGAGGTGGATAGGAACGGAAGCCGACATCATAAGTTGACATCACGGACATCTGTAGGGGTGCAGGACAGGTTTTCTGATTGCATCCCTTTGCTGGCTCTGCCCTCCTGTTGCTGTTGATGTTGTTGACTTTCTTTCAGGCTGTTGGTCAGTAACTGCTCGATCTGCTCTTGACATGACTTCAGACAGTCCTAGAAGAAAGAGAGAAATGAAAGAGAGAATACTACAATTATGCTGCTGTGTAATTACTTCAATGATTTGTCCATAATTATTGTAGTAACTAGACTCAAAAAAATGGGTGTAGGATTTACTTGAAACTTTTTCCCTCAGAAATTGCTAGTAAACTTCACAATTAATTACAAAGCAATTGCAAGCAACATTGAACTAAACATGTTTTTTGAAGTAGAAAGATTGAACTAGTACTTTCTTTTGCTCCAATAATCTTTGTTGTTTTTACAATTAAAATAAATAAATAAATAATGTTTACAGTTTCAGAATCATTCACCCTCAAACACCACATAAAATAAAACTGTTGTTGTTCTCATGTTGGTCAGACATATTTTTTCCTGTCTAAATGGGCGGTTCTTAGCCAAAATGAAGCTGTAAACTGTTTCAGATTTTATGCCAATCAGCTATGCACGACTATGTACACTCTTAAAAATTAAAGTTCTTTATTGGCATCGACGATTCCATGAAGAACCTTTATCATCCATAGAACCTTTCAAGGTTCTTTATAGCAGAAAAAAAGGTGTTTAAATGTTAAGAAAAATGATAAGAACTGTTCACTGAAAGGATCTTTGAGGAACCAAAAATTTTTCTACTATGGCATCACTGAAAAATCCCTAATTGGAACCTTTATCTTTCAAACAATAAAACATTGATATCTGTGTCTCTCTTTCTGCAGAAATGTGGGAGGTCTGACGGAATGATCCCGTATCAAGCTCTCGTCTTTTTCTCAGGATAATTAAAACCTGTTCTTTCCCTAAACCGAATGAGACGGCCACAACAGGCCCTGTTGTCCTGACAACTACAGGCACAGGAAGGAATGGTTGCTAACGGCAGAATGTGGTGTTTTTTCCAGAACTTAAAATGTAGAAAAAACTTAACACATTACATTGAGGAGAGAGAAAAGAATGTGTTAAACCTTATGAGTGTATGTGAGGAGTTTAAATGGGGCGTTCACTCTCTGGGTCCAATTCAAAAAAGATTTACTGTGAGACTTTCAAAACAGCCTGAAGCCAAGATGTGTAAGTTTGTGTAAGAGCCTGAGTGTGTGTGTGTGTGTGTGTGTAACATTGCACTTTAATCCACAGATGTGGTTGAGAGGCCTGTGTCTCGCCACAAGTATGCAGCTCTGAAAACACTTCACTATTGCTGCAGTGAACACACACAAACACTCATTCATAAAATGACACATTTCTCCATTTCCATAAAGTCATGCATGAATGTCCTGCACACGCACATGTCTGCTATGTCCACCGTTTGACAAAATTGACTTCAGTATTGAAAACTCATTTGAAAATTGATAATGCTAAACTATCATTTAAAAAATGCTCTCAGTCTCTAGGTTTCTTATCCAGGGGGCCTCAGCAAACTTAAACGTGTTTAAAGTAATAAATTATTGTTAATATATTGAAATAATCTAAATTAAAATTATAAAAAAGGATCAAATCTTTTTTTTTTAGCCCTCCATAAGTATTTTTACTGATGAACATATAGCTCTTGAAACATCTGGAATCAGAAAATTATTTGTGGTTAATTAATTTAATATATCTTTAGTTCTTATATGAAATTAAAAATGTTGACTGAAACAAAAAAATTGAAAAACACAATAACTAATGCTAAAATGGAAATAAATAAAAACTATATAGAAATAAAAAACTAATAAAAAGTACAAAACAAACAAGAAATAAAACAATAATAAAACATTAATTAAAATTAACTTTTAAAAAATATATATTAATAAAAACAAAATAGCATTTCAATGATATTAAAACAACACTGCTTGAAATAAAACAGATGAACCCTGAGATGTGTCCCGTCCCAACTTCCTTTTTTAATAGGAAATACAGAAAAGAAAAAAAATGGGTCATCAGGAACTTGTTCTTTCATAAAATGTCACAGAATCAATGGATTACTGTACAACTAAACAAATACACTAGGGCTAATCCTGAGTTAAACTATATCTTGAATGGTCATTTGCTATATAATTACTGAGATTTAGTTTCACTTCTTTTTTTTTACAGTACAAAGATGCTGGACACTTACCACATCAGTGTGGGTGATTTTAGCCAACAGCTCCGTCAGACTGTCCCCCCACAGATTTTGGTTGCTCTGGTCGGGCTGGAGGCCACATACTGCTGCCCCCACACATCCTGTGGCGATCATGGAGGGAAGGTACATGGTGAAGCTGTGATCTGAGGAAAAAACAAGCACACACACATCCCGAAACATCAGTGACCTGGTCAGTACGTTCCCTAGAACATTACTCACCTGTGAGAAACTTCAAAACAACTTCCCAAAAAACAGTTGTGATAATGCAATCTGACTGAGGAGTCTTAATGCATCTTACATCTGCTTTGAATTCCACGCAAACCTGAACCTGACGTTCACACGCTCTTCAGTTTCAGACCTGTTTTAACATCACCACCTCCCTTAAATCGTCCTGCAGCTGCGAATGAAAAGTGAGGAGAGCCTTCCTTCTCCTCCTACTCCCTCCCTTCATCTCTCAGAGGGCTCTGAGGTTTCCAGGAACTACTCCCCCTCTTCCTCTGCCTTGAGATCCTGAGAACGGGCCCTCAGTTTTCAGTCAAGGAGGAAAGCCTCTGCTATTCCGTGGTGGAAGTCGTTTGTTTCATCTGCTTTGTTGGTGTTAGCGTGCTGCTTATTTCAGGACGCAACGGTCATCCTTGAATAAACACCCTACACTCGACTGACTGCCACAGTACAGCAGCTGTGCAGTAAACCAACATTCCTGACTTGAGAAAATTGTTAAAGGCAATGACAAAAACACCAAAAACATTTGCAATAGCTCAAAAAGGCTCCTCCGTCTTGGCTCGTGTTCAGGCTTCAGCCTCCTGAACAGATGCAGGGCCGCAGAAACACACCCAGTTAAATATACAAAACTTTTATATAGACACAAATAACAAGGCAGAAAGCATCATAACACATTCACATCATACATCTTTAGCACAGTAATGGTTATGTTTCTGCTTGTACAGACACATTTATGATGAATGCAGTCAGTGCTCTGTCACTCAACTCAGGTCCTACCTGTTGCACAGAGGGCAATGAAGGTTTGCGAGTGTTTACGGATCAGCATCAGTCTGTCTTCAGGGAAGGGCAGTTTGTGCAGGATGTGTTCGATAAAGTCAAGTGGGGTGATGGCAGCCAGGTTCCATTTCAATTTACTAAGAACCACCAACTCCCACTCCAACAGAGAGACAGAGAAAGACACAAACAGAACAAGAGGTAATGAATATGACTGGCAGGACACCATATAAGCTAAAGTTACTATATTACCAACAATCCACCTTTTTAGTTCTGCATCCATACAGGATGCAGAAAGATTTGGTTATTATCTCAGTTTGGGACAGGCCCAGATGCCCTAAGGATGGTCTTTCACATTTTCAGTGCAGATTGTGACTGGTGAAATTCATTTAATTAAAATTATAGATCTACATGCAATCTGCTAGCAATCACATCGTTTACTACATAGCACAAGCTGATTGGCTGATTTTGCAACCAATGAGATTGCTTGTGCAACATTTAAATAGTCTGGTTCGGTGTTCGCTGTAAGATGATTCACCTAAAACCCTCCACCTCCACCAGCTCCACCTGTCTAGATCTGCTTTGGAATTTATACACGCCTATTCATGCATGTGGACTGGTTTAGGATTTACTTGAAAACTCAGAAATTGATAGTGAATTTCAAAAATAATTACCCCTTTAACCTTCACTCCTAAAAGGAGCTAATGAAAAAATTATTTAACTTCAAATTCTTATTAGTAGACATCTAATAAATAGCCCCAAGCACATTTTTTTTTTAAATTTATGTTTTATATAAAACTCTACCGTACGATTGAGCTGTCAGTCCATGGTAAATCTCGATTTAAATTCAGAGAACTATTTCAGGAGTTATTTTCCAATAATAAACATTCCTTTAACTTTATTAGTATCTTGGATACATTTCATAACCTTCAGGGTCCACAAAGATAAAAAATTATATTTAAGCGTCTGTATAATAGGCCTACTATATATAGCCGTATGGCAATATATATGCTATATGATGTCTTTTACAGACATATCAACTGTACGGTCACGCATGATTTTGGATAATTATGGTAACTAAACATTTTTGCATTTCTCATATATTTTGCTATATTTCTGTTCTTTACACCCTACCCTATTTACAACAACATTATGGTTTCATCCCTATTTCCCTGATTGCTTGTTTGACCCTATTATCTGATGACTGACCAGCACCGTTCTCCCTTCAGTGTGACTACCTGAAGTTTGTAAACTGCTGCTGTCACTTGAAAACTGGAAATACCCAAACCCCCCATGGCAACAGCAGACACAGAGATGGGGCAGTACAGCTGTGGAAAGATTGCTCTCTCATCTCTTCCTTTTAATAGATTTATTCTCTATCAAAGTAAGCTCAACCGCACGGTACCGATATCAGTTAAAGGGTTAAAAAGAAATGACAAGTAACACCAAGTATTTTCTTGTAAAACAGTCCAATAGTCTTCGAAAATTATTTTTTTACAGTGAAGATGCACTTTTACTGTTAAAAGGGTCTGCAAAAATATTCGACAAACTATATCATGTGAATAACATAGTATATGTATTTTAAGTATCATAATCTGATATCATCACTCCACTAGTGTTTGTCAATGATAATGTTTTTGACTTAATCACTCCTGACCGCAGCCTATTTTATTGCTCTCTAGTGATTCAACTGTGCAAAGTGTCAATCTTGTGTGGTAAAAGCCAATCACATGCCATACTCACACCAGACTAAAATGCTTAAAAATGCAAAGACATGTATTGCCTTAAAACAGAGGTTGTGACATAAATCATCATGCCCTACTGACACTAGCATGTAAAAAGTCTAGGTTGTGTTTCTATGTCACTCAACACTTGTGATTCTTCAAAACGGGGGAGTAATTAGTCAAGTTGCTCTTTAAATATGGATGTGTCTTGCCCAAAAGGACATCACAGTTGTAAAATAAACTAGAAGCTAAAGTTAGTGAACCAACTTTGATGTTGGCTTGGCCTTGGGCGGCCTTGGGGTAAAAGAGCCAGAGTACTTGTGTGTCCGCGTTCTTGAGCTGCCCCGCTGCAAAAAAAAATGTACAACAGTATTTTTCTATGGGCCCTTGCTATATTTTTCTATGGACGCTTGCTATTTCCTATTCTAATAAAAAGCCCACTAGACTATGACAACAGCTTGGGAAGAGTTGGCTAGCTGGATGTGAAATCAGTAATACCTTTTATAGTTTTCTCTGTTTGCTATTTCAAAGTTTTGTCACCGAAGCGTTGTGGGCAACGACACAGAAGTGTCGGTTTAAACAATGTGGTTTAACTCAAGGCGATGATCTGGGTCCAAGCACAATGGTTTGTGTAGATGATGCAGTTACACAATGGATAGTCTTTTTTCAAGTAAATTATGAGTCCTTATGTGAGTACTATTATATGCACAACATGAAAATAGATAACTAATATATTGTCCCTTGGATGTACATTCAGTTATGTGTGATAACTTGAGAAATACATTGTCAACACCATTAAAATAAGATAAAAAAGTAATGGTATATAAGAGATTATAGTTTTTGCATAATTACTATATTGGGCTTTATTAAAGGTAATGAAAGTATAATGAATGTATATGAATTTTTTATTTATTCACTTAAATGAAACATTATCAAGTCTTTGAACAGATCTTGAAGTATTTGCTATCCAGTGGCTCCCTCGTGTGGACAACAATAGCATTATGGCCTTCATTTCTGAACAACATTATAAAATGGCCAATAGTTTTTGAATGATTACAAATATTTAATGATTAGTTTATTGATAATATACCCACATTAAAATCTAATTGACTGATTCTGTATCTTATTTCATGCTTTAAGAATGAAATTTTCGACTTACATTTTTAAGCAGTGATGATTGATTATTATGTGACTTGTTAAATATTTTTTTAACAATTATAATATATAAAAAAATAATGATGAAAAAAATTACAACAGTTATTGTTTTCATAATATTTTGTATAGACAATTGTTATTTTGTATTGTAATGAAGAAGGTTTTTATGACAACAAAAACTGTCATTACTAAAAATTAAACACTAATTTCATTCATATTGTTTTTCAATTGGTCAAGCACCTTTTCATGAAAATGGCTGTTTCCAATGTTTTTTTAGGATTTACATTTCAAAAAGTAGCCTGCTTCAGCTATTTTAAGCAGCTTGTACAAACCCTGATAATAGGCCTATTTGTTACAGACCGCTGGAATTGTCTATAATCTAACAAACAAGTTTATTATGAAAATAAAAGTGTAGACACCAGATAAATTGCACGATAAAGAAATTGCAAACAATAGTATAAAAGAGCATGTTTTAGGTTTTTAGGTGTTTAGATGCAGAAATGGAAAAATCAAATGTAAAACAACGTCACAGTTTTCATTAAACATAGATTAATTCTTGTCAGAGCAAAAAAATAAATAAATACATATATACATACAAAAAAGCAGCCAAGACGAATGATTTTCTGTTTTTTATAGATTAAAATTGAAGACAGAAAGCAGCTGGTAAATGCGGTCACTTTAATGTTCAAATCCAGTATCATGATCCACCTCTGATTTATTTCTTAACAGTTTATGTTCACGTGACTGTTTTCGTTTATATTCGCCAAGCTATCATGTATTTTGAAATAATCTAGTATGTGATTGTCCGTTCTAGTGCTGAGAAGCGCGAGTGATCGAGATGCGACGCGTTGCTCTGCACTTAGACAAAAATATCTCACAAGCACTCATTTTACCTCTATAATATGTTCTTCTAAGTGTTTTGTGTTGATTCGCTGGAGTGTTTTAATGTAGAAGGCCGTAGTTTCTGTATGTAGTCTTTTGTCCATTCGACTGCTAGGAAGCCGGCGCGACACGAGGCGGATGTCAGTGAAACATAAATAACATAAATAAAGCTCACATGCACTCAACTTAGCTGTTTAATATGTTTTTATAATTGTATTCTGTAAATTCTCTGGAGTGTTTGCATTCAGAAGGCTTTAAGACATGCAAATAAACAAGTTTAATGAGGACACTGCAGTCTCGCGATCTCAGATACCTGACGCACTTCAGTTTCACATTAAAACAGCTCACAAACACCTGAATTTAGCTCTTGTTGTGTTCTAATGGGTGGATTGAATACAATCGCTAGAATATTTCATTTTAAAAGGCTCTAAAACAAGTATAAATGCTGTTGTTGTGAGCACGTACGGACTGCACTCGCTGATCGGTGCGGTGCGAGTTCTCTCGTGTTTCACAATGTTCTCTGGCCAGACAGTCAGTATTAATAAGCCCTGAGCCTGTAATAATCAGATATGTTGGTTTAGCTTGTCAGTGTGAATGAAATTTATGTATTTAAGTGAAAGTGAGTGGAGTCATTCGGCTCCTCCTTCTAGAGGAGAGAATTGCTCCTCGAGAGGCCCAATTTTTCTCAGCCAATGTAAGTCTATGGGAAAATTTTCATATTTAAAAATTATTAAAAAAAAAAAAAAGTCTGAAAAGATATAGCAACAAACTAGACGTCAGGGCCCAGGTCTCTGCCGAGTTTGGGGCTTGTGGCTTTAAAGCCCTAGGAGGAGATAGGTTCAGAAAATTGACTCTCAGAAGAAAAATAATATAAATAAAGTTTAAATAGCATAACAGTACAGCCAACATAATCAGGTTATCATGCAAAGCTCCACCCCTTGTCTTTGATCTCCACCAACCAGATGCTGCATTCCATGCACACACTCAACTTCCTTCCTCGCACGTGCCCGGCTGGCTTTGTTTCGCCTGCTGAAGCTGCTTTCTGAGAAACTCTTAAGCACAGAGACATGAGGGGAAAACCAGCCCAAGGTGAGAAGTTCTACACCCTTATTGTGTGTGTCTTGGTGAGTGAAGAGAGAGTGAGAGATTTAAAGTTAGTAAAGACTCTGCCGAGAAGGAACAGTCCCTGACAAGTGACACCAAATCACCAAGGTCAAGACTCTTAAAGCCACCTCCTACTGGATGCTTCAGTTTGCTGATGTATCGGTTTTATACAAGAATCATCACTTTTGCAGTTTATAAGAAATCTTTTTGTTTAGACCCAGTTGAACCAGTTGTCTTTCCTGTTCTCTTTATAATATCCAAAAGCTCTAGAAATCATTTCGATTTAGACACTAACAGGGTTTTACCAGCTTACATGTGATTAGAAAAAAAGTGTATGATGTAAGCAGAGAGTCCTTGCCAATTTATGGGAACTGTACCAAATCATCAAAACCGTTCTCACGTTGATCAGAGAGGCTAAAAATCAAAAGTGCATTTCATCACAGCTCAACCCAGAAGACTGTTCAACATCAAAAACAACCATTAGGGGCAAAGCAAGCTAAATTCACTTCCCCAACATCTAAATTTCACAATAATAAAAATATGATGAATCAGCAGATCACAAGCCTAGGGCTATATACAGTCTAAAATATATAATCTGGGCTTTGAGTAATATAGAATTACACAACAGATAGAGGACTTCTTGCTGTCATCAAGGCCATCAGCTCTTACCAGCAGTTGTTGAGATGTAATGGAGTTGTCTGTGTACATGCAGAGCTTCCTGGCTGACAGCGATTGGCATGCTTTTAATTTTGAAGCCAAGAAGAGACACACGGCCCCTAAGAGCTGCAGATAACATTTTCTTGTAGGAACCGCAGATAAAAATCTGTCCAGGTAGTTCATAGCCAAGGGAAAGACATCCTCTTCACATTTCTCCTCTTCACAAACCTACAAGGGCACAACAGAATTCATTCACAATTTAAATGATCAAGGCTGTTTAATAATTAGTATTTATTTAACATTTGTATGTCCTTGCTACAACTTTCTGTTGTTGTTAGCCCAATGTTCTTAACCAGACATTTTTGTTCATATTCTATTTTGTTTGTAATTAGGCTATTTATATAGGTGTAATTATTTTTTTTTTTTTATCTATAGCTACTATTTGCAGCTTGTACAATGTGTGCTTACTGTTACTAACTCTTTTTTTGAGAAAGAGGAACTTTCCAGCGGTAAAGACCTTCATTCATTTCGAGCAGGGTGTGCTGTGAAACCCAATGACGCCCACACATGACTGCTTTGGTGATTCGTCACGTTAAAAAAATATGATCTAAGGAATGTCAATGACAGCATATAATGTCGTGTATATGTATCGCATTAAACTATTTCCGACAATTATTATGCTGCTTTGATGAACTGAAATACATTTAGACTAAATCGACGGTTCTCAACATGTCTGCACTTTCACACCGAGCAACTCGAAGGCTGAGTCTGTTTCAAAAATTCTCAAAAATTACATAAATCTATAATACCATTCATAACACGCATGTAAATAAAGCAAAGACCCCCATCTGTCTAATAAAGCATGCCTTGAAGAAAAATACTAAAGCGTTTTCTATTAAATTGACATCATAGGCTAGCATACACAATCGCGAAGTGTGGAGATTGTTGCATTTCCTGCTAATTTCCTGATCAAACTTTTCCTTTGCACATTGATTAGCTACACATAGCCTATATGGTATGTGCATACAGGTGTGAACAAATGTTTTCTTGAGTTTGATTGTCTACACTGTAATAAAACGAATAGGCTACATGCCAAAGTCAAGCTATACTTTAGGTACTTCCCAGCCTATTCTACATTACATAATACTTTTAACAGTTCAAGCAAACAGTTTCCAATAATAAAATTTTAACTACAAACCTCCAACATCCACGTCGCGACCATCCGCCTCATAAAAGGCTGAATATCCTTCTGGACACGTTTAAAATAAGGTCCCTGCGGAACATATCTGTCCTCCACTGTTAAAAGACTTTGCAATGCTCTTTCATCGCAAAAGATGTTGGGATCTCTCTGAGCTCGCATGATTGCGTCCTTTTCCAAGCAAAAAAGTTCCATGTTTGGGCTTTTCTCGGTGATGCTAACTAATATAACCACCTCACAGTGCCAGCTGCATGTGGCTGTGCCTATGCAAAAAGGACGAAGGTGTTGTTGCCTTAGGCATCAATAGAGCTTGTTTGCACTGTTAGAACTTTCACTTTTTACATCACGGAGGCTGCAATCCCAGGCATGAATCTTCCCTTCTGAACTACAGACACAGATGAAGCAGAACAACTCTTCTGACTGCATGACCACCCAAAAGGCAATGTCAGTCCCTCCTCCAGCTCAATTCACGTTGCAAAAATGCTCAAATTCTCTGTTTCTCTCCTTCCTGCCCAGTCATTGCACATGCATGGCATTCTAGCCAATCCTTAAGTAAACCTCTCCTCACAGCCCCTCAAAAATACATTTAGTGCACTTTGAAACAAGTCCCGGGCGGGATAATTATAGAATTTTTTACATGCATGAGCCTACATGACACGATATGATGTCTTTCTCTTTTTTTCTGAATATTATTTCCCCTCACGTGCAGATGCACATGTCCTGTGAACTCATTTTATTCGCTGCATTCTTTTAAATACCCCATCTGAAAATTTACTGAGTGCTGCATTTCATGCACAATTAAAATGCATGATTTGTACATTACTCAAAACTGAAGCTTGTAATAAATGGGTTAAATGTATTTAAAGTCTCACTAACTAAGTAGCTCTTACTATAATGCACAGTGGAAATACCTTGAACATGTAGGACCTACATTAACAGTTTATCACAAAATGACTTACAACAATATGTGCAATAATTATGGTAGTGAGCAACAAATCACACAAAAAGCTTCATGACAAAAAGGCTGAGCCTTCAAAAGGGGAAGTGACAAGTTGGGCTTGATGGGTTACATAACAGTGTAATACAAATAGCCAATAAGAAAGCAAAAAAACAGCTTGAATTGACAACATTTACAGGATATCGAAGACATCATTGCCATGCTTAAGATTAGGTTGATAAAAATATATGACATGCTTTCCTTCATCTAAACTGTCTGGTCATCCAGATAACAATATTTTTGTTAACCGCACCTGTCTGTCTGTCTGTCTTTCTCCATAAAGCAGATGTTGGTTAGTAAGAAATAACTGACAAATTAACCATGTGTTACAGCCCTGAGAGATGAAACCACAATTAAATGATAGGCTGCCGCCTGCCAACCCACATATTCATTAATTATTTGATCATAACAGTCTGTGACACTTGATGAAGGTGAAAGTCAATTGTGAAATGGCGTCTTGAGTAATACCCACATTATTCTAATGAATAGCTAAAAAGGTGTCTTTTTTGTTTATGTTTATGTTAGAGTTAGTATGAAATATGCGTTGTAAATGGAGTAGAATCTACCGTATCTCTGAAAAGAGCCATAATGGTCCACAGATGCGAAGATAACAGGGACTATTGTTGTCTGACATATTCCATGTGAAAAAATACTGCATTGCTTGAACTTCTGTGTGTTTTTTATAAGCACTGGGCCTAAATTTTTTTGCAGACAAACTGCACAAAAATATGGATAAACAGAAACTATCATACAAAACATATGTATTTAAAATACATCTCTCCACAGCTGTCTCAAATGCATACAGTTGATAATGACTGAAATATTCCTCTGTCAGGAACTAACGTGGCAACTGAATGAGTCACAAATTGTTTTGGCCAAGCAGTGGGTCTAACCTCATACTGGAATTTCATTCAAACCCAAAAGCATCCTTCTTGTGAATTAATTAGAGATGTTAATTCAGCATTCTACGAGACCTTGGGAGGGAGAGGAATGCCGGACGTTAAAGGAATAGTTCACACAAAAATGAAAATTTACTCACCCTCAAACCATCCAAGAGTTTGTTTCTTCATCAGGACAGATTTGGAAACAATTGTTTGTAAGAAACAAAACCATCATAAGGGCGTTTTAACTGTCGCTTCTGGCCAAAATCCAAGTCCATAATCCATAATAATGCTTGTTCCAGTGAAGAAGTCCATCCACTGTTGTCTCTCACAAATCCACCAACATATTTTTTTTTTTGGACTGTTATAATTTGTATTTGGTACTTGATCTGTGTCACGATTTGCTGGGAGGAACGAGAGAGAAACGTGCAGAAAGGTTAAACAGTCTTTAATACTCGAATCACAGGGAAACACAGGAACACAGGAAACACACGACATCCAACAAGTAGACCCGACAAACATTAACTGAACAGACTGGGGCTTTTAAACACAGGATAACGAGGAACTAAGGAGACACACCTGGAATCGATTAACTAAACAAGAAAAGGAACATGACCAAATAAGAAAACAGGAACTGAAACAGGGGCAAAACAGTCCAGGGACATGACATTACTCACCCTTCCCGGAAGTTGTGTCCCGCACCATAACAATTCCACTGGGGAGAGGGGAAATGGGCAGACAGAGTCCAGGGCGATGATGATGGAGGGAGGAGCCAGGGAGGAGACAGGAGGGTCTTGGAGCAGGAGGAGCCAGGCGGGGCCCAGGCCACAGCCATGCTGTCGACCCATGGTGGAGCCGACAGAGGGAGAAGCCATGGAGGAGGGATGGCCGCCAACTCCAAGGGGCCGACCAATGGCGGCGGAGCAGGTGGTGGAGGAGCCCGAGCCGGAGACGGAGAGCCAACGAGCCAGGGGGATGCCGAGGATCTGAGGGGCCAGGGTGGAGCCGAGGGCTCTGGTGACCGAGGCAGAGGCGGAGATCCGTGGTAGAGCTGGAGTGACTGAGGACAAAGGTGGAGCTGGCAGGAGGAAGGAGCCCAACGGAGCTGGTGGGACGGAGCAACGAGGTGCAGCCGGAGGAGCGGAGTCCTAAGGCGATGGCGGGTCGACGCCCGACCAAAGCGGAGCCGGAGGGACGAGGGAGTCCGGTGGAACTGGTGGATCGATGGGTGACGGTGGAGGCGAGGGAGCTAGGAGCCGAGGTGGAGCCACTGGGTCAACGGGCCGAGGCGGAGGTGAAGGATTCTCCAGCCACGGCGAAGATGGAGGATGGCAGACCCGTGGCGCTCACGCTGCATTGATGGTGGGCTGAGGGCGAGCAGAGGGGCTGCCAAACGGCAGCGGTGGAGGAGGCAGGAGCGGGCGGATGGGTGGGCATTCGTGAGCCTCCGGGCTCTCAGGGCTGCCCTCCGGGATCAGAGCCCACTCCTTGCTGATCTCGGGGACTGAGTCTCTCTCTCGGCTTGACCTAGGAAACGGGAGCCCACTCTGGGCTGGACGTGGGGACAAGAGACGAAGGAGGGCTGGCCTGGACCAGCGGGGATGAAGGAGAGATGAGAGGGAGCAAGTTGGCATCCGGATCTGTTTCCCAGTCAATGAGGTCCCCCTCTAAGTCCAGAAGTCCCAGATGTATAATCAGCTCACCCTCAGCCGCAGTGTAGTGGGCAGAGCTCCACTCCACGCTCTCACCGTCCATGGCTTGCTCCCTCGTGGGGGGCACTGTCGCCAGCTCTCGCACCTGGTCTGATGGTTTGGGCTCAACGTCCGGGGCAATCCTCTGCTCAGTCGCTCGGCTTTGCGTTGGCTCGTAGTTCGCAGCAGGAATAGACTCTCCGTCATCGGTGGGCTCGGGCTGATGCTCCGCACTGGTGGGAGCTGGTGGGCTGGGCTCTGGGTCTGGAGTGGACCTGGTGAGATCATCCACGGGGCAGATGGTGATTGGTGATCCATTCCTCGCCAGAGTCCACTCCACGAATGTGGCGAAATCCTCTCGAGGACCATCTTCGGACGACAGCACTCTGCACGCGGTGTTCAAACTTGCATCATAGAATGAGCAGAGCACGTCGTCCGAGTAGATGGTGGTGTTAGCTAGCATCAGGAACAGTCTTGTATGGTCCTCGTGAGATCTGTCCCCCTGCTCCAGCAGGAGGAGGAGGAATTCTGGACGGGTGAGGGGATCCATAGAAACACAACGGAAAGAAAAAACACTGAGAAAACACAGAAACAAAATCGGAGGGAACACACGGAGGTAAATGTTTTAGGTCGGGTCTTCTGTCATGATTCGCTGGGAGGAACGAGAGAGAAACGTGGAGAAACGTTGAACAGTCTTTAATACTCGAATCACAGGGAAAATCCACAACGGGAACATGGGAAACACACGACATCCAAAAAGTAGACCCGACAAACATTAACTGAACAGGGGTGCATTTCCCAAAATCATTGTTAGCTAACTAAGGTTGTAAGTTCCATTGAAAGCTATTGGTAATGACGGAACTTGTGACCATGGTTGCTTTTGGGAAACGCACCCCAGACTGGGGCTTTTAAACACAGGATAACGAGGAACTAAGGAGACACACCTGGAATCAATTAACTAAACAAGAAAAGGAACATGACCAAATAAGGAAACAGGAACAGAAATAGGGGCAAAAGAGTCCAGGGGCATGACAATCTGTGCATATTTCTCTCTTGATTCAGACAAGATGACTTTTTCACTGCAGAAAGCAATATTGTGGATATAGAGGAAGTGATGGTTTGAAGTTAAAAACATCTTAAATATGAATTTGTTTCTTGAAAACATGCAGGTTTTCACTTCACAAGATTAATTGATGGACTGGAGTCATGTGGATCACCTGTGGGTCATTGTGATATTTTATCAGAAATCAAAATTAATGATTAAACTATATAAAAGCATAAATATTTACATGACCCACTTTATTCTGAGATGAATGCATTTGTCCCTGTCAGAGAGGTTTATGTGTGTGCATCTAGGGTTGTGTGTATGTGTGTGTCTTATGACAACATGTCAGCCCACATCACACTCCAAATTGGCACAAAGGTAAAGGAATCCTCAGCCGCCTGGGAAAATGTGTAGAAGCATGAAATTACCTTGATCCAAAGATTCCTGCTGCATACCGGTTCTGCATGCCAGTAGACCACAGAGAGACAGAGACAGACTGTTTGTCTCTTGTCTGAGACAGGTTAAATGTAATGTAGATATTACTTCATTATGGTCTTATCACATCAACAGTTGGCAAATTTAGATTGATCTAATAAAGTATTTTTGTTATACTAACCTACAAGTATAATGATTGCGTGTGGTTAATTTATTAATCTTTTATATAAAACTCTTCATTCAGGTGTAGACCTGGCTGCCTACATGAATATCTCAAACATGACATGACATGTAGCTGTGCAAAGCATGTGGGATTAAATGCAATTTTTTTTTTAGAATACCAAAAACATCCTGTGTGGATAAATATATAGGCAAACAGACAACAAGTGTTTATTTTATTTTATTTTATTTTTTTATTTTATTTTATTTTATTTTATTTTATTTTATTTTATTTTATTTTATTTTATTTTATTTTATTTTATTTTATTTTATTTTATTTTATTTTATTTTATTTTATTTTATTTTATTTTATTTCATACTGACCCCTCTTTATGAGAGAGTCAAGGAATCATTCACTCAACCGATTCCTTTAAGCACACTAATTCAATTATGATTGGCTTCAAAAGAGGCCACTCAATGGAGACTGCACTGCTCTCTGTTTCTGAAGTCCTGAGACTGGCAAGAGCGGCTTCCAAATCCTCAGTACTCATCTTGCTGGATCTGTCCGCTGCTTTTGACACTGTGAACCACCAGACCCTCCTGTCCACCCTCATGAAGATGGGCATCTCAGGAACTGCACTCCAGTGGTTCAAGTCTTACCTCTCCGGTAGGTCCTTCAGGGTGTTTTGGAGGGGTGAGGTTTCTAAGTCACAACTTCTTGCTTCTGGGGTTCCTCAAGGCTCAGTGCTTGGACCACTTCTCTTCTCCATCTATATTTAAATTTTAGGATCTGTCATTCAGAAGCATGGCGTTTCCTATCATTGCTATGTTGATGACACTCAACTCTACTTCTCATTCCAACCAGATGATCCGACAGTAGCTGTTCGCATTGCAGCCTGTCTGACAGACATTTCTGGCTGTATGAAGGTTCATCACCTTCAACTCAACCTTGCTAAGACAGAACTGCTCGTGGTCTCAGCCAACCCAGCACTTCATCACAACCTCTCTATACAGATAGTTTCGTCAACCATAACTTCTTCCAGGACAGCCAGGAACCTTGGAGTTGTGATGGATGATCGGTTAAGCTTCACAGACCATATTGCTACAACGGCCCAGTCCTGTAGGTTTGCCTTATACAACATTAGGAAGATTAGACCCTTCCTATCAGAGCAGACCGCACAATTCATTGTCTAACCTCTTGTTCTCTCCAGACTGGACTATTGTAATGCTCTCTTGGTGCGCCTTCCTGCATGTACTATTAAGCCTCTGCAACTGATCCAGAATGCAGCAGCCAGAGTGGTCTTCAACAAGCCGAAGAAAGCTCATGTCACACCTCTCTTCATCAGCTTGCACTGGCTGCCAATAGCCGCTCGCATCAAATTCAAGGTACTGATGCTTGCCTACAAGATAACCACTGGTGCTGCACCAATATACCTAAACCTCGCTAGTTCAGACCTACGCGCCCTCCAGAAGCTTGCATTCTGCAAATGAACGATGCCTCGTGGTGCCATCCCAAAGAGACACAAAATCACTCTCATGGACTTTTTCCTGGACTGCTCCCAGCTGGTGGAACGACCTGCCTATCTCAATCCGAGCAGCTGAGCCATTTTCAAAAAACATCTAAAGACAAATCTTTTTCACCATCACCTGACCAATTAATACTAGCACTTACCTATTCTATTCTATTCTATTCTATTCTATTCTATTCTATTAGTTTTGGTCTAATTTATTTATTTTAAAAAATCCTTGCTATGTGCACTGTGCTAGACTAACTGAGACTTGTCACAGCACTTGTAGATTGTTGCTCTCTCGTTGGTCTGTTTGCTTCTACTTTGTAAGTCTCTTTGGATAAAAGCGTCTGCCAAATGACTAAATGTAAATGTAAATATAAATGTAAATGACTGCAACAAGTCAGTTGCTGAATCGCTTACTCAACTGATTAATTTAAACACACTTATACAGTCAGGATTGAAACAAGTGACTGTCTTTATGAGTGAGTCATTGAATCACTCACTCGATTCCTTTGAACACACTAATTCAATCATGATTGCAACAAGTGAGTCACTGTCACTGAATCGCTTACTAAACCGATTCATTCAAACACACAAATACAATCAGGAATGGAACAAGTGACTGTTGCTGCATCAAACGTTGAATACTTCCCTACTTTATAGTATGTGAAGAACAGTATGCCAAAAGAGTAGTATGTCCGAATTCATAGTATTCGAAAAACAGTAGGTGACCTACTACTTCTGCCCGGATTCTGAAGTGTGCAGTCAATGGACACTTTACTATCCCGTGAGGCCAAGGGAGAGGACTTCTTAATGACAGTGAAACAACACAATTGACGCTGGTAAGTCACGTGATGGTAACAACATGGCAGAAGTAGTACGTCTGAATTTCATATTCATAATATATAGAACACTTTTTAATGGTTGTGAAGTACGTTCAAATTCAAACAGAGTAACTTATACAATACATGATTTTGGACGGACAGTGTCTTTATGAGTGAGTCATTGAATCATTCACGCAACAGATTTGTTCAAGCACACTGATTAAACCAAGATCGAAACAAGTCTTTGAGTGAGTCATTGAATTATTCACTCAACTAATTCATTCAAACACAATGATTTTGTGCGGATAATTCATTCAAACACAATGATTCTGTGAGGATCTAAACACAACTGCTGTGTTGCTCTGATATGTGTAGATTATATATCTTTCTCTATCTCTTGTCTGTGTAGTTTTCAAATAATTGTATAGTTTTGTAAAAATGCATTAAAATTATTTTTTGTTTTACAAAATAAAAAATATAACTTTAATATAAATACATTTCACGAATGTTTAAAATAAAATAATAACTTTAACACTCTTGTTTATATGAATGAAATAATTTATTTTAGATAAATGATGAAAACAATATTTAGGGACAAAAGAGTTTTTGTTTTTGTAGATGATGCTCTTACACTCACTCATGGGATAAAACCACACCAGGATGCCATCTGGAGTATGGATGGACATTACACGCCTCTATTGGCTTCTCCTGTATGAGATAAGAGAGAGAAAGAGAGAGAGCAACAGGGTGGGGTGTCCAGTATAAAGGCAAGCCTGGCTTCAGTCATAAGCAAAGAGTCACATAGGCTGGATTTCTGGAGAGTGAGATCACATCCTCAATCACATCTCCAAACAGAGGAAGATCAGAAGAAACTCACAATTTATGAGGAAACACTATAATGTGAATTAGACAGCACTTCAGTGAGTGTGTACATTTGCCATCTGCCATTTTTTCAATGCACTCTTACCACTTGATGTCTTTTAGACAACATTATAACAACTTAAGCATTCACTCTCCACACAGACCAAACAAACTGAAAATTAAGTCTCAGGATTGCACTCATGTAAAGTTCACTTTCTAAGCAGAGGCCCCACTCGTGTCCGGAACATGAAGGATACAGTACAGCTGGAAAGATTTGATTAGTCACAGACTTCTGTGTGGGTGTGGTCCCATTGTAGCGAGGAAGCTGATTGGGTATATACACCACTTTGGAATTTAGTCTCACAATAAACAGCACTTGAATGAAGGACAAAAGGAAATGGCCAGGAAGAGACTGACATTCAAACACCAAGACAAAAATCAGCAGTTGTTTTCTAAACAGCCCTCGGATCAAAGCGGACCTCTGATTAGTCACAGACATCAAGCTAGTCGATGCGAAACAGCAGAAGTTGATACAGAGGGTAGATGTTTCTCAGCCCAGCGCTGTGTTCCTGCTGCGTCCCCCCAGCCTTCTGCCACATAAAGGACCCTCTGTGAGCCAGCTACAGCTTTAGATTCTAATTCTCCTGATTGGCTTATTGCTTTATTGAATTCTACTGCAGAATCCCTGGACTGTGCTGATGGCAGCCACAAACCAGAAGAGACCCGTCATCACTCCAGTGCAGCTTCAAGAGAACATTTCACATCAAGGCATGTTGGAGCGTTTTCTGACTTATTTGCTGTTTCTGCCAAATAAGGAAGAAGGCAGTGTTACTTTTGAACATCTTCACACTGACATGACACCTATACACTATTTTCAGATTTTTTTCTTTATTTTTTACTTTATTTATATTATTTATTATTTTTATTTTATTGTATTATTTTTATTAAGTCTATATATGAAATCCAATATATAAAATTAAGTAAATAAATAAATAAATAATACAGAATAAAAATGCATAAGTAAAATAATAACAATCACAACAACAATAATAAATGTATTATTTTTATTATTATTAAAAATAAACAGAAATCCATAAGTAAAAATAAATTAATAATTTAATGTTGAATTATAGTTACAGTAATCAGTACAGTATCTATTATTATTTATAAAAAAATAAACAAAAATCTTACATCAGGGATTTGTTCACAGTCATCTTCATCCCACATGATCTTCATGTCAATAACTTACATAAAGGGGTCCATATCTTATTAAATACATTTACTTATGTCAGTGTTTCCAAAGCAAGAATACAAGACATTTCTTTGATCCACTTAGAGGAGGAAGTTCTCTGAGTGCTTTTCCATGCTAAAGAAATAACCTGCTTAGTCTGTCATAAACTGAAATCTATAAGCTTACAAATTCTTGCATTTACAAATATTTCACAGTAAATATGCAATAAACACAATTTAATACTCTCTTCATGCCAACTGTTTAAATACAGTTTTTTCCTTCTAAAGCACTAGCAATCACTTTTACTTGTTTTTTCCATTACCTGCCCACATTCGTTCCAGTTCATATCTCTGTATCGGCCTTTGTCAAAGATTACATAATCTTTCATTCTATTTAAACATTCCAGCCTTATCAGCAGGAAATGGCATTACAAGACCAAGATCAGCAAAGATGAGAAGGTGATGATCATATCCTCAGATCTTTATTATGTAAACGGTTGGAGAATTCATGTTATGGTGAAAATGAAAAGGACACGTATGCACTAGTATGCACAGCTATTCTGTTCTCTGAGAGTGTGCCATAAACCAGCAAAAACATCTAAAAGTCTCACTTCAAAAACTCATAAAACCAGAAAAATAACTCAATGTTCTTCGCCCGTCCCACACTCCAAGAATAGATTTCCCATACCAAAATGGGCAGATCTGATTTTCCCATGATTCAGTGAAAAATACTGCAGTGTTTCTAGCATAGAGTAGTACATGTTCTCCACAACATTACAGTATTGCTCTCTGATTGCTCAAGAAAACCAGCATAAATGGTGTGTGTTCTGGGGAGCTGATGAGAATGACCGCTTCCTAATACTCATCAAGCTCAAATAATCTATTCCCACACAAGACTGCTTGAGTTTATCTTCACAGATAGTCTAATAATAACTGATGCCCCCTGGAAAATCTCCGCAAGGTCAAGCCAGAAGAGGTTCTTGACCCTTCCCAGCAGCCACTGATTCAGTGAGGAGTAGCAGAGACGTTCTTCCATTGTTAATAATATCGTTACTTGAAAGTCTGTGAAAACAGGCCTGAAACGACTTAATCATACTGTATATGAGAAGGAGAGAGGGAAGGATAGCAAAAATGAGAGATGTCCCTGATCTTGACACAGATTTTCCCAGGACTGCAATGGCCCAAAGGGATCAACTTCTCGCTCCGGTTCCGGACACAAGTTCCATATCAGGAAATATATCATTGCATCCTTAACAAATACATAAACTGAAAAAAATGGCATAGGAAACTTTTTTTTTCTCAGATACTGCTAGTAAATTTCACAAATAATTGACTTTAGTCAGGTTAGACGCCATTTTTTATTTAACACGGATGAAAACACGGCTGTGAGGGATAGACAGACTTTTTCACAGTCTTTTCAAAGGTATGCACTGTATACAGATCTTAAGTCATGCAATTAGAATCTCTCTCTCTCTCTCTCTCTCTCTCTCTCTCTATATATATATATATATGCTACTCTTTGTTTACAACTTCAATAAATATTGTTTTTACAGTGTGCAGTGTAGTATTTTCTAGCATTCCAATTCAAAATCATTCAAAATCGTTTAAATGTATCGTTGGCAAGCCTCATTATAGATATCAGTCAAGTGAGAGAAGCGATGAATCAGGATATTTTTAAAATAGCGCTGTGTGAATGAGGTCAAGACTGAGTTTAATGTATAAACACATGCGCATCATTTAGCTGACAACCCTGTGGCAGATATTTGGGTAAACAATACAATATGCATGTTTGCATTATATTTCAGACACATCAGCATATTCAGTCCCATTCAGAATTTGTTATTCAGACAACTTTTTGGATGATAAGGGTTAATGGTATGTTCATTTAGATTAGAATCTAATTTTGACTGCATATTCCACAATGGCACTGCAATCACATCATCACTTTCACAGGCCTGCATGGAATTCTGGGACATGATTAAAGGGCAAGTTAGCCAGAGTTGTCAACGGCAATGTTTAGTAATTAGGAACAAATTTTTATTCTGCTTTTTCCCATGATACGCTGAATTACATCACAGTATCTGCTAAACAAACCCACAGATGCAGATAGAGACACTGGCAAATGTTGTATAATAAATACAGTGCTGCAGTCAAATCAATGTGAAACATTAGCAGCTCTGTCAGATTTACATACCTCTTTTTTGGCGCAAATCATGGAAGCAATAGTTAGAACTTCGTCACAGTGTTGGCATGCAAGACTAATCTTGAGGAAAAAGCACACAAATGCCTTTCAGTTACAGAGTGACAACTCATCATCTAAATATAGTTTAGACTGCAGAGATCCATCCCAGGTAACACGTAATAAAAACATTGTGGAAATATTTTTTGGAAATGTTTCTGAAATGCTGAAATATTTAGATTTCTTGTCTTATAACATTCTACTAACTTTATTTTCACCCAACATATAACACTATTTGAATGTTTATTTTTAATAGCCTATTCTAAGAATGTTAAAGTGTTCAGTTTTCTTAGAATTTTATGGTTACAAAAACATTTCTTAGAACATTAATCAAATACAAATAACACCATAAGGACATTTTCTGAAAACAATCCAAGAACAGGTTCTCTCAACATTATAAGAACATTATTTAACACATTGGTAGCATGTTTTAACATGTTGCTAGCATGATTTAGCAGACTGCTAGCATGTTTCTAGCATGATTTAGCACATTTCTTGCATGGTTTAGCATGCTGACATGAATTACTATACTGCTGGCATGATTTAGTATGGTGCTAACATGTTGCTAGAATCATTAAGGACATTTCTAGCATGTTTTAACATAGATTATATAGATTTAACCCTTGTGCGTCAATAAAAAAAGTTACACATAGGTCCATAGTGTACAAAAATATCCATGTCAAAAAATGGTCATAAAAATTTGAAGCTTGGGAGCACAGACTAAAGTTTGATTTCATTTAAAAGAAGACCCATGGCAGATTATTGTTTAAGTAAAAAAGATTAAAAAGTGAAACCAAAAAAAAAAAAAGTTATACAGGTTTAAGTTTATGAATTTGAATTATGAACAATATTTTATATAAAATATAAAATCCATAAATCTAAACAAGTTGTGTTCCAAATTTGAGGTTGATATCTCAAAAAATTAGCTTTCAGTAAAATTTTGTTTGGGCGCAGTACCAAATTTTCCCCATTAGATGCCAGCAAAACTCCGCTGGTTCACATAGTGATTGGATTTGTGATTTGCAGTAGAGTTTTTCTCTCTCAAATATTACAAGAACTCACACGCACACACAATTTTTTTATGACACACATACAAACCACACTCCGACATCCATACCAACACACCCACACAATTATAGCTGCATTATTTATCCAATTGGCTCTATAATATGCAGAAGCAGAAAACAGGAATAAAGCGAGTATTTGCTTTATAGACCAAACCTGAAAAAAATGGCACCATCTGGTAAAAAATAGTAAAAAATAAAATTTTAAAGCCTTGCCAACAGAATGAAAGCCTATTAACAAAAATTGCATCATTTTACAATTAAACGGCACTGCGATTAAAAATAGCAGTTTTAATGGGTTTCAATGGGGTCATTTTTTTCCAAAAGGTCCTGAGAGGAACTATTTTGTGTACCTAGTGCAAAAACATTTGAAGCTTGGGAGCACAGAGTTAAGTTAGGTCTCATTTTAAAGAAGACCCATGGCAGATTATTGTTGAAGTAAAAAAAAAGTTTAAAAAGTGAAACCAAAAAAAAGTTATAGAAGTTTAAGTTTATGAAAATGCTTTATGAACAATATTTTATATAAAATATATATTTTATGAAACATGTTGAACTCTAAACCTGCTAGAAAATCAAAGCCATAAACAAGTTGTATTCCAAATTTGAGATTGATATCTCAAAAAAATGAGCTTTCAGTAAGATTTTGTTAAACGGCACTGTGATTAAAAATAGCAGTTTTAATGGGTTTCAATGGGGACATTTTTGTCCAAAAGGTCCTGAGAGGAACTATTTTTTGTACCTAGTGCAAAATAGATTTATTAAAGGAAATGGGGGTGAAATAGTACAATTCCAATAAAAATACACACCTGTGACAAAATTTATGCAGCTGCCAATAACACAGGCAAAATGATCAAAAAAACAAAACTGAAAAGGACAAAAATGTCCAAAAGGTTGCACAAGGGTTAAGATAGCATGTTTCTAACATGATTTAGCACAGTTCTTGCATGTTTTAACATGGTGCTGACATGATTTGTTTCTAGCATGTTTGATAACGTGACCAGACACTTCCCGGGGACACATTCTCCACAGGATTTCAAAATTTCCTAAAAATAACCAGGTGTTGGTTGTTTGCAATGCGCAGATCGATCGTTGTATGACATCAAAGTACCGCGAGAGTGAATCAAAAGCATGGAGCCGTCTGCTCTGCTGTCTGGCTCCTGCGGTACTTTGATGTCAAACAATGATCGATCGTCACCAACCAAATAACCAACACCTGGTTATTTTAGCCAGTTTAGAAATCCATGTGCAGAACGTGTCCCCGGGAAGTGGCACGTCTGGTCACCTTAATGTTTGAACATTGACATGACTGCTTGCATGTTTCCAACATGATTTAGCCCATTGCTAACATATTTTAATATGTTGCTAACATGATTAACTTGCTGCTAGCATGATTTAGTACAGTGCTAGCATGTTTCTAAAATTAATTTGCATTAACATATTTTAACATGTTGTTAGCATGATTTAGTATGTTGCTAGCATGTTTTAACATGTTGCTAGCATGATTTAGCACACTGCTAGCATGTTTCTAAAATTAATTTGCATTAACATATTTTAACATGTTGTTAGCATGATTTAGTATGGTGCTAACATGTTTTAACATGTTGATAGCATGATTTAGTATGTTGCTAGCATGTTTTAACATGTTGATAGCATGATTTAGTATGTTGCTAGCATATTTTAACATGTTGATAGCATGATTAATATGTTGCTGGCATGTTTCTCGCATGATTTAGCACATTGCTTGCAACATGGTGCTAGCATGATTTGTTTCTAACATGTTTCTAGCATGATTTAACACACTGATACTATATTTTTAGCAAGATATAGCCTAGCACATTACTAACATGTTTTTGTTTAGCACATTACCATTTTCTCCTAACACTTATATAACTTTTAAAAACCGTTAGTGAAAGTTGTGAGAAAGTTCACTGTTAGCTGGGATCATGCAAATCACTCTGCAGAAGATTTCTGGAAAAAAAAGCATCCAGATTTCATGCCAAAGATCTTAAGGGTGTGTATGTTAACTCAAAAAGGCCTGTTTTAAAAGCATCAGCTTCTGATTGTGAAATTAGTGCTTGGCAGCTGATCAATCGGATGATGATGTTGGGAAGCGCAAGCTAAACGTTCAAAATGCACACACACACAAACAAACCCGAGCAGCTCTTAACAATATACATGTGAAGATAGTTTTGATAATGTCATAACATGGAGATGCTGTAATGTCTGTTGTCTTGGCTCTCGGAGGTGGAATGTGAAGCAGATCAAATGCCGCTGCCCAGGGGCACTCTGGATCAGATTGCTTTTTGGGTTGAGGCCCTTCATTCATTTGTGACATTTACAGTGGTTTCAGCCCCTCAGCGTCCCTAAAACAGGGCCCCTCGTCTTTCTGGAAAATCCCTGTGAGCATGTGTCTGGCTCCACTTGTGTGTTCCGCGCCGCTGGAGGAAACGGGCCAATTACGGAGGCAAGAACTAAGTCGCATATGATGTCATCGCACACACACACACACACACACACACACACACACACACACACCCTCCTGACTGTGCTGTAACACACTACAGATGAGATCCAGATGTTTCGTTTACCTGCACTGACAAGATTATGCAACAAAAGTTTGCTAGAAAGACTAAAAAAAAATCATTGCTTCCAGAGTTCCAGACCTCATTGCTTGAATACTGGGTTAATGGATTAGTCCTATATCAGCAGCCCTGTGCATGCTAAACAGATGATGGGCCGTGCAGCTCTAGGCAGTGGGCCGTATCAGCAACCATCATCAGATATCAAAGGGAGGTGAAGGACAGTGTGCGTGCGGTGAGACTGCAACTGTCTGTTTCCCATGAGGCCTGTTTCTCGAAAGAAGATTGTCTCTGCTTTTTAGTAAAATTCTAAAAACCTATTTTGATTTTGGAATCTGGAGAGATAGGTTTGTTGTTGTTATTGTTGTTTTGTTTTGTTTTTTACAATTGAGATACTATTATAATTTTTTTTATTAAAAGCATTTTATTTTTATGTTTTCCATTTTCATTTACAATTTTAATTACATTTTTGTAATTTGTATTAGTTTTTTTGTCTATAGGGTCTTTATTAATTTTATTTCTATTTTAGTTTTTATTTATTTTAGAACAGCAAATTGAACTAAGTAAAAGTGAGAAAAGTTTCCTATTTATTTGTTTGTTTGTTTGTTTAAATACTTATGTTGAGTTGGTGCTATTTTTGTATTTAGTATATTTTAGTACTTTTCGTGTTTTATTAGCTTTTGTTTTTTATTTGTCTATATGGTTTTTATTAATTTTATTTAAATTTTAGTTTTAGTCATTTTAGATCATTTAAAAAATGAGAATTGTTTTAAAAGATTCTCTTTGCATTTTAGTAAAATTTAGAGTCTGGAGAAACATCACTTATTACTTATTATTTATTAATAAGTAATAACAAGCGTGTTTATTTTTTACATTTATGTTGAGTCACTGTTATTTAGTATTATTATGGTACTATTATAATTTTCTATAACTATTATAATTTTCTATAACGTTTCTATAACGTGTTTTAATTTTATTATTTGTATTTTTTTATTATTAATTAATTTCAGTTTTAGTTATTTTAGTAGCTTACATCAAATTAAACTAAATGAAATATGTTTCCTTGCCATCAGCTAAAATAAAATCATTTAAAATAATTAAATAATTTAATTAAAATAATAATAATAAAAATTAATTTAGTTAACGTTTATTTCATTTCAACTAACATTTTTTAAGGTTTAAGGTTTTTGTTTAGTTAACTATAATAACCCTTCGTTGACTGCAATACTAAGAATTCACATAAAATAATATAATAAGATGTGATTGATGTAACTAACAGAACGTGGTATACTTCCGCCCTCGTGTGGCAGACTTTGTCAATTACACAATAGAATTACAATTTGAATTTCAAAAAAGACAGGATTTAGATATTATCGCTAATTAGCCAGGTACGTTGGGTTAAATTTCTCAGTAATTTTCTTTGTTTAGTTATATACAGCGTTGTCACGTAAAACGTTTGACTTTTCTCAGCGCCTCGTCAGGATGACACACATTGATTTGATTTGAATGCTATCAATGCAGGAAGAAAACGTTAGACACGTTCATTTTAATGTCAGGGATATACAAAACAAACCAATTTACAAAACTGATTAGAGAAGTACAAGAGCAAGAAAACAGATTCACAGAATAAAGCAACATCTGCAACTCAAGTCACAGGATTTTGACTGAATAGCGCCCTCCTGTGGCGCTTTGTAAGCAGTACACATGCAGTGGTGCACTTCACCACCAGGGGGCGACAGACTTCCCTTCCCTGAAGTGACGTCACTTATCCGCAACACGCTGTTGACTCGTGAACCAGGAAGAGCCTCCGGTCATACAGTTCATCCATTCTTACAAGTCTGTATTATGCTTTCATTTGCACTGACGATCGTTCGGCAGTAAGTGTGCACGTGTGTATTCTGTCTGTTTGCTTTTGTTTTACATGCATAACAAGGGTGATGATTGTTTTATAGCTGAAATGTTATTTGATGATGCTGTAGGGACAGAGAGGACATGCACATTATTTGCATGTGTGTTTAAGTCTGCTCATTAACACATCACCAAATGGTTACAGGAATTGCTTTATATTGTATATACCTAACTCTGTGAAATCTGACATGTTTTGTTTGTAGTTTATCACAGTGACCTCTAAATGAATATGTAGATGTCATAGCATGTGAACTGTCCCTTCTTAAGTCATTTATTTATAATGTGTTATTATGTGCTCTGTTTCATAGTGGGGAAACACAATACAACAGAGATAAACTGCTTCAAGGTTAGTGTATATACAAGCTGACCTCTAATGTGTGCTTTTGACCTTTCCAGAGTGTGGATGAAAGTTTTTTTCTCCATTGTGTAGGTCAGGGCATCGACACACCGCTGTCAGACACGGGACATCAGCAGGCAGCGGCCGCCGGACAGTACCTCAGAGATCTGCATTTCACCAATGTCTTCGTCAGTAACCTGCAAAGAGCCGTCCAGGTGTGTGTGACTCAACTGTTTTAGATTTTCTGAGTGAACCACCCCTCAAATAACATGTAACTTCTTCTTCTCAAGACAGCTGAAATCATTTTAGGAAACAACCTTCATTCTTCTGCGACTGAGATGATATTGGATCCTTTACTCAGAGAGAGGGTGAGTTTCCCCAAGCAGTCCGTCTGCAGCTACTTGGACTGTGCATTAAATATAAAATAATGGATAAAATTGTATGATTAGATGAACGTAAGTAATTATGTAATAGATATTTGGCATTGACTTTAAGAATCACTATTGTGTTGGTTTAAATGCACGCACGTGATTTATTGGACAGGGTTTTGGGGTGGCAGAGGGAAGACCAAAGGAACATCTTAAGAACATGGCGAACGCAGCGGGTCAGGCCTGCCGAGATTATACACCGCCCGGTGGAGAGACGCTGGAACAGGTAGAAATTGAGGAAGTCTTGAATGTTGCAAAATAGGATGCCACTTAAATCCAGGTGGAAATTGAAGTAGCTTTTATACTGAAATTGGTGCAGCTGGATGTTGTTAAAGTACTTTAATTACTAGTAAGTTTAGAGTAATTAAGATATTTTAATGTTTTTGAGAGAAGTCTCTTTTGCTCACCAAGGCTGCTGTTATTTAATTAAATGTACAGTAAAAACAGAAATATTGCAAAATATTTTTACAATTTGAAATAACTGGGTTTTGTTTTTTTATATGATTTGAAATGTTATTTATTCATGTGATGCAAAGCAGAATTTTCTATTGGTACTCAATTATTAACAATGATTCCTATTATTTACAATGTTGGTTTGCTGCTTAATGTTTTTTTCAGAATTCTTTGATGAATAAAAAGTTTGCTGAATAAAATTGTAAATGTTTTTTTTTTTTTTTAATTTAATATTACTTGTCCCAAACTTTTGATCTGCAAAACTGAAGCAGCAAAACTGTATTCAAAATTTGATGATAATAACAACATTTCTTGAGCACCAAATCAGCATATTGGAATGATTTCTGAAGGATCATGTGACACTGAAGACTGGAGTAATGCTGAAAATTCAGCTTTGCATCACAAGAATAAATTAGATATTAAAAAATATCAACATAGAAAAAAGTTACTTTAAATCGTAATAATATTTCACAATTTTGCTGTTTCTTCTGTATTTTTGATCAAATAAATTTGTGTCGTGTAGAGCAAAAAACATAAAAAACCTTGATTACTCCAAGCTTTATATTTAGTCATTTTTAAAGTATTTTTCCAAGACTGCAGTCACCATTGGCTGACCCGATGAAATGCTCACACAGAAGAAACTGTTTCTGTTTATCCAGGTAAAGACGCGCTTTAAGAAGTTCCTCAGATCCTTGTATCAGCGCATGTTAGAGGAGCACGGCTCAGCCAACCAGCATTCAGCGTCCACCTCTGGACCATCAGAACCAGAACAGCCTGTGATTGCTGGACTAGCTGATGATGGAGTCCAGAACATACCTGTCCACGCTCTGATCGTCAGTCACGGGGCGTTTATCCGTGTGTCTGTGCGTCACCTAGTGGAGGACCTGCAGTGCTGTTTGCCTGCAGGCCTGAAGATGAACCAGATTTTTTCCCCGTGCCCAAACACCGGCATCAGCAGGTTCATCATCACCCTCTGCAGAGAGGAGAGCGGCCCGCAGGCCTCCCGCATCCAGTGTGTCTTCATCAACCGGAAAGACCACTTGGATGACGTCAAAAACTCTGATTGACAGTGTTATGATGAGGTGTATCTGAGACTGGTTGGTTTATCTGAAATGGCCAGTGTTTGTATTTATTGCTCCTTACAAACTCAACAACTGAAGCACATGCAAGTCTGTGTGGTTGATATTATTGTGTAAATTATTTAACTGTTATGCTTTTGAAAGACATATGACTGCATTAAAGAGATAGTTCACTCAAAAAAAATGACAATTCTGTCATTGTTTACTAGCCCTCATGTTGTTGCAAACTTCTATTGTTTTTTTTTTTTTCTGTTGAGCATAAAAGAAGATATTTTGAAGAAATTAAATGGTAGCCATTGACTTCCATATTATGGAAAAAAATACTGTGGAAGTCAATGGCTACCAGAAAGAAACTCACACAGGTTTGGAACAACTTGAGGATGAGCAAATGATGTCTGATTTTTCATTTTTGGATGAAATATCCCTTTTAAGTACACTGCAAAAAATATTTTCTTATATAGTATTTTTTTTTTTGTCTCATTTCCCTTTTAAAAAATTCTTTAATCAAGATGCATTCACTTAATAAGGAAAATGAACCAAGACATGAAGTCTTGTTTTCTTGTCTTTTGATACTCAGATGGATCAAAATTAAGTGAGTTTGATTAAAGCAAGAAAAAATATCTGTCAGAGGGTAAGAATTTTCTTTTTTTTTGTTTTTCTCTATATTTTTACTTGTTTCAATCATAAGCTCACTTAATGTTGATCCATTTGAGAAGCAAAATGATTTAAGATATTAAGTCTTGTTTTTCTGAAAAATTTATTAAATTAAATGAGATTATCATTAAAACGAGAAAAATATTTGTCAGTGGGGTAAGAAAAATAAGATTATTTTTCTTTATTTTTTCTTATTTTAATCATAAACTCACTTAATGTTGGTCAATTTGAGAAGGACAATGACTTAAGATAATGAAAATTGCTTAACAGTATTTAACTGCAGTGATGTTGATCCCTTTTATTCATCCTGTCAGCTGACTGAATGCAAACAATCGCAAGACGTCTTTTTGATGTCATCCGTTATATAAGCACTTTATACTCACACTACCGTGGTTTTGGCCTCTAAAACACTGAAGTATTCATGCGTACTGTACATACATATTCATGTGTTTGTAATAAAGACATTCAGAGTAACATTAAGCCAAGAACGTTTTTTTTTTTATTTGCAATTGTAACCATATTCTGATGTGTGATGAAAGGTGAAATTACTGTGCACAGAAAATGTGATGCTTCACCTTAAATATGTATTTTATCATTTACAGTTTCATATTGTGTTAATTGTTTTTTGTATTAGGTTTTATCTTCAGGTTAAGTCAGTGTTAAATGTGAGATGCAAAGCGGTGTGTAAACCTGTTTCTGTGATAACCTGGACAAAATCTCAGATGTACTTTAACCTTCCCGTTGTGTTGGTGTCAGTTTGACCCACACTCAATTTTCAAACTTCTCGAATTACTGGTTAAACTGTTTATTTCTTCTTGAAATTTGGTGAATATTTCTCATTTGAATGTGCACGGAAAGTTTCAACACATAGATGTGCTTTGGAAACTTTTGTGTCGGGGTCATACAGACTCCCCCATTGACTCTCATTGGCTTCCATGCAATTTGCCAGAAATCAACACTTTGAAAAACACTAAAGAGAAGAAATCGGAAAACCTTAATTGTAGCTTGTCAAACCCTAAAATATGGGTAACTCATTATTTTAAAGTGTCCTTGTTAAACGTTACATGTACTTACTATTATAATGACAATAAATTTTGCATGATTACATCCAAGTAACTCTAAACCAAACCCTAATCCTAACTATATAGTAAGTACATGTAGTTAATTAATATTACTCAGTACTTAAATGTATAATTACACTGTAACAAGGACACCTTAATATAAAGTGTAACCAAAATGTGGAATACACAAGAACATAAAGATTTAAGACTAAAGTTTGATTGAAATTGGGACTCATCGTCTCAATCATCCAAGGAAAATTCACGGTTTCTTCATCTATTTGAGTTTCACAGTCAAAAAAGAAATCTAGTTCTTGAATCTCAATTACTAGACTGATGCAGCATTGAAAAGAAGTGTGAGAAACCATTTTGAATTTTGAAAAAGACATTAAAAAGGCATAGGAAGTACAAACAGCAATAAATAGGAACAAATAATGTTAGATGCTATTTATATTTATAGCTATAGTTATTTGCTCCTCAAATAGTCGCTACAAGTAGTCATTAAAAATTCCCAATTTTGTGGTTGTGCAGCTAATTTTGAAAATAAAATATGAACAAAAATTGATCCCTAACACAATAGAAATAACAACCCCAACACAGAATTAGCCTACCCAGGTTTTGAACACAACAGGAAGAAAATGCCACACATGCTCATCAGAGGCCATTCTGAGATTGTGTTTGTGTTGAGTTTTCCATCTGGTTCTGTTGTTTTGTCTAATTGGACCATGGTCTCGTCCAGTAGATGGCACTGTGCTACTGACCTCTGGAGGAGAGAGGGGCCAACCTGCTGATGGAGAGAAGAATGGGACACGTCTCTGCTGCCGCCCACTCCAACAGGAAACATTCACCATCTTTGGTCCCTCATTTTCTCCGTGCCGACCGGCAAAGGAAACTCAGTGATCTTCTAAGGCTTGTCATTTTCCTGCCGGTAAGTGGGCGGCAGTTTGGTTGAGTTGGTCACGCAGGGGACCTGAACGGCTCGAATGAACGACGTCCTGCAATCCAAGCAGACGATAAACTAGTCTGTGGCCACACATTCTTCAACTCCTACAGACGCTCCTAAAATATCTGCTCAGACAAATCACATTTACATTTTCTTGCGTGCACACACACACACATGCCAAAGAGTCACTGTGACCCATCATAGCAGCTTCAGGTGTGTTATTGTGCAGTTTGTTTATACACATGCAGACCCGTGACACTGGTGCAAAACAGCTGTTGTTTCTATAGACAGGAAAACGCCACCGCTAAATAAAACCAGCAGTCCATGCCCTTTAGACACCCAAACAAAGTCACATGCTCAATGTTTTGTTCTGCTGCTGTCCCTCTTATCCCTCTTGACCGGTTGGTTTGCTGGCCTGTTTTTTCCAAACTGGTGTTCAGCTGGTCAGTCTGATGCCCCAAATATAACCACCAAACCAGACCAGTGAGAACCAGCTAGAGGCCAGATTAGACCTTTTTCAGCTGGGTAAGCCTAAAATTTGTTATTTTAATTTTTTTTTTTTCTAGAAAAACTTGATTTTGTTATTTGTTCTGCTTTTTATATGACATCAGTGTATATTAAAATATTATTTCAAGTACACTGCAAAAAGGATTTTCTTTCCAAGTATTTTTATCTTATTTTCCATTACAAATATCTAAAAAGGGTAAAATTGGCCAAAAGTAATTGGCCAATAATTGTAATTAATCAACTCCAGTAATTGGAGTTGATTAAAACAAGAAAAATATCTGTCAGTGGGTTAAGTAAAACAAACATTTTCTCTATTTTTCTTGTTTTAATCATAACTCACATAATTGTGATCAATTTGGGAATAAAAATCACTTAGGATATTAAGTCTTGTTTTCTGAAAAAAAAAGTACCAAAATTAAGTTAAATTATGACTAAAACAAGAAAAACATATCTGTCAGTGGAGTGAGAAAATTAAACCAGATTGTTTTCTCTTTTTTTCTTGTTTTAATCATAAACCCACTTAATTTTAATCAATTTAAAAAGGAAAATTGATGTTGAGTCTTGATGTTGAGTCTTGTTTTCTGAAAAAATGTCAACGATAATGTTAAATTATGATTAAAGCAAGAGAAAATATCTGTCAGTGCGAAAAGAAAAATGAACAAGATTTTTTTTTTCAAATTTTTCTTGTTTTAATCATAAACTCACTTCATTTTTATACTTTTGAGTAGTAAAATTACTTAAAATATTAAGTCTTTTTTTCTTAAAAATACCAAAAATTAAGTTAACTTATTTTAATCAAATGAATCCTTAACTTAATTCTGATCATTTTTAGAAAATAAGACAATGTCTAGGCCATTTTTCTTCTCTAGTAGGCTAAATGTATATTAATTTGAGAATGTTTAGGTATATTTATACAGTAAATCCAAAACCTGAGTAAAAATATTTTTTTCCGAGTGTATTACTTAACAGCACTGATTCACCTTGTCGTTTAAACACCAAAATTATAAATGAAATTATAACTGAAAGTGTTTCACTCCCCATCTGAGGAAACTGATGGAGAGCTTCTACAAATATGGGCTTTCGCCTGAAGAGGAAGTTGTAATTGCATTGTGAGTAAAACTCCCCCATTACCACCTCTGAAAGCAGAGTTTCTAGTTCATAATTTCTGCTATTATTGTTGTATAGTCCATAGTGACAGTCGGGTCTCAGGGGGCAGTAGTTTGATGACACAGCAGAGCTCTCATGGGCCCTGTGAGATCAGCAGTCAATACGCTTCGCACCTTCATTAATCACAGCGAAACACTAATGGAGCGTAAAGAAACCACATTGTGCTAATGCTAATTATATCAGAATCCAATTTTCGTTGGAATTCATAATGTTGATGATGGAAAGAAGAGTTTTATTTCCAGAACTGTGTGAGCGGTGTTTATCTTGAAATATCAAAACAAGGAAGTAAGGTAACATCTTGTCAGTGATGGAGTACATGGTGGTGGTGAAGAGGTGTATTTATAGAGCGACTTTCAGAGAGCGCATGCTAATGCTGATCTCTTCAACTCTACATTTCCAGCTCATAATTAGAGGTGTTTAATTTGCGGGTACTGATTGTACTTCCTGTGCTCTCTATAAAAGGCCTCAAGGGCTGGACCGGGCTTTTTGGATATCCGCTTTTTGAGGGCTGTGGAACGCTCTGGTGCTCTTGTAACCCAGGAATGGCTCGAGGTCAGTTTTCCCCAGAACCAAACCGCAGTGTGACCACACTGGATTGTGCCACAGACCTTGGTGGGGGCATTGTGGGTAGAGAAAGCTAGTGGTGCATTGTGTTCCGGAATTTATTTTCCCTCGATGTCTCTAAACAGTCGCTTCTGAAGAGGTTTTTACGCGGAACACGCACTGCCGGGCAGCCAGTCTGCTAATTGCCCTGATGGGCTGTGGATTTATCCGTGTGTGCAGGAGCCAGAGGATGTAAAACATTTTTAAACAAGTGGATTTTGAATGCAAATTAAAAAAAAATAATAATTAAAAAAAATAATAAAATCTTGTATGATTATTATACAGGTTTCTTAAAAAGTCTCAATTCACCCTTCCACAAATTAAAGTCTTAAAAAAGTTTTAAATCAGAACGGAAAATCTTAAAATCCTGGCATGGCGTTACATGTTGCATGCAATGCTAAAAATGAATATCTCACTCAGTATTTTTGTTTTGTCTCCTAATACAAGTTTCTTAAATCACGATACATTTACTTGAGGTGCAAAATGAACAAATTAAGTCTTGTTTTCTGAGAAACTGGACACAATTAAGTGAGTTTATGTATAAAACAAGAAAATTATCTGTCAACATGGTATGAAACTTCTTTTCCCTTTGAATGAAGTAGATTTTTCTGAGCCAATAGGCAGATATTTGTTCTTCATTTTTATTAATTTTACAGAAAACAAAACATATCTTTTGGTTTTTCCTCTTAAGTAAATTTAAATCTAAAAGTAAATCTTTCGACAGGTGCACTAGAGGGTGACACGGGAGTGGATTTTCAAACCTCTCCCGTCCCACTCCCACAAAAAAATAAATAAATAAATAAATCTTGTCCAGTCCCAATCCCACGAAAAAACTGGGGGGGGGGGAAATCCCCTCCCGTTCCAATCCCGGAAGAATGACTCCCATTCCCTCCCACTCCCGTGTTGTGTTTATTTTTTTTATTTATTTATTTTTTTTTTTTACAGTAAAAATACAGTACAGATCACAGCGTGCCCACCTTAGTTGAATAAAAATCCAAAATGTAGTTTTTTGTTATTATATTGAACTGAAAGCCAGCTTAAACAATGCAGTGTGCATTGCACACACATTAAATTTCATGTAAATCATCCATGCCAACACACACATTTTCTATTTGAATTTTTTTTTTGTTTTTTTATTTGAAAGTAGACATTTCACTCTATAGATATATTTTTCATAGACGGAGTTTGAAGTTTCTCGCACAAGTTCACAGAGACCTAGACGGCAGAAAGCGCGTCCTGTTTGCTTTAATTGCTTTACAACAACGTTTCCTTGTTGTTCTGAGTGCACACAAATAAACGTAGAGTCTTTACAGATTCGAAAGATGTATTATGCTACTTTTATCTGTATGACCAAAAATTACGGAGATTTTAAGAGCAAGTGAGCGCACCGGCGCCTGTCCTGCAGCGAGCGCGCTGTTCAGCTTCACTCTCCAAAGCTCCGTGCGCGCTTTACTTTCACTTTCAAATTAGCTCGGCGTCAAGCAGTTGTTTGTTTTTAGGTCGCTTGAGTTTTCACTCTTTCCCTCACTTTCCTCCGCTTTTAAATAGCTTGTAAAAGCACCGTGCACATTTTACTTTCACTTTTAAATTAGCGGCAATTCGGCATCAATTGCCGAAAAATACAAAATACAACATAACTTTTATTAACAAAACGAATAAAAATACACCATACTATATGCCTAAAATAAAATAACAAATAACTTACAAATTTTAAATAGGCTAGGTATACAAAACTGAAAATCAGTAAAGACTGAGGAACAAATAATTATAAAACGTAGAAGGTTTATTAGCAAAACGATTAAGAAAGTTTGAAGGCACAGACTGCATACACCTTGATGTAAAAATAATGGGGAAAAAATCACACAGCTTAAATAAAATAAAAATTAGCAAATACGTGGAACCAAATAAATGAGAAACGAATGTAAAAATAATAATAATAATAAAAAAAAACTTCCAATATCACCTTACATAAATGACAAGTCAACAGGGTTTTCAAAATCCAAAATATTTTTAAAACAGGCGCTTTTACATTTTGTTTTGAAACTCTTCTTCCATCGTCTCGTCTGTCTCTCCTCTCTCTTCTCGTTAATCAGCTCGACTCACTCTCCTCACGTGATGAATGAAATCTGATCTGAGATGCGCGACTGTCGTTCATTCGGTGCTGGATTGAGCAGCCGCGTTCAGTTTTAATTGTAGTGTCTGTTCTCTAACTGAACTAAATGATTTTTATTACTATTAAAAAAAATCAAAATGACGGTGAGGGACGGTGCCGCGGTGGGCAAGTGATGTAACCGGTGTTGCGGCTTAACACCGGTATCACCGCCATCACCGACAGGTGAGCGTTTGGATGTCCTGCCCGAGTATTTCCACATAGACCAGCCGTTAACAATCTGTCCGTCACAGACTGCTCATTCACTTAACCAGCCACACCAAAGCAAACAGGAGGAGAGCATAAAGAGACAGGGCAAATAGAATTGAGTTCAGAATTAAAATATACAGTTTATAGTTTATTTATATAAAAGGTAGGCTATATTTGTGTATAAAGTTGGGTATCATTACTATTCCCGGTCCCGCCCACTCCCGCTGACATTTTTTCCTGTCCCGTCCCGATCACGTGATTCGTAGCGATTTTGTTTCCCATCCCGCGGGATTCCCGAAAAAATGTCAGCCTCTAATGTGCACTGGAAGAAATACAGAGAAAGACCTTTTTCATTCATTCATTCATTTAGGTTTTGCTATCATGTATTTATGATCAGGTACAGTAAAAGTTATTTCTATAGTCATTGGGAGCAGAGCTATTCAAGTTTTAGTTTTTTTTTTTTTTCGTATGAATTAAAAAGTAATGAAAGAAGTAATGGAAATCAGTTGAATTTTGTATTTTCCAACTTTAAAGTGGTGCAAATTTTCCTTACTTGATCTTAAATTTATCTTCATAAAACCCTTTTGTTTCTTATTGAGTCGCTTTTCATTTGCTTTAAACTGAGAAGTCCCTTGTTTCATTCAGTAAGCTATTATCAAATCTTAAGATAAATACAAATGAAGTGATGATGATCATTGGCTGTCAAAGTTTTAAATTGTCTCCCTTGCAGTTCTTAAGGTGGAATTTGATCTGAATTGCCCACAACAAATAATATATTTGAATTGAAAAAATAATAATATTTGTAATATTGATAATATTGTTCTGTATGAACTAAATGGACAGTATTGGGAGATCTGTAATAGTAATTGCTGTGTCAGATTCACACACTGGACCCTGCACTACAGATTGGAGCCAATAATCGAATTTTATTTATGGAATGTGTTTAAGCTTCCATTCTACCTTTATTTAATTAATTTAATTTAATTATCTACGTTTCCTGTGCTTTGCATTTCCTGACTCATTTTTGCTTGGCAGGGAAACAAAAAAGAAATAAGATGGAAATATACTCTTTTAGTAGACTTAAAAACACATGATTGCCTTTAGAACTATTTGTTTTTTTACTTATTAATGGAATATTGATTTTTCAAACAACTCTGAAGTTTTGTATTCAGAGAAAGTTTAATATGTTTCTAATGTTTAATATTTGTCTAGAACAACTAGGACAAGTTTTTTTTTCCCTTCTTTCTTCCTGGAGTGATCTGTGCAGACGCCATGCCAAAATGAGTGACAACGTCCCAGTGCTGCAATGCAGTAAATTAATAGCGGTTCCACCGGACAGATGCTCTTCACCTTCACACCAGCAGAGGGCGACAGCAGCGATAAAGGTATTTAAATCATTCCTGTTATGCTGTAAGGAAATGTTTCTATTCAAGGGTACACCACATCTTTATACATATGCTCTTGTCAAGCTCAGGTGAACATTATAGAATATTTTAGAGCAGAGATACCCAAAACAGGACCCGAGGGACAAAATTGGCCCACTATGCCACTATGCCAAGTAGAGGAGGGAAAAAGAAAAAAACATGCCACTGAAGCACATCTTCATTTCTAATATATATTTTTGATATATTTCTTATATATATTTCTATCTATCTATCTATCTATCTATCTATCTATCTATCTATCTATCTATCTATCTATCTATCTATTTTTTTAAACTTATTAAAAAATAAAAAGATTAAATAATAATTTAAAATAATTAAATATTATATTTTTATTTATATATAATTTTATAATTTCGTTTTGGATAAAAGTGTCTGCTAAATGACTAAATGTAAATGTTTAATTATTTTTATTTTATTTTATTTTTAATTTTAATTTTTTTTTAACATTTAATGCATTTTAATATGACAGTTGGACTTTATTATTATTATTATTATTATTATTATTATTATCATCATCATAATTAATCTTAATGCATTTTAAAACAGCATAGTTGGACTTTTGGCCCACTGTCCTCAAACAAGTTTAATTTTGGAGTATTTGTATTAAAAAGTTTGGGCACTTCTGCTTTAGAGTGACACAAACCAACTAAAATCATCTCAGAAATCAGAAAATCCATTGCTAATGTTTGATGTTTGTGCTTTTGTTTTTCCACTAAAATAATGTTGTTTCCTGGAGGATGATGTGATTAATTATTTAATAAACAATTTCACTCCTATATTCAAGTAATTGTGATATTATTAAAGAGAAATGGTATTTATATTTTTAATTAAATATTAATTTTTCTTTGTATTTTTCTTTGATAATAGCACAGTTAAGTGAACATAGGAGTAAAAGTTTTATATCAAGTACATAAGTTAATATACATTTAATGTTATATAGGTTTTATGTAAATATTTTATTAATAATTAGACATTAAATGTACTTTATACTGTAATATCAATGACCCTCTTCACTTTGACTTTTTAAAGAAAATGCAGACAAATTCTGTCATTGACTTTTTAGTAGTCCCAAAAGAAACCTGTATTTGTATTTTAAACTAATTTTAAACACAATATAGACAAAGGAATGACTTTTAGAAATATGAACTGATTCAACTGTTGCTTTTATAACAAAGTCCGTTTCTCCATCCAGAGTCACTGTGACCTGCTCATGGCTGTATAGGGAATATACTACTGTATACTTCACACTGAAAAATCTTCTAGAGAGAGTTGTTTCTTTACAGGAACACCGTGTTGCCTCTCTGTTGGTTTTAAATATGATTAATGAATGCATTCCAGTTACTGTCTCTGTAATGAGATATTTATTATGTAAATGATTGCTGCTGCAGTGCCTATATTGGCACAGGAACAGAATCTGTGTCGTGGATGAGTCACTGCATTTGTGTTTGTGTGTGTGTGTGTGTTTGTCCCTTCATCAAGCAAATTGCCCCATCTACTCATCTGCCCACCAAAGCCCCAAACACTTGTCCTGTGGTGCAGTTGCTTCCTCCATTGCTGAAATGACAGAATGGAAAGTAGTAGATACACCCACCTTACGCCCGCATCAGAGTCGGTAACACCATTCTCGCCTGTAGAGAGTGAGAATGTGTAAAGTGGTGCAAGGATGTCAAACAGAATGCCATTCATTCCAGGGCTGGGCAGAGGGAGCCGGTGCTGGTGTAGATTTCAAGGGAATGCTGGGAGACTGCTGGGGTCGTGTCTTGCTGACTCAGCAAAAACCCTCCGCTGACGTCATTCTGCTTTTCCTTCTTTGCTCGTCAGACCGGAATCCTCCAAAAGCAGTCACTTTAGTGCAGCCCATCTCTGTGCAAACAAGTTACTCTGGCAGGGTCTGGGAACAGATGATGGCAGTTGAGCTTTTTTGTAAATTTATAAGACAGAATATCTCTTGATTATGAGTTGTTTGTGACATCTGACTAGTCTGACTATTTGAGAAGAAATGTAGTTATTACAAACCCATTTCTAATACTTACTGGTATTTGTGCTTTAAAGAAACAGTTCACCCAAAAGTTAAAAGCAAAAAAGGGTGAAATTTTACTCCCCCTCAGGCTATCTGAGATGTAGATGAGTTTGTTTCTTCATCAGAACAGATTTGGAGAAATTTAGCATTAGATCCCTTGATCACCAATGGAGTGAATGGGTGCCATCAGAATGAGAGCCCAAACATCTGATAAAAACATCACAGTAATCCACACCACTCCAGTCCATCAATTAACATCTTGTGCAGCGAAAAGCTGCATGTTTTTAATTAAAAAATCTGACGTTTTTAACTTTAAACCTTTGGTTCCAGCTAAAATACGAGTCCTCTATCTTTCTGCAGTGAAAAAGTCATCTCGTCTGAATCAGGAGAGAAATATGCACACTGTTTACAAGCCAAAACAGTTTAAAACAAATATGATTTTGGTGTGAAAGTTCAACTGGGGATGGAATTTTTCACTGGTGAAAGCAATATATGGATTATGGACTCATATTTTGGACAGAATATCTTAAAATGCCTTCCTGATGGATTTGTTTCTTTCATACATACAGCTTTTCACTCCAGAAGATTAATTGCTGGACTGGAGTGGTGTGGATTATTGTGCTTTATCAGCTGTTTGGACTCTCATTCTGATGGCACCCATTCACTGCAGAGGATCCATTGGTGAGCAAGTGATGGAATGATAAATTTCTGTGCCAAAAAGTTATTCTGGCAGGATCTGTGAACCGAGTAGCAGATTCTTTATAAATGAATAACACAGAATATCGTCTGACTAGATCAGAGTGCATATGAGGACGATCCATACTCAACGCCTGATGTCATGCTGAGAAAGAGTGACTCATATAATGAGTGTTGAGAGGTGAGATTTAATTTAAAATGACTGTGCACTTTTCAGCTCACAAGAAAAAGAAGCAGACAGCATCAGGCTGTTCCCAAACAGAGAAACAAAAGCACAAAAAGCTTAAATCCCCAGATTCAGAACTCAATCAGCAAAAGTAAAGTGACCTTTGTTTTTAAGGTGGATAGAAATTTTACCTGAGTCATTGTGCTGTGAGTTTCAGCTGTGCTAATAGTGTGCGCAGAGTTCTGCTCTCTGCAGGGGTCAGATGTTCTCTCTTGAGTTCTTGTCAGCTCATGAACACACTGTGCTTTTAGTGCTGTTCTTGCAGCTCAGCCTGGCACACAAAATCCCTGCCACGACAGGAACTTCACTGCAGAAACCACTTTACATCGCTAGTGGTGATCGTTTCAAAACTATATATACATATACATTTTATCTTGTGTATATATGTATATATAAATAGTCTTTTTTAAATATATTTAAAAATGTAATTTATTTCTGTGATCAAAGCTGAATTTTCATCATCCTTGCTCCAGTCTTCAGTGTCACATGATCCTTCAGAAATCATTTTAATATGCTGATTTGCTTCTCAAGAAACATTTCTTAGTGTTATCAATGTTGAAAACTTTAGTGCTGATTAATATTTTTGTGGAAACTGTGGATACTTTTTTTTAGGATTAGATTAAAAACAGAATAGAATGATCAAAAATGATTTGAAATAGATTTTTTGTAACATTGTCTTTACAGATATCCTTTGATGCATGAATTTTTTAAATCTCAAATGAAATATATGTATACATTTTTATCAATGTCATTTTAGTATTATTTATTATTTAGTAACTATTTTAGTATTTTTTTAATATTTTGAATGAGCTTTTATTTTTATATTTTCAGTTTTGGTCATAAGTTTTAGTCCTTTTTATTTTATTTTTATTATTACATTTTTTGTTTTGTTTTAATATTTCTATTCAGCTATTTCAGTTTTAGTTTAATGACCCCAAACTTTTGAAAGGTGTGTGTGTGTGTGTGTGTGATATTTCTTTTTATGATGCTTTTTATTTTATATTCATTTTAATTACATGAACTTTAATATTGATTGATTGATTTATTGTAGCTGCTAATTTTATATAAGAAGTGATTTGTCAATTAACATTTCTCCAGTCAACCATTTGTTATAGAATTCATTGTTTCACAGCCCAGTTCTGTTTTTTGTGCTTTTTAAGAAAAATAAAATGTGAACTGAAGGCTGTCGTGCCAATTTTCAATGTTGAATTATTGATCAGCTGTGTCAGCAAAATGACAGGGTCTGACTCATATCCATCTCTGTCATTCCACTGGAAAGTGCCATCATGCAGATTGTTCTAGTGCTTGAGCACATCTTGTTTTTAATGAATGGCTGGATGAATGCAAGTTAAAATAGAGCATATGCTGAAGGGTTTTCTTCAGTAAGACGTGGATGGGTACCGCCGTGCAGCTGCTCTCCTGTATAGAATGCCATTTGTGCGCTGTGTTAAATGTTAAACGTCCACTGATGGTCCTGATGTCATGTGTGAGTAATTCTCTCCTGGATTTCAGCGGCTCTCCACAGCTGTCGTTTCTATACTGCCTAAACCCACATTAATAAAAACCTAATTGAAAGAGTTTGAAACCGCAATGGATCCAGTTACATGGTTTGTGAAAACCCCGCCTCGCACAAAGCCCCATGGAATGACGATATCCTTTAAAACTATAACGTGCTGATGCTAAATGTTCTGCCTCTAACCTCAAAAATCAGTTCTAAACATGTAATATATTCACAGATGCCATTAGAAGCTGTTTAATTTATTAATCAAAGCTTCTGCTTTTCCTCGGAGAGATGATTGAGCGAGTCACAGGCTGTTGAATCCTATCTCAGGTAAACTGAAGTGATGTGCAGCAGATGTTTGGGTGTGCCGTAATCTGTCTGAACATGAGATGCAGAGACAGCTGAATGCTGAAATGTCTGCTTTGATCTTAGTGTTGGTGTATTATCAGAATGGACATGTGGAAATCGTGTGAATTATGCCACGGGGTGGATTTGCTGTTCTGTGCATCACCTTTAATGCGTGCAACCGGATTTATATGAGCAATTAATACAACATCATTAAAATTGTCCTACTTTTTTCATACACTATGTGTTGAAACATCTTTAGACGTGAAGGCCTTGCAATGATGTCACAATGCTGCTTGTGTTGGTGCTGAAGGGTCAGAAGGGTTCAGGTATATTGCTACTGATTTGAGATTTTTTTGCTAATTAGACTGTCATTGTTTAGCAAGAGCTGTAAGCATTTTAAAGACAGCTGATGACTACTCAGCTACAAATGTTCAAGTCATGACTTTTAATTTTATTGCTACACACTGCAGTTCTTCAGATAATCTGAAGGACAGCTGTCAATTCTAATTGGGAATACTTGGTAAAGTGTTCTATAAGGTCTAGTTTTTTATTTATATTGTCCCATAAGGGTCATGTATGATTGCACTCTAAAACAAACCCTCTGTAAAAAATAGGGCACAGCGTAGCCTTCTGTATTAATATGAAGGAATTTTCCATATTGATTTTTACAGGTGTTTTACCTGTATTTTGAATTTTGCACTGTTGCTTTGTGCTTTAGAGTTAATGGATTTTTTTAATAACCATTTTACATATATAATATATATTTACCTATGATATATAATTAACTATTGTTTTTTTTTTCAATTAAAATGTAAAAAAAATACAAATAAATTAAATGAATCTATTTTTTATTTATAACTAAAACGAATTGGTATAAAATTAAGTTAGTTTATTTTTATTTGTTTTATTTTGTAAATTATAATAAAAGTATAGGCTAAAGATGGTATAGTATTTTTTTTTCTCCCTGTTATATGTTAAGCAAGAATGAACATTTTTGTGGGTGGCATTTTTCACAGTCCTGAAATGTGTCGACTTAGAATTAATAATTGATTTTTGCTCCATATTCCAGAGGAGCCAGGCAACTGCTGAAATAACGTGATTGGCGCTTTAACACGCTGCCAACAACAGCGCCTCCCCAAGCGTCACTACAATTCGGCTTCGCTGTACTCTCCGCGCACCTGGAGATCCGCGTATCGACGCGCAGCATCTGCTGACGTCCGGACATTGCGCGCGGTCCGAGCATTCTTGAAAGTGCGTTTTGCTCAGCATCACCACCGCGAGATTCAGAGAGGCAGGCAGCCTCCCGGAAGATAAAAAGCTCAGGCTGCGCGATGCACGATGCACGAGACGGGGAACGTTACGATCGGCACGCATCGTGGGAGCGCAGTATTGTGGAATCAGGTCGTTGTGTAAACTTCCCGCACAAACAGCCTGGGATGTGACAGACAGGGGTGCCATTGCTCTCCGGTGACAAGTGGACTGTTTTTACACCATCCTTCTAAATAAGGAAGCAGGGCTGTCAGACATATGACCACCGTCCCGATTTGGGCGCTGCCAGAGTGCCCATCGCATCCCATGATCGCGCGCAAGCCGTCCAATAAGGCTCAGCATGCGACCCCCATTGCACACGTGGAGTGACAGCAGCGTCCCATCATCATCAGCCCGCCGCTCGCAACTTTCTCTCTCTCTCTCTCTCACTCTCTCTCTCACTCACTCTCTCTCCTCCCCCCCTCCTCTGATATATGATGTCATGTAAGGATGAGGGTGGTTTCTGAGGTGAGATAGGGATTTTGGTGAGTGGCATTCTCCACGACCCGAGGCTTCGGAGCTACAAAACATGGTCATCACCACCTTCTCCACCTCAAGTCGTGTCTCCGCGCTCTCTCCCCGTTCTTCCGCCGCTCTCATCTCGGGCCACCGTCGCATGCCCGAAGTCCTGACCTGCCTCGCTAAATTAAGCCTGCACCACCATGCCGAGGGAAGAAAAACTAGAAGAGGGGTATTTTTAGTGCCATTAATTTTGACCACGTGCCCCGAAGGTAAACCCGATGGCCATTGCGCAAAGGCTCCTCATCAGTATGTCCTGCGAGGCCAACGCGCAACACTGGCCAAGGACTGCCGTTCTGCTCTTGGGATTGCTTCTAGTTGGGATTGTGTCCTCCAGTCCGCTTCCGAGTAGGACTAATAGAACAACTTTACTGGAGAAGCGATGGGAGAGCCTCTTCTCCCGCTCCATGCTGGGGATCTCTGGAGAGAGACCAGAGGCGAACTGGGAGAATGACTATTTGCTGGGCATCAAAAGAGTGCGGAGGCTGTACTGCAATGTAGGCATCGGGTTTCATCTTCAGGTCCTCCCAGACGGCAAGATAAACGGTGTACATAATGAGAACCAGTACAGTGAGTTCACGGAATAATGCAGTACTTAATTGCGCAGAGCTCTTTATTCTTTAGAAGCGACACTCGTCTTTGGAGGCAAAGACAAATCTATTAAAACACACACACATACACAGTATCCCTTAGTGCTAAATATCTGCGCTGGGCTTAAACATGACATGAATGCTGGGACGGATATAGATGCCAACTTATTTTTACACCGGCTCCTTGTGCGGCCCAGAAGCGCTTAGAACATGCACGACTCTCCAAGTGTGAGGGATGTTCGTCTTTCGGCAATAATGTAGTAGCCCAGTGGCGCGAGAGAGGCCGTTTGCGCATCCACAATTGGCACCTGCAGAGGTTCCACCCACTGCATGCCTTGTTGTTCTGAGTCCCGCGGAGCCTCTTTACTGTGTGTAACATGCTTGTTCTGTTTGAGCAGGTCTCATAGAGATCTCCACTGTGGCCAGAGGAGTGGTTAGCCTGTTCGGTGTGAAAAGCGAGCTGTTTGTCGCAATGAATAACAGAGGAAGGTTGTACGGAACGGTAGGTGTGCGCAACCGTGTCGCCTTTCTTTCTGCCTGCCAATGCAACGAGGCTTTGCATCCTCGAAAATCCAGTGCGTGTGTGTTAAACAGGTGATGCTTCCATTGTGCGTTTTTTTTAACGAATTCATGACCCATGCATTTGGCACGCGAGGGGGTCGCGCGACTAATAATAGTGTTTACGGCGTGTGCTGCATTCAATTATTCATGCCTTATAAATATAATGTGTTGAAGCAGGACGTTTGCCACAGCTGCACGGCTTTTGCAAATTATTATTAAACGGTGCATTAGATCCAGGCACAACGCCAGAGCGCCTCACAAGCACGAGTTAAAGGTTTATGATAATTGCTTGCATTAAGCCTATAAACTAACGCCTCATTCTTTTATATTAGCTGGTAGTTAGTTGTAGGTCATTAGGTATAGTCGCACATGCAGTGCATAGTTGCAGTTCCCATCTTGCTTTACACTTTATCTTATATACTGTGTTATATTGGAGGAATCGTGGTAAATTAGGAGATGACTGGGGAAAATGTCACAAATAAACCTGAATGTTTAATGAAATGTGTGCTTAAATTGAAATATTTTGTAGAGCAGCTTGTATTTACACATTGATTTGAACAGTTAATAGCAGTAGTAGTGATTATGTAGTTTGCTATTTGTAATGTGTTTAATTTAAAGTGTGTCTGCAGGTTTGAAGGGTAAATGATACACTTGGCTGAAGTTTGGCATAGGTGTGACGAGCGCAGTGCAACACTGGTCCTTAGGGGCCTGTGAGCGCATGACAGCTCTATCCAAAATCTGCAGAGCGTTACTAGAGCATCCTCTGGATGAGCGGAGATAAAGCGGACGCCACAGGCCGGTCTTGCAGTCATCATTAAAGTGGCTTTTAATTAAAAGGCCTGTTTAGCTCAGGGATTAGTATCAGGTTAATACTTCAGGTTAATGGGTTTCTTGTGGAACCAGGCTCAGCTGAAAGTTTCTTTGCAAGTTTGTTTAGTATGTTGTTCTTTTATGGGAAATCAGGCTGAGAAACTTCTCCGTTCAAGAGGTTAGATGTATTTGGACTCAAAGTCATGTGCAAAACAGTGCTGTTGTTTATGAGTTGCTTACTGCTTCACAGAAACCTCATTTATTTGCTCAGATGTTTGACTCATTGAAATAGGAAAGCACTAATGAAAGGAAAATTAATGTGCATTGCAGGGTTATTATCTTAATTAAACTCTATTACCTGATTAACTCTATTATCTAACTAAAACTAAAACCACACACACACACAAACAAACATATTTGTTACTTGAAATAAATAAACTTTTTATTTCAGCAGTTGCTAAAGCAAAATTTCTCATTTTCATTTAGTTCAACTTAATGTACGAAAATAACTAAAACTGAAATTATATGTTATATAGGTATAATATATATGATATTATATAGGTATAATTAAAACTATATAGGCATATAAAAAAATCAGTAACTTAAAAACGACTAAAGCACAAAACAAAATTACTAAAACTTTAACCAAATTTAACATGAAAATGGAAAATACAAAAATAAAAACTAATTCAAAATATATAAAAAACTATAATAGTATCTCAATGACACTAAAATAACACAAATTGTCCAGTTGTCATTTAGCTGAACTTGATGTACTAAAACAATTAAAACTTATATTAATGAAAAACTATATAGACATATTAAAAAAACAATAACTAACATGATAAAAAACGCACAACAAAATCACTTAACCAAACTCAACTTTAACCAAATTTGAAACAAAAAACAGAAACTAATTAATATATATAAACTAAAATAGTTTCTCGATATTAAAACCATACAAAATTTTAAATTTTCATTTAGTTTACCTTGACATACTAAAATAACTCAAACTTAAAATGAATAATAATTTAAAAAAAACTATATAGACATAAAAAAACAATAACTAATAAAAATGACAAAAACACCCAACAAAATTACTAAATAAATGAATAAATAACTAAAATTGAAATGATAAAAACTATTTTGAAGAATTAATATCTCAGTGATACTAAAATAACACTGGTGCCTTTGACTGAATGCTGCCATTCACATTCCTTCTCTTCTCCGTCTTTCAGGCTACCTTTAAAGACGAATGCAAGTTCAAGGAGACCCTGCTGCCAAATAACTACAATGCCTACGAGTCCTCCGTTTACAAGGGATTCTATGTCGCTCTCAGCAAACACGGCCGAGGGAAGCGAGGCAACAAGGCCACCACCGCCATGACGGTCACCCACTTCCTCCCCCGAATATGAGCAGACTCTTGCAATAATTCTTCATTTGCACTGATCTCCCCGAGAGATCTGAAAACTGACACACAAACATACAAGGAACTGCAAGAATATCACCAAAATAGTACTACTTCTTTTTTATATGTATATTTGGATAGGTCAGCTTTTTATTAGGATCGCTGAATATGCTATCCGTCGCTGCTTACTTCTTTTATTTATATATATATATATATATATTATTGATTATGGATGTGGAGGCTCTCCCAGCCTTGCTTTCTGTAATCAGGTGCTTGCCAAGAATCGAACAGACTCTAGGATGGATAATGGAAGTCCTCCTCGGCTTTTTACAGTGAAATTATGTTTTTTATTACCTCAAAGAGCTACCTAGATGGTTTAAAAGGATGCATGAAGTTACGCTTGTTATTTTTAGTTCTGTCTGAGCCAAAACAAGCATAACGAGTCTTTATTTTTTTTATCTCTGACTTTATTTCATTTCTGTTTTTCTCATGCTGTGGGGTTGTGTGAGCATTTAAAAGAAAGCAGATCTCTCTTGCTGCATGTCGCACTGAGGTGCCTTGGCATTCCCGCACACTGCCCCTTTAACATGCATGCTCTGAACGCCCTGGGGCGTCAGAAATAGGGCTGATATGTTAGCCAGGGCCCCGTGGGGACTGTCCCACAAGGGCCCCGGAGAGGGGCGAGGGGGATGGGTGTGCATCTCTGCTTTATTTTACTTTTCTCTAATTAGAGAACGCCGTATGAGACGCGAGAGCGGCTCGTAAACACTGATCATTTCTGGCTTTCGGCATCAACTGCTGTCAACTCAGAAATGAGGTGTAACTTTAGCCCCTTTCACTGGTAATCCCAGTAAATTGCTGTAAAAATTACCAGAATGACTTTTCCGGTATGCAATGGCTTTGTACTGCTAAGAGATCATTCATGCATCAGTACCAAAATACCGGTAAACTCTGTGATGTCAGTCATTGGAAATGACGCAGTACTTTTCTTCATTAGCTCGTATGCGTTTTGGTTTAACTATCATTTCAATTTGATAACATTTTTTGTCTTCTGAGTGACAGGCATAAGGGGAGGATCATGGAAACCTGTTTCTTCCACCAAATAAAAAAAACAAAACAAGTAATTGCAACTTTTTATTGCACAATTTGGACTTTTATTTTATTGCACAACTTGCAACTGCAAGTTTACGGTTAGTAAACATTTCGCAATTCTGTCCAAATTGTGAGGTATAAACTTGCAATTGCAAGGGAAAAAGCAATTTTACCTTTTTTTCAATTTTACCCAATTACCTTTTTTATATTTTATTCCGTGGCAGAAAGAAAAAAAAGACAGAATTCAGAGAAAAAAAAAGTCAGAACTGCGAGATATAAACTCGCAGTTGTGAGAAACAATTGTGAGATATTTCTCCCAATTGCGAGAAAAACATCAGAATTGTGAGTGAAATCTTTACGAAAAGAATTATCATTTTTTTCTGTGGCAGAAACAAAAAACAGAATTGTGAGATGTAAACAGTTTATATCTCACAATTTTGAGAAAAAAATTCAGAGAAAACAGTCAGGGTTGTGAGATTAAAAAGTCACAATTGTCTTTTTATTTTTTTTATACTGTGTCAGAAACTGGCTTCCTATAAATGGTCACACAGAACGTGTTTTGACACAAAATGCCACACAATAGTATCCAAACCACTGCTAGAACTGATTTACCGGTATTTTTTTTTTTTTTTTTTTAAAAAGTCCTGTTGACACATGATCTCTAAACTGTAATTTACTAGTACAGATAGTATGCGTGAAAGGGGCTATTATCTTTTCTAGCCGAACCCCTATTGGAGCTTTGAGGCTGTACATTTTATTTGTGGACTAGACTGTTTTTGCAATCAGAATTAAACTTTTTATAAAGAAAACAGGAAAAAACAACTAAAAATGAGATACCTACAGGGGAACTGATGCAAGCGCACACTGAAAATGTTAAATATGGCCGGTTCGATTATACTATTGCTTACCACAGGTTTGCCTGAACAAAAGGAGCACTTGAAAATAAGCTTTAAGCGTTGCTGTGAATGAGAACGTCTTCTAAACCAATGAAAATACTGTAAATACTGACTGTGCACTGAAAACGCCAGTAGCCCGGAGCTTTGTTGCTTGTTGCTAAAGGCACACTGCCATCCATGATGGTATCTGATTCAAGGGAATACTTGCAGTATATGTTTATTTATTTTTGCTTCTGGTGTGAGTTTATGTGTGTGCACCTGTCCATGTGGATGCTTGCGTGTGTGTGTGTGTGTGTGTGTGAATCCTGGTCAAGGGGGCAGTCGAGTCTGGCTCTTTCCTGTTGCTGCAGAGGCACTGCAGTGGCACTCGCGACTGCTGCTCTATACAAATGTAACTACAGGGCAGACACCGTGTGGCATCCGAACTGGGGAACGCTCACTGTTTTTTATGATTTTGGTATGTCTGCTTTTGTTTGCATCAGTTTGTCACCAAATGTCACCCCACCCTGGTTATTTAACCCTTGTGCTGTACTGAAAACCTTTACCTAATTTGGTGTTTCCGGTCAAAAATGACTGGCCTTTTGAAAACTGCTGTAAATCTCTTGTTAATACTATATTATCTCTAAATCTTGGATTTAATCTTTTTGTCGACTTGTTTTCTTCCAGTTAACACCGATTTTTATTTATGGACTGGTTGGTCATAGGCCTCACTTATCTGAGCTTGTGCACCTCGGTTTTTGAGTGAAAAAAACATTATTTGTGGATCATTTTGGCACTGGTCACTCAAAAACTGAGGTGCATGAACTCTCATCAATGACACCCTTGACTGATCAGTTCCAAAAACAAAAACAAAACTCATGTTAATTCAAAGAAAACAGGTTGATAAAAAGATTGAATCCAATATTTTGCAAAAAAATAGCATAATGAGAAACTTGTTAGCAATTTTTTTGTAGGTTGTTCATTTTAGAGGTGGAACAAGGTGGAAAAACCTCCAAAAAAGTACAAAAATTATTTTGGGAAAGTTGCTATACCCTGTGTGAGCAACATCAGTAAGTTTTAGTCCAATGCGATAACATTAACTAGCAGTTTTGAGAAATAAAATATCTCTCCGGGTCACAGCATGAGGGTTAAAGAGAAAGGAACCAAAAGGAATGACGTTATTTTAGAAAGACTTATGGGCTTGTTGTTTGTTCAATCTGTTTGAAGTATATGGGGGTGGAATACCTGAGCAGAGGCCATTCTGTTGACGTCTCCCTCACAACATGGGTAGTCTTGTAAAAGCCACTGTGCACAGAGGCCTTGAGATTCCAGTAGTAGCACTAAGGGTTCTTTATGGTTTTCCATCCAACTTTAGTCCAAGGTCGTAGCCATGGAGTTGAACTGGTGGAAAACATCCGTCCAAGGTCTCGCTTCTTTTTCTCAAGTCCATTGTGGTCTCATTATCATGTGTTTGGATCCATGCTGCATTCAGTTAAGGTTGTTCTTAATTGAATTACCATTGCTCTGTTGGGTGAATTCCAGTAATTTCAGCATGAAATCATGCAGTCGGTTCCCTACACAGATTTGGTCATGCGAATTTGCACTGAACAACATAAAGTTGCTTGGTTTTACAGTGATTTCTGTGTGAGCTGTGCTTCATACATCTCTACACTAAATGGATCTTTTTTCCCTAAATTTTGCCTACAGTTTAGTCAGCATGAAATCAATATCATCCCTATTTGCTTTCTTCACGTCGGTTCTTGGTCTTATTGAGATTTATTGATCCACATTATTCCAAAGAAATGTTTGTCTCTGTAATATTTTAGCAAAATTGTAAACGGCCACTGTTCAAGATTTAAATAATTTCTGAGGGCTAAAATCAAGTCCAATCCTATGTTTTTTCCCATTAAATATCCATTTTCACTCAGAAGTTCATCGAATTAGAGAAGTAAATTGGTTACTGTTTCATGTTAACTTTAAGAATCTGAGGCCAGACTTTTCAGGTCACCACGAATCCAAATTCAACTTGATCTCATGAGAAAACATTTTTTTTTTTTACACGATGGCGATTTCATATTAATGTGATTTGTACAAAATTGTACAATTTTCAGAAAATAAGCATGACGCTTCACTCCTAAACCAAAGCAACAGGTCGTACGAAAACGTACCAATACGAATTAGCCACCAATTCACCAAATAAAACATAAAACAGCTATGAATTGCAGTGAGATTGTGTTGGGTGAATCCAGTAGTGCTATGACCTTACTGGGTTATTTACTTGTTTGCTACTATATGAAAAGGAAAGTTTTTTTGGGACTGGCTTCTTCCTCTAGCGCAGTGAATATATCAGGACAGACCTCTGCAGGACTGATGCAATACTTTAGGGAGACAAAAAAAGCCGATCATTTCTCGCCTCTGCCAAGCTGCTTGTTTTGTGGTCTCATCTGTGAAGAGATGTTTCAGTTTTCAAGGGCATTCAGTCATTACTCGTACATTAGGAAGTGTCTTGTTAATAATGTGCCATTGAGGACTGTATTTAGCTGATGTGCCTCAGAATTCATATCACTGTGAGTCCCAGTGAGACTTGCACACTTACATAAACAATAAAACACATTTATAGGACAGAAATTTAGCTATTTAACAGCCATCTACGGTCACAGCTTTTTCCATCATTTTGGCTTTGGTTTCACAGAAATTTCAACTTCATTAAAACCTTATTTTAAATAATGTAACTCAAGAGTAATGGGTTTGGCAGACTGATACTAAAATACTGCAAGTCAGCCTATATAAATGTACTATTTTAATACAGTATGTTTTTTGAATGTGTTATAGTGATGCATTAGGAATTGAGGAGTTAAATCAGGGAGCCAAATGTTGTTGTTTCTTTAATTTGTGTCCTGATTGTGACACTACCATCTTAAGTCTGTGAAGAATGAGCGATGTGTGTGAACATTTGGGAATTGGAGCCATCTGATATGCTGATGTATGTCGCTTGGATTTATAGCAACAGCTGTAAAAATGTTTATTGGGCATAGAATATAGACACCAGTTTCCTGGTACACTCTGGGCTCATGAGAAAAACGTATGTGCATGAATGACTGCAAGCTGTCACCGGCTGAATCCTCCTCACATATGCAAGGAGGGTTTCTGGAATCTTTGGAGCACCAGAGGCATTAGAACGGGATGCCAGTTCGTTGCTTTGCACTGTCTTTGTTTTGAAATGGCTTTGTGTGGTTGATCCTGTTACAGTGAAGACCCCATATCTGTGAGGCCTCATTAATCATTTAGTGTGATTTCTGGATTTTTCTTTTCACGTTTTTTTCCACTAGCATACCACATACTTACTTTTATGGTAAATGGTATGCATACTTTTAATAATATTACAATAATATATTATCATACATTTATATATATATATATATATATATATATATATATATATATATATATATATATATATATATATATATATATTCTTTTAATTTTTTAATTATTTATTTTAATAGTAGGTTATATTATACTCCTTATACTCAGTTCATATCCAAAATATGAACTGAGTTGTCATTCTGCACATCAGTAAAATCCAGGATTTTGTGTGGCTGTATATTAAAAGTGTGTTTCTGTCCGCTCCTCTTTATAAAGACATCTCTCACCCCTGCCTTAGTTATAATTTCTTGCAATGATTTTTTTGAAAGTAGGAAACTGAGGACATAATCATGTGTTTCTGAGTACAAGCGCTGATGCTGTATAAATACAGATATATTTGAGAAAAATATTTTTTTCCCTTTACTTTTCTACGTATGTGCTGTGCACAGCAGTTTAATCATATTCCTGATGTTAATAAAACTATTATTTTTTTCTTTTTTTCTTTTATTTCATTTGCGTGTGTTTTTGTTTCACATTTTAATTGTGCTCATAGTAGCAAGTACAGTGAGCAGTCATGCACAGTGTGCCCAGAACTGATTCTTTTCTAGAAATAATGCTGTCAGGATGTCACACTCATACAGGATCATTTATACAACAACAGTTCAATAAACTACTCGCAAGTAATTCATAAACTTCTTCCCTGGTTATTTGATGTTTTTTTCTGATTCATATGCAAAACTTGACAGTTAAAATGCATCCATTGGATACAGTTTCTCTGTAAATGTTTTTTTTTTTTTCATAAAGTTAAAAATTATGAAATGATTACATTTTTGAGAGGTAATCATTACTTCTCCAAGCCCAAATTATTATAGCTAATACTATACAAATAGCTTTCAAAATTGCTTTCAAAATACAAATTTACAAATTGTTTCCATTTTGAAATTCGGAAATATAAATAGAAAAATAAAGTATTACAAAAATAAATAATATGATACAAATATAAAAGATAAAGTTTACAGTCATTAGTTTATGTATGTTGCTATATCATATTATTATATATTATTATGTTATATATGAATAATGAAAATTGTTTATTTTTACTGTTTATTTATTTATGTATTTATTTTTTTAATTTCAACAATTTCAACGTTATTGCACATAGCTTTGCTCATGTTCAGCTTTGCTCAATTTTTGGTGCGTTACTTGTTCGTGAGTGAGGCACAAGTTCCCTCTGCTGGCCAACTTGAGAAAGTTCAGATTGGGCTCATACTATATTTACATTAAGCCTACAGCTACATTTATTCATTTTGCAGACATTTTTATCCAAAGCAACTATCCGTTCAGTACACTAATCATGCAGTCACCTAATACAGGTACAAAACTGTCTCTCGGCGGTATAATATGGACTTTTAAAGTTCTAATATGTGACATTTTGGTGTAAATTAGGTAAAAAGATGTAGGCTATCTTGTATCTTTCGTCTCTAAAGATACCGTCCTAGTAACAGCTCTGTACATTTTTTATAGGTAAAAATAAATAAATAAATAAATAGCCTTAATAAACGTACATATTTACTTATACGTCATAGTAAGTTGATTTAGCATTTGAGAAACATTGGGAGACAACCGATTCTCACATGCCACAAAAACTATTAAAACGTATTCTTGTTTTCAGTTTTGTTTTGACAGCAAGATGTCAGGATGCATAGAAAGTCAAAGCTGTGCCAAATTAACAAGCCAATTATGGTTTACCAGTCTATTACCTACATAACAAACAGAAGCTGGACATGTTGAATCCGCCTCCTCACATCCTCTGGCTCTGCGGGCGATTGTTGCGTAAAGGAGTGGCACAGGATGCGTTTAAATAGCCGCGCTCACAAACTTTCACGCATCACAACTCCTTCAGCTCTGCAAACTGGTTTTACGCATCCATACTTTGCGCTTCGTGAAGATGCGTTGCGCACTTTCCAAACTGCACATGCTGCGCTCCTCCGTCCTTGTGCTGTGGATCACGGCTCTCCAGGGATTCAGATCTGCGGATGCTGCCCCTAACCCCTCTCCCCTCCTGGGCTCCAGCTGGGGGAACCCGCGGAGGTACATCCACCTTCAGACAACCTCGGACTTAAACAACTTCTATTTGGAGATCAGCCCGAATGGACATGTGCGCAAAACTACAAACCGGGGGTCCTACAGTGAGTAGCCTATCCTGTTTTTGATCAGCATAATATCCATATTTAGGATATTAGGCCAGTAAAATAAAAATCAAACTCTCACCAGTCTATGAATCATGAAAAATTGTTGTTTTATATAGCCTATGTATTTCTCATTGTTTTATCTATAAAATAATGTCCTTCTTATTCCTCTTTCTATTCTGCATTCAACAGGTGTAATTTTATTGAAAGCAGAGAGCAGAGACCGTCTGGCAATATTTGGAGTGAAAAGTAACCGATTTTTGTGTATGGACGCAGGAGGAAGTCTTTTCACATCTGTAAGTATTCAAACAAATTAAAAATAAGGTATAAAAAGTAAGGTATAATTTATTATTATTTATAATATTAAGTTATATAAGTGCAGTCGGTATGGAATCTAAAAAAAATGGTAGCATTGAATTTAACTGGTTTTATTCAAATGTTAATGTCACTGAATAAACCTAAATACATTAATTTATGCAAAGAATTTAAATTTTATGGGTTAAATAAAGTAGATATAGTTCTAGGAATTGCAGGTCACCAGATTTACAGTGTAATATCTACAAAGGTTATAGCCAAAAATGTTCGCATTTTAACGTTAAAAACTGTAAAAATGCTAAAAACTTCTTAATTGGTTAACAAGTTTTTTTTTTTTAAACTATAGGGTGAAATACTAATAAACATAACGGGACATTTCAAGTAATTTTACAATTAAGTAGCCTAACGTTAAATTTTATGGGTTAAATACCTCCAAAAATTTAACGTTAGGCTACTTATATATATATATCAGATATTTATCCGATAATAAAATATAGGCCTACGTTTTTATTTAATTATTTTACTATAAATAAAAGTTCATTTGTAAAACCTAAAAAAAATTTTTTTTTTTTTTACCATTTTTACGAAAAAAATCTGGCAACCGAAAATTTCGCAGAATTGTTTTTTTTTCTTTCTTTCTTTCTTTCTTTCTTTCTTTCTTTCTTTCTTTCTTTCTTTCTTTCTTTTTTACAGTAGGCTATGTATGAAGCTTGAAATAAGTTTGATTCATTATTTAACTATTCGTATATATATTTTTTTATCTTTAGACAGTTTGCAATAAGGAAGACTGTCTTTTTCACCACAAAATTTTGGAAAACCATCGTGATGTGTATTACTCCACCAAGCATGGCATACTGCTTAACCTGGACGGGGCGAAACAGGTGTTCATAGCGGGACAAAACCTCCCTCAGTCCTCTCTCTTCTTATCAGAGAAGAACACTGTTCCACTAGAGCGCCTGCAGCACCGGGAGAGGAGAAACCGGCAGGTGAATCCATCAGACCCGCTGAACGCGCTCCGGTACGGAGAGGCCTCAGACTCCAGAGCTGCTCAAGAGGACGATGTGGACTTGGACTTTGAGCCGTCAGAGGGTCGAAACATCTCCAGGGAAACCCTGGTTTCCCCTTCCGATGATGACCCGTGGGATCTTCTTCACGACACGAGCCCCGGCAGTCCCCGGATTTCAGCAATTGTCGGATAAAGTTACAGATCCTCCATGGCGTGACTGTTGAACCGCCGATGCTTTGCGCAAAGTCGATGCGCCAACTTTAGAGTGTGGCACCATAATATTTTCTTCATACATAAGTGTTTTAAGGACATATATTTCAAACCAGCTTCACGTGTACACTCTTAAAACTAAAGGTTCCAAAATAAAGGTTTCTTGCAGTGATGCCATTGAAGGACCATTTTTGGCTTCCCAAAGAACAGTTCTTAAAAGAACCATTTTTTAGTGTAAAGGACTTTTTTATAATCTGAAAAACCCTTTTCCACTATAAAGAACCTTTTGTGTGATATAAAAGGTTCCATGAAAGTCCATGGAACCATCAATTTCAGTAAAGAACCTTTATTTTTAAAAGTGGAAATCTACAGATTTTTAGGCTGTTGTGTAGGCTAGCTCCATCTCAACAAACCTGAAGAACCAAAACCTGATTTTTTTTTCACCTGCCACCATGAATTTGTCTTTGGTGCTGGACACCACCTGTGGACAACAATTGTCAAACCAAGTATTTATTTATTTAATAAATTACATAGGTTTTATTTATGATATTTATATGTTTGCTTTAAGTGTTAGATGTGCAGTGAAATGATATACTCATTTTAAATAAATAAAATTTTGTTTCTTGATTACAGAAAATATGTTCTTTTATTTATTTGTGTCTTCTTTGTCTTCAGTAAACCTAAAAAGGCACAGTAAGTAAGTTGATTCAGAATCATCTGTTTATCACTTGTTGGTTGCTGGACTCCTCATTGGAAATTTAGCTGGTTTAACATTGACTTTCCCATCATTAGAGGTGAATAATGAACACTCAGAATCAATCTGAAACATCAGTCTCTGAGTCACTAAGAATAAATCTTTCCACATTCCGTTTTGTTTCCAATGTCAAAGGCTGCACTTTGGCTATTTTTGGATGAAGGGCCTTAAAGAGAGCCAACATTTAAGTTACACTATGACCTGCTTACACTATATGGACTTAGGTAAACATTTTAATCAGCTAATATCCACAGTTGATTTTGTTACAGGTTTTCTAAAGCTATTTTAAATTTGCAAACAGTGTTGGGGAGGAACTATAGTTACATGTAACAGTGTTACGTTACTGGGACAAGAAGCTATAGTAACTGAGAAAAAAAATGTAATTAAATTGTAGTTATGAAAATGTTAACGATTACAAAGGGGGTTCCATCTGTATATTTTCTGTAAAAAGCTATGTTGAATAATATTAATTTGTTGCTTTGCCTATTTTTGATGTGCACAATGCCTTCTGACATTTAAAGGCTGTTTAGTAAAGCGTTGCTGTTCTGATGCTTTTGATTGGTCCTCTTGTTTGAATTTGCAGCACACCCTGTTTGCCAGTCAATCTGCATTGCCACTGATAGCTTTAGGCTACAACCTGTTTGAGAGTTGATTAACTGATTAACAGTTGAAAACATTCCTTACAAATGTAGAAAAGTATCAAAAAGTAATCAAATGTCATCATTTGCATTACTTAAATAATTTGAAGGTTACACTATAGCCTACTTATTACATTTTAAATAGGTTAACTTGTAATCTGTAAACTATTACATTTCTAAAGTAACCTTCCCAATACAGTATGCAAATGATGCATTGTCTTATTAAATATGCATCTCCAGAAGAAAAATCTGAAAAATTGTATAGCCTAAAATCAGGTTCAAAAGCATTTTTTTTATTTATTGTTTTTTTAATTCATTTATTAGAGTTAAGGGTTTTTTAGTTTTAGGGTTTAAGGATTTCTGTTCTTATCACACAATAATCAAAATGTTAAATAAATCAGGTGAAATATGAACAAACCCCTAAAACCACCTAGAATAAAGAAGGTGAGAAGAGTTTGGCTCAGTTGTAAGAAAATGGTCTTTAAAGATATTCATTGCCATCGAACTGTAACAAACAGTTAAATTGTCCATTTTGAATGATTTCCTTCCATTAATCTAAAAGAAGTCATGTTATGAAAGCAAAGCCCAAAACCTCAAAATTGTCCAGTGCATTAAAAATAATAGTTTGGTGTCTTGCCTAAAGTCAATCTTGATATTCTTGTAACATTGACAAAATGTTATAGACATTTTACAGTTTCTTATGTAAAATGTTACCATAATTTGATTTAGCCTATAGGTCTATATATATAAAAAAATAAATACATAAATACATAAAAAAAAAAAAAAAAAACAAGATACATAAGAAAAAAAATTATATTTATTTTAGACTAGCCTAAATATGCTTATAATATTTCAAAAGACTATATTTTTCATTACCTCCTACATTTTATTTGTCCAAAATATTCTGCTAAGTAGGCTATGTCATTGTTGACAATGTTGTTAGAAAAACAAGAAAAATTAAGAAAATTGACAGAAATTGTTTACAGAATAACTAACAACTATTTACATTAGTGTACCAACATAAACATTTAAAACAAAATATTATAACGTTAATTTTAATTATTTTTTTCAACATTGTGACGGTTTCCTGCGTCCACGCTTAGCCAGTACAGAACCATATCCGCAGATTCGAGATTTTTTACAAAACTCACAAAGGCTTTAACCAGGTAGAAGAAGTTTCGTCAAAGTTTAACAAACATATAGTAATTAAAAATATATATTATTATATTTCTTCAATTACCTAGCGTAAAACTGGATTCGCAAAGATAGAAAAGATTTTACTGAACTGCAAATTGGTGTATTCAGATGGATTTCCGTCGTTTGTTTTCAGGCGGGTTGCGTGAGTGAGAGACCGGGTCTCAGCTCGCAACAAAACAACATGCATATAAAACTTATGACACAAAGACAGACTTTCTAATTGACAATTACGTTTTTAAACTTACAATTTTTTTGATTGCTGGTTGTTTTCCATAACGTTAAGTAGCTACACAACGTTGTTAAAAACACAGCGGTAGTGTTATTTAAATATAACTTATATTCACGGGGCATAACTTGACATTTTAGTCTCACTTTTTGATCTAAAGAATGGACCGACCATCCAGGTGTGTATGAATGTTTTCCATACCTTCATTACAAAATGAGTTGATCCAAACCAGATCATGGTTATCATGCCACTTTCTCTAAGTGCTTGTTGTTGTATCTGACAGCTGTTTGTCTTTGGCATTTAATGTCCTGATATTTTCATAAACAATCCGTGAGTTCAGAAGTTTGGAATATTAGTCTTGTTTGAGGTAATGTGTTTTCTACTTGTCATCAGAAATAAGAAAGCTGTCAACTACACAGACTTCAAAGACGATGACGGTGAGACATTATTACTTCAAAATGCTCAGAACTACAGCTAGTTAGACCTATAAACATGTTTACACGATTTATCTGACAGATGAGGATTTTGCCTGTGTAAAACCTCCCAAAAAAGCAAGAATGGCCATCAAAGACCCTGATTCTGAGAGAAACCTCAAAACTACAAGTGCCTCTCCAAATGAAGTTGTTGATCTCACCAGCTCAGGACGCAGGAAGAGGTTACAAAAAACAATTTGACATTTTGTTATCAAAACACTTTTTTTTTCTTTCTTTTTTTTTTTTTTTTTTTTTTTACTAATTATAGGATCTGCACACAGAAAAGCAGTAGTGGACCATATATACAAATATATAAAAGCACCATTGACTCTTGACTTTTGTGTTATTTCAGGGAGCCTCTGGAGGATAAACTTTATGAAAGAGATTTGGAGACAGCTCTATCATTATCATTGCTGGACTCTTCAAGAACACAAGATGGAGAGCCTACAACCAAAACAGGTGAATGTACTACTACTATAATAAAGCATCACAGAGTTCATTCAGGAAGTGCAAAGCTATATTTTGCTGTTATTTAATGTCTTTCTGTGCTCTGCAGATGACCGTGACAGTTCCCAGCCTCTTCAGTGTTCACCACCTATTCTAATACACTGCAGTGCTGAGGGCAGCCATTTAGGTAATAATGAATCTTTTTTTTTTTTCTTTTTACAGGGTCACAAACTGATTTTTTATTCTTTGATTATTTTTACAGATTCTAAGTATGTTTTTATGTATGGAATGCCAAAGCTGCCGTAATTAGAAATACATAAATAAATGTACAAAGAAATGTAAAAAGGCAAATATAAATAAATAAATACATAAATAAATGTACAAAATAAAAAAAAAAAAAAAAAAAAAAATATATATATATATATATATATATATATATAAAATTTTATTTCCTTATGTTTTTGTTTTTTTTGATATATTTGCATGCAAAAACCTCTAAAGTCCCTTGTTTTTGTACAGTCAGCGAAGGTCAGCCACGTCCAGATTCTCCTCCTGTGCTGTCAAATTGTAGCATTGATGGCAGAAGTTTAGGTAACTATAAAATTCTGACTTTGAAATTTGGAAATGTACAAATCAGTGTTAAAAAATAGTATCTTTTTAAGAACACAATGAAGCTGATAAAAACAAACAAACAAACGAGTTTTATGAATGTTGTATTATAACACATGCATATCTGCTATATTTCTATGTAACTGTGTTTATTACTGTCTTGTTTTCAGGGCTGAATCTGATCAGTATAGACGCCTCCCCTACCAGTGTTTCTAAACAGAAGGAAACCTCAGAGGAACAAAGAAAAACACTGAAGGAGAAGAAGGACAACACAGACGATGAGGACTACCAGCCTCAGAACACACCAGGTAATCTGAGGACCTTCACGCTCAATTATTATGGGGCTGGTCTGTTTTTAGTATTTACATGATGAAGCTTAATACTTTGAATACAAAATGTGGCCATTTGTTTAATGTTGTTCCTGTTTCAGATTCAGAAAGTGATGCAGACTTTACTGAAGAAGATGAGAGTGAAGATGAGACATTCACTATGAAAAAGAAAAAGAAGGTTGTGAAACAGAAGACAGAAAAAAAGGCCCCACCAGCTGCAAAGAACAAGATGGAAAAGAAAGACAAAAAGCCAATGAAAGCCTCAAAAGCCAAAGGCTCAGGTACGTTTTTTTCTGTTTTTAAATTTTACAGTCTGGCAAAAGACTATATCAACTACACTAACATGTCTCTTTCTCTGACAGCTCCCAGCCCAGCGATCTGTCGGAGTCCTGCTGCTCCTGTGTCTGGACTGAAGAAGGCACCTACTACTCCGCTTCTCTCTAAATCTGCAGTCTGCTCCAGTCCTGCAGAGGCCAGACTGCCTAAGTGGAATCCCCCTGGTGAGACTAAACGCTCAAATCATCACTGTGCAGTTGTGAATTTTCACCAGAACAGCCCACAACAGAAAAGTGTCCTTTTGTAAACTCTTTCTAACTCCATCTCCAGGTCTTCTTGGCCGGAGTCCCGGTGCATCTCAGAATGCACATGTGAAGTCTCCAGGACAGGGGCTGCGTTTAGGACTTTCCCGTATGGCTCGAGTCAAACCCCTTCACCCTAATGCTGCTGCGAACTAAACAGACTTGTTTTAAATTCGAAAAGTTTACAATGGCTTTTGGGAACTCGTAGTGCATGGGGCAGGAAAATAAATGGTAAGAAGGAATGGATATTTTTTACTGAAATTTGTCCAGAATTTAAGACCTTTCATCTCTCACTTACAATAGTATGTAGTAATATGTAGGCCTGTCACGATAACAACTTTTTGTTGTGCGATATATTGCCCCAGAAATAATTGCGATAAGCGATATTATTGTCATTTTAAGACCATTTTATGCCACTGAATATATAATCATATTATAACAGCATAATAATGCAAGAAGGCCTACACACTTTCAAATGACAACAAACGTTTAATTCTTAACAATATTTGGATCATGGAAATTAAGTATGAAAATATTAGATACCTTAAAAAACTTCAATAAATAGAAAATAAACATTTTCTAACAAAAAGTGCAAAGTAACAAGCAGAAAAAGAAAAATGCACAAAGAACTTGTATGGAGATTTTTCCATCTACAGATTTTTCCCTGACCTTCTTTTCTCTGTAAATTAAGGGTGCACACTATTGCTGGAAAACACAATCTCTACTTAGCAGTAGGGATGTGCTACGACTAATTTGATTGTCGTTTATGCTTGCCTCACGTTATCATTATTTAATTTTAGGCCGTTGTTAAACAGAAAAAAAGGAAGAGCATACACTCAACATAAACCAGTGCATAGCTTATTTATTCAGATCGGAAAATCAATCAATAGACTGACAGAATTCTTAATTTTCATATAACGTTAGCCAACATATTAAAACACAAATCAAAAACAATAGTAAAGTTTATCAAGGAATAGCATTAAAACGGCTTTTAAAAATGTACTTAATGTTGGCTATAGTCTAAAAACAAAACAATGCTCGTTTTACTTACTCAGACCATGTGCATTTGTTCAGTGAATTTAACATGTTAATGAGGTCTGGCGAAAGATGGGACTAGAGACGATTCTGCACTTGGAAAAAAAAAAAAAAAAACCGCGCTCGGCAGGAACTGAAGTCACAGGCACGCAGAGAGATAACTACAAGCAAGCAGACAGTTTGACATGATTGACATTTGCTGGCTAGCCTCCAAGATAACGCATACGTGCCTGTATTGAATATGACTACCCATCACTCCAGTAGAGTTATTGTAAGCCAATTTGACATTACAAGGTTTACACAAAACTTTTCCATTTCCTTCTAATTCAAAATAATCCCACAGTTTGCTGGTCTTTCGTGTGGTCATTTTGAGTTTGCAACAGCTGACATGAAGAAAACGCACGCGAGGTCTGAGGTAAAAATGTAGTTTCCGCCCAGATACGCTTTTAAAAAATATTTATACATTTAAATATTTTGATATGTATTATTTTTCAAAAGTTTTATTTTAACTTGTTATTTAAAATGTTTTAAATGATGGTAATTTGAATGATAAAATCATCATGTTTTTTTTTCTCTTGTGTAATCGACTATTGATTTCAGTGTCGACTAGACCTGCACATCCCTACTTAGCAATCAGATGTCCGTATGCACAAAGGCACAGATCCCTAAACAAGGCCATATGAAACTTTTTTTGTAGAAGCATTTTTTAAATTTGAACTAGCACCTCATGACTACACCACATTATGTACGAGAAGCTGCAAAATACACAGGCGCAAGTGGAATGCCAAAAACATGGTGACATTTATTTTTTTGTAAATATAATGGGCAATATATTGCGTCACCAAAATTTATTGTGGTTATGTACATATATTGTGCGATAAGTCGATATATTGATTATTGCGACAGGCCTAGTAATATGTAACAAGTTTTTTTGTTGTGCTTTAAATATTTTTAATGTCTTTTTATGGTGTGTTTTAGCTTTGTAAATATGCACTTTTTGATAAATAAAGATATGCTAAAATCAGTTTTTCTAAATATTATGCATGACATTTCATTGTTGCATAATATGTTCATCACTTGTCTTATAACCCTTACCTTGTGCTGAAAACCTTTTCCTTATTTGTTCAAAAATGATTAAAGAAAAAAAAAAAAAAAACTACTTATAAATCTCTCATTATGCTATATTATGATAAAACTGAGGTGCCTAAGGCCAGATCTGTGAAGCTTGCGATCAGACAATTTCAGAAAGAAATACAAAATCTGTACCAAAAAATACAAAATTAAAAAATAAATAATTAAATAAAATTGGGAAGTTGTTACACCCAGTGTGAGCAAAGTCATTAAGTTTTAATCCAATGCAATTAACATTAACTAGCATTTTTGGGAAAAAGGAAATCCTGAACACAAGTGATCAGAAAATAACATAAGGGTTAAGCAAAGATGTTTTTGTAATGTAATGAAATATGAATCTCTTTGCATTTAGGTAGTGAAAACATCTTATATTTGCTACAAGTTAATGTATTCCCTCAGTTAATGCTCAAGCGATGCCTCCTTCTAGTGGTTAAAAAGAAGCATGTATGAGGAGAGGAGAACACGAGAAGCTTTTTCTTGCCACAGTCATCTGGGGTGGTGCTTTGTTTTTGTAAATCTTCTTTTGAACAATATGTATTGTGAAAGCGCTATGCAAATAAAGCTGAAAACCAGTTCACCAGCACTTCGTTTTCACAGTAACTGCAAACAAAAATCTTAAAATGGCCTGTGTTGTGTAACTTGAAGATATTGTTTGCAGAAGCAGAGTGTTCCTTCATAAATTAACTTAATGTGTAATACTGTGTGTCAAATCTTTTTAACAAAGGTTTTAAGTGCTGAATGTTATTGTAAAATACTCAAAACCACAAAACTCTTTGTGAAGAGTCTCACTAAAAAATACAGTGTGCACTGTAGATTATTCTGGTGAAGTTTATTTGGGTCCTTTTCAATTAAAAAAAAATCATTTTTATTAAATACAGTAATTATTGGTATAACAAGTGTCACCTGTAATTTATAAATTAACATGACATGAGAAACTTTTTAAAAACCAATTTCAATGTTTTAATGTTTACATTTTAACATTTTTATATCAATTGGATATTTTAGCAAATTTATTTCTAATTTATCATTTTTATAGTTCTATTCAGCATGCAGTCGAAAATCTACAGACCTCTTTTGGTTTATGGACTGTGAAAAGTCGTTATGTTGATGGACTGTGAAATGTCACCCCCAGTGTTTAACTCTACCACCTCTACCAGGATTCAGTGTCCTGGTTTTCTCCCTCCCAATATTATGATTAATGTGACCAACATTAGTGTCACAAACACTCAGCAAACATTAGTTTCACAAATGCTTGAAGCTTACAATGTGAACCAGAACCTCACAGAGTAAAAAATCTAGAAAACAACTCACTCTGGGACCTTTGTTATTCTGATCATCATGAGAATAAGCTTTGTGAAGACTTTGTTCCCAGTCTTGTCTGTTGCTCTGGTGTTTCTCTATATGAGCTCCGTCAAGTGGGAAATCCAAACTCAAGAGAAGCAGCTCCACCAAGTGCAGCAGAACTTCTCGTTACACAGCGCACTTCTTCTTAACAAGCTGGACAAACTGGAGGCTCATTTAATAGCAGTGGGTGAGTTAATGTAAAATGTTTTTAGCAACTGAATGGGATTAAAAAACAACAACAACAACAGTTGTTTTACTCTTTAAGCAATCTTTAAAGTTGGCATGAAAGCATAATTGACCCTATTTATTTTAGTTCATCATTCGCTCGCCCTAACTTTTTTCAGTGAACCATAATTTTGAAAAAGTCTTGACAATTTTTGGGTTTATACAACCGAAGTATATGGTAACCAAAACTGTTATGTTGGCAACAATCTTAAAATTAAAGGTTCTTTATTGGTATATCAATTGTGCAAGAACAACATTTAACCTAACATCCAGGGAACATTTTCATTGCACAAAAGATTTGTTTGCATTAGATTTTTAGCATTAGATTATTAATGCAAAAGATTTTTGCATTAGGAAAAAAATTGTTCTTTTATTAACTGTTCACATAAAGGTTCTTAAAGTAACCTAAAATGGATCTTCTGTGGCATAGAGTGAACAGTCTTCAAAATATTCTCTTTTTTGTTCTACAGAAGTAAATAATTTGCTCTTTCTGTGATATGAATAACCATGCAAAACCAAAAGTCTTCAGTGAGCGATTGGCGAATGTTGAACATTTCATTCATAGTCAGCCATTATTAATGTATTGAAACAGCCAAAAGCAGTAAGACTATGAAGAAAAAGCGAGTAGTTTTTATCTGGTCATGTGATCGCAACCTGTCTGCCAACTCACTCCCTGGAAATTACAGCTGTTGCTAGACTACTGATTTTACTTTTTTGAATGTATTTTTAAATATCTTTTTAAAAACATGAAAAACATGTTTCAAGAGTACTATTCAAAATTTTTGAAAAATGAGTGCACATTTAGTTTTACATGTACATTTTAACCACTATTTTGGTGGGTTTGTATTAATTTGAAGCGATTCTTGTCGACAGTGATGTTTAAAATGAAACAATTTTTGCAGAAGAGAAAAGCCTTAAAGTGAGAAATGAGAAGAAGCCAGCAAAGAAGCTGTTCCCAAACTCAAATCTCTTCAATCAATGGACTGTTGAACTTTCTGAGGACGACCAGAGGAAGGCTGAGGAGCTCTTTCAGAAATACGGCTATAATGCCTTCCTCAGTGACCAGTTGGCTCTGGACCGGGAGCTGCCGGACACTCGAGACCACAGGTGAGTTTCAGCAGTTAATGGACACGCTCTGAAATTCAACATCTCTCTTGATGCATTCATCCATTTCTGTAGATGCATTGGCCGTGAATACCCCCACAATCTGCCCACCCTCAGCGTGGTGCTGATTTATCTGGATGAGGCTCTGTCTGTCATTCAAAGAGCCATTTGCAGTATCATCAACAGAACTCCAGCCCACCTGCTCAAAGAGATCATACTGGTGGACGACCACAGCACAAATGGTTTGTTTCTCTCAAAACCCCATCCAACCCTAGTCTCAGATGCATATTGTGCACAAAATGAGCTATTAATTCTGGATGGATCTCTTCTGCAGAAGATCTGAAAACACAGCTACATGTTTATATCAGCTCCGTCAATGAGAAGCACCCAGGCCTGGTGAAGACGGTGACCCATTCAGAGCAGAAAGGACTTTCCCAGGCCAGAATCTCAGGGTGGAAGGCTGCCACCGGGGATGTGGTTGCCATTTTGGACGCCCACATTGAGGTCCATGTCAAATGGTGTGAAACTGCTCAGATGACTTCAGTATTTGGCAATAAATTAAATATTTGTTCAGCTAGATGAGATACTCTGTCTTAAAATAATATTGCATTATTGGTGCGAAGTAGTGTTGAGTATTATTTATATGCTATTATAGTATTTATAAATATCTTGAATTAGCATTTATTTTAAAAGATTTCATTTTAATTTCAAATTTTAGTAGTTTTTATGTTTTGCAATATTTCTATGTTGAATTTAGTTTTTAAGTAATTTTAGTACTTCAACTTGAAGAGTGAAACTGCTTCAGTGTCTGTCAGTAGGCCTAAACTAAATATTTGCTCAGTTAGCTGATAATCATGCTCAACCTTTATTTTTTTCAACTACAATCAAAACTGATTTATTGGCATGAAAGTGTATGAAATGTTTCTCAAGAACTCTCTGTTTTAGGGCGGAGCCTCTGCTTGCACGTATCCAGGCTGACCGTACGCTGGTCCTGAGCCCTGTGTTTGATAGAGTCAATTACTATGACTTGCAAGTGACAAACTATTTTGCCTCTGCTCATGGTTTTGACTGGGCTCTCTGGTGCATGTACGTGGGATTCCCACAGAAGTGGTATGATCAAAAAGACCCTTCACAGCCAGGAAAGTGAGTGCGTGTTGTTGGTTTAATATTTTATACTGTAGTCCAGTGGTTCTCAACCACGTTCCTGGAGGCCCTCCAACACTGCATGTTTTCCATGTCTCCCTAATCAAACACACCTGATTCAGATCATGAGCTCATTAGTAGAGACTCCAAGAACTAAAATGGGTGTGTCAGACAAAGGAGAGATGCAAAATGTGCAGTGTTGGGGGGCCTCCAGGAACGTGGTTGGGAACCACTGCTGTAGTCCATCCCAGATGTGAGTGTACCAGATTCATTCTCTTCCTGTTCTCCAGGAGTCCCTCTGTAATGGGAATACTCGTGGTTGATCGTCTGTTCTTTGGTGAGATTGGGACTCTGGATGGAGGGATGGAGGTGTACGGAGGAGAGAATGTTGAATTAGGAATACGGGTAATTCGCACAAGTGTGGATCATTCTCCTAAATGATACTATATTAACCTCTAATTATACCACTGGGCTGCTGAAATCTTGGTATTGATTGATGAATGTTCAGTTATTATTATATATATTTTTTTTTCAATAAACGCTCAACTTATGAAGTAGTTCCAGGTCTGTCGACCGCATTACAGTTCACTTCGCCAAGTTATTTCTTTCAGTTATTTCAAAGATCCTTAGAGCCTACAACAGCAAATGATCCAAAACCCCTAAAGACACTGACCAAGCAAACAAGAATGGACGATAACAATAAATAAAAACAATTTATGTGTCTTTTTTTTTTTACTAAATTACCTCAGCATCGCCCCGCCATTGACTTTTTCAATAAAATAGAAAAACATTTTTTGCCGAACGCTGTTTAGAGATGCGCAGACTCAGGTAGGCCTAATTCACAAACGCTTCATCTCTCTCTCTCTCTCTCTCTCTCTCTCTCATATATGAATACATATCGCAAGCCTTCGTTATTCGCTCTAAAATGACGTTTTGAAGTTAGCGACGGAGACTTGGGATGAGATGCAAAAGAAATTCTTAGTTGTACACACAAAAGGGTTTGAAGGACAAAAACCTGTCTTGAAATAAAACATCTGAACAATGTCTTCCTGAGGTGTTGTAACTGTGGTATAAGCTGAAAAATGCACATACTGATTGTTATCCTCTCGTGTTAATTATCTGAACGTGCTCCTCCCGAACTTTGTTAATAAAACATCATATATTTACATAGTAGCTATGGTAAACTGTGTCAAGTTTTTCCTTCACGTGTTTTGAACTCAGGTGTGGCTGTGTGGAGGAAGTATAGAGATTGTACCCTGCTCAAAAATTGCTCACATCGAGAGGGAACACAAACCCTACATGCCTGATCTTAGCAATGTCATGAAAAGAAATGCCCTGAGAGTGGCAGAAGTTTGGATGGATGAATACAAGATAAATGTGAACATTGCCTGGGGTCTTCCTATACAGGTAGATCTAATTAAAATTTCAGCCAATCAAATTCTGGATTTTCAAGGTCAGTTGATTCTGTCAAATTCAGTTTGAGACCTCTAAATTGAACCAAGAGGTTCGAAATGTTAATCTGCAAATGATCTGCAAATGACCCTGTGTATCTGTTCTCTCCTTTTCCCACAGAACCATGGGATAGACATTGGTGATGTATCGGAGAGAAAGAAACTCAGAGAAAGACTAAATTGCAAGCCATTTAAATGGTATCTGGAAAATGTCTATCCTCAATTAAATCCCATGAATTTATTAGCTTATGGAGTGGTGAGTGACATACAGTTCACTATGAATCAAGATCAAGCCTGACAGATCAGTTCTACAGGGAAAATTATGAAGGGTTTGACAATTTAATATGATGTCCTTATTTCTGTCAAAACAGCTGATTAATGATCTGCAAACAAGTTTATGTTTGGATAAGGGGCCATTTGAGGAGAACACTCCCATTTTATATCCATGTCATTTTATGGGATCTCAGGTAACCTTCTCTTCTCTTCTCTTCTCTTCTCTTCTCTTCTCTTCTCTTCTCTTCTCTTCTCTTCTCTTCTCTTTCCTGCATTTTTAAACTCTATATTTGGGGAATATTTGAGACACTCCAGTTTCTCATCACACAGATATTTTATCATACGGCACGTGGTGAGCTATTTGCACATCCCCTTCAGTCCCTTAAAAACAATAGGAACCGCTGTCTAACTGATCCTGGCTCAGGCAAGTTTCCAGAGCTGTCCTGGTGTTCAGACACTGAAAAACCAAAACACATCTACTGGGACTTCAAACAGGTGAACAAATAATTACACCCCAAACACTGATGCTGTGGTATATTACAATCTAAACATTGTTTGGAAAAAAAAATCATATTCTTGTTTGTTTTCAGGGACAGGCCATACAGAACAAAGAAACCAAACGCTGTCTGGAGATCAGCACTGACCAGACAGGAAAGTATGAAAAGAACGTTTTTCTTCAGGACTGCAGAAACCAACACTGGAAGATACAGAATGTAATTTAGGACTTTTGAAATGCAAGATATAATCAATCTATATAAACATGGCTTGCTGGAGAAACGTCACAGAAAGAATTAGTGGTAAAAATGTGAATGCAGATATGAACTGAAAAATATTAGGTGCTAAAAATAACACAAAAATATTATATGGCTGATGAAAGTAAAAATAAAATTGAGAGTCAGAAAGAGTATTAAGAGAATAATAATAATGTCTTATTGCAGTTCAAACAGAATCAAATATGAAACATTTAACATGTCATGTGACCATTAACCGGCATCAGAGAACTGTGAAAATATCAGTGTATACTTCAAGTAAATATGTTACATCTAAAGGGTTCGGCTGACAAAAAATTTGGGAACCCCTGATAAAGAGCAAGAGAACGTATATTAGCCTACACGTCTGTAGTCTACATAATGTACAGAATTTTTTTTTTTTTACAGTGTACTTTATTAAATCAGTTATAAACTCCCCCTTTTAACATACTACGCAGGGAAATAAGTGACAGTTTCAGTTTTTTAGAAGTACAGTTTTATGTAAACAAATGCGATTTAACTTTCCTTCAAACAAAACTTGAGTAATTAAAAGCCACAGTGAATGAGGATGGGGCATGTTGTCACAGAATGTCAATGTACATTAAAGCAATAGTTTATAATACCAAAAATAAAGATTTTTTCATCATTTACTCATCCTCACACAAAAGGAGATATTTAGTGTAATGTCCTGACTGTTGTTTTCTGGGTCTTCTAAAGCCAAATGATGGTTAAGTGTGATGAAGCTCAAAGTTTAAGTTGTTATTCTGTAAAAAACTTAATTTTTAAATGCAAGAGAAGCAGCTCTACAGGGTCCAGCAGAACTTCTCGTCACACAGTGCTCTTCTCCTCAACATGCTGGACAAACTGGAGGCTCAGTGGGTGAGTTACTAATATAAGTTTTGCTTCAGTGTTGTTTTAGACTTTGAATACTTGGTGAACACAAATTCTCGTAGAAGAGAGAAGCCTCAAAGTGAGAAATGAGAAGAAGCCAGCTAAAAAGCTGTTCCCAAACTCAAATCTCTTCAAGCAATGGAGGAAGCCTGAGGATCTCTTTCAGAAATACGGCTATAAAGCCTTCCTTAGTGACCAAATGCATCTGGACTGGGAGCTCAAAATCTGGATGTTCAAGGCCAGTTCTAGAAGTCTTGAGGTATTGATTCTGTCAGGTTCGGTCGAGACCTAGGTTTGAAATGCTCATTTGTTTTGGGTCTTCATTAGGTTTATGATCTGCATTGCAGTTTTGCATTGTAAAGAATGTTTTACTTTTCTTAATTTGGCTAACTTTATTTGGTTCCTTTTTAATAAAAAATGACCCGTGTAAATTGTAGGAAGCATGATTTATTTGCAGAATCAGAGTGTTTCTTTATCAATTAACAATGTTACAATAGTGCCAGTAATGTTATCTCTTTCTAATGAAGGTTTTCAGTACTGCAGGTTTTTGTAAATACTCAAAACCATAAAACTCCTTTTGAACATTCTCACAATAATAATCTCACTGATAAATACAGTGGGCATTATAATTTTGCACTATAAAGTATATTTGACTTTTCATAGTTTGGCCAACTTTATTTGGGTCCTTTTCACCTTAAATAAAAATATATTTTTATTACGTACAGTAATTATTGGTATAACGTGTGCCATCTGAAATCATTAAATTAAGGCTAAATAAAATTTAATTTAATAAATTAAATAACACAACATGAAAATTTACATTTTACAACTTATAAACCCAATTGTAATATTTTAAATGTTTACATTTGAACATTTTATATTTCTTTCTTTCTAATTTATCATTTCTATAGTTCTATTCATCCTGCAGACGAAAATCTACAGACCTGTTTTTGTTTATATTTATTTAATGTTGATGGACTGTGGTGTCTGCCTGGTTCCTTTTACTGAATGATTTAATGAATTATATGATTTATATTTTTAAAAGTGAATAGTTTTTACTCCACCACCTCTACCAGGATTCAGTGCCCTTGTTTCCTCCCTCCCTCTTTATCTGATTGATAAAGATAAAGTGTTTAAGATTAGACAGCAAACATTAGAGTCACAAAGCTGTAATCATAAAGCATGGACCAGTGACAGCCTCACAGAATAACTGATACCTGAAGAAGGAAAACATCTAGAAAACCTTAAAAAAAAACTTTCAGACCTGTGACTTTGCTGATCATCATGAGAATAAGCTTTGTGAAGACTTTGTTTCTAGTCTTGTCTGTTGCTGTGGTGTTTCTCTGTGTTAGCTTGATGAGGAGGGAAATTCAAACGCAAGACAAGCAGCTCCACCAAGTCCAACAGAACTTCTCGTTACACAGCGCACTTCTTCTTAACAAGCTGGACAAACTGGAGGCTCATTTAATAGCAGTGGGTGAATTACTAATATGTTTAGTTCTTTCTGTTTGCTGTTGTTTCATGTCACTCTCTAAGCTCTCTTTAAAGTTGGCATTAAATTAAAATTGACCCTACTTACAAAACATTTTGCATTCCACAGAAGACATAAATGCATATGTGTATGTGTGTGTGTGTGTGTGTGTGTGTGTTTGTGCGTGTGCACTTGTTTTTGTGACAAATGAGGACATACATTTGTATAATGACATGGGTATGACATAGGTATTATAAGGAGAAAGTGACTTATGAGGACATTGCCCCATGTCCCCATTTTTCAAAACACTTATAAATCATACAGAGTGAGTTTTTTTGAGAAAGTAAAGATGCACAAAGTTTCCTGTAAGGGGTAGGGTTAGGTGTAGGGTTGGTGTAGGGCAGGGGTCTTCAACTAAATCGGCTTGAGGTCCAGTAATGAACCCTCCCCACCAGCCGAGGTCCGGACAATTATATATAAAAAACAATTGATTGTTTTTGCCAGGCCAGGGTGTCTGCATGATATTTAAGCTTACATTCAAGACTTTTAAAGACCTGCACAAAAAAATAAATATATAAATAAATAAAAAATAAAAAAATAAAATGACTGTAAAAAGCATGATTTACAGTTCATATACAGGTTTTCGCAAAAACAATCAAGTATTATATTAATTAAATAACATATAAATATGTTTCACTGCCTTAAGTGTTTACATTTTAACACACATTATCTTCTTGTCGATCCACCAGTTTACAACTCTGCGTTTTTGCTCCTTAAAACATGGGTTGATTTTCACATTGGTATTTGACAACAGCAGCCGTTCGGGCTGATTAAAAATGGAAAATCATTCTCTTCCAGCAGGTGGCGCTTTCGAAATGGTAGTACACAAAGCCCAAGAGACAGCAGCGCATGCAGTTGACTTTGAAACGTGCACCGCTCATATTTATTCAGTGACAGCCTTTTTAAGTTTAATCGCAATTTTTGACTTTCAGTCCCCACATTTAAAATCTCCTTAAATCATAATTAAGACTTTCTTGTACCATTTAAGACTTTTTAAGGACCCGTCAACCTTCCTAATTTTTGAAAATGCCATTGTTTTTCACTTACTGAAAGTTAATCGGTCTGCGCGCCGCTCTCTGCTCTCATCGCTGCACGCACGACTGCACCCAAACGGCTCTAAAGCTGACCTTGATGTGCTTGATATAAATTTATTAGAAATTAGCGTTTGGTATTTATTTATTTATGTCAGCGGTTCCCAATCCCAGTCCTCGCGCCCCCCGCTCTACATATTTTGCATGTCTCCCTTAGTTAACATTGATATGATCCCTACACAGTGTTCATTGCTCCCTATTCCCTGAGCAGGGGAAATCCATTGAAGTTTACTTGCCCTGCGCCGCTTCCAGCGTCTTCACACACAGACGAGTGTGACATCATATACCTCTGTAAATAAATACGATTTAAATTCACGTCTCGCACTTTAATGAGCTTTGAATGGAACATATACACTCGTTTCGAACTGGATTCATAGTGGAATATCCGGTGATGTCCAGCGAGGCCTGGGATTGGGAAACGCTGCATTACGTCAAAAGCCTTCACGGATTCGGACCGCAGTCCGCCAGTTGGCGAGCCCACAACCAATACCGTAAAGACTACAAAAGCTGCGCCGTTTGAAATAGAAGCGCCCCGTCAGGTTTTAAATCTTAACCTTCTGTTGGTCCGGGTCTGTATGGGATGGCTTCTGGGTCTGGGTCCGGACCCGGACCGCGGTCAGCCTGTTAGTGACCTATGGTGTAGGGCAATAGCACATACAGTTTGTACAGTATAAAAACCATTACGCCTATGGGATGTCCCCATTTTTCACAAAAACAAATGTGTGTGTGTGGCCTTTTGACCTTTTTTTTATTACATTTTTTTCAAAAATGCAGTTGAACACTATTCTCAGTCAGTGTTTTTTAATAAAAGGCCAGATAGCAGGACGATTAGATAAAGTGAGTAGTTTTCATCTGTCTGCCCCCACGAGGAAACACTGCTAATATGACTGGGCTTCCTTTTTAAAATTTTATTTTTAAACCTCTTTTTAAAAACATTTTTCAAAAGTACTGTCAGAGTCTTAGTCACCAGTCATCAGCCCCAGCGCACCCAAGATCACCATCACCTGGATTGCTGATCACCTGCACCTGCAGCCACTTATTATTATCATCTCTTTAAATACACACTCCGTTCAGACTCTCATGGTCCGGTCTACCGTTCACAACCCCGAACAGTTCCCAGACCCTTTGTGCACTTACCTGTGTTACTTACCTTCCAGATCTCCTGCGATACTCCCTCGAAGTTCCCTGTTGGTTCCTGGTTCCCGCTCTCCTCCGATCCTGCAAAGAGACACTTTCATCGGTTATCAGCTAAGACCCATTTGAACTGTTCCTGTCACCAAGATTCTCACCTGCCATTCTCTCCTCACGATCTGCATCCAACCTGTCAATAAACCAGCCTGTGTTTCACTTACCTCTGTGTCTCCTTGCCTGCATATCTGTGACAGAAGACCGGACCAATACCGATCCCACCATGGAGGCCGCCGTTCAGGGCCGCCGCCGTCTGCGGCTGGTCCCAGCCCGATGGAGGGATTTCAGCCTAATTCGGCTGCCGAGCCCGCCGCCGTCCGAGGCTTTTCCTCGCCTACCGCCGTCTGCGGCTCTTCCTCGCCCAATCTCCGCGCTTCCAGAGGGCCCCCAAGTGTCCGCGCTTCCAGAGCACCCCCTAGTGCCTGCGCCACGAAGGCGCCTCCCTATCTCCGCGCTTCCAGAGCACCCCCAAGTGTCCGCACTTCCAGAGCGCCCCCAAGTGTCCGCGCTTCCAGAGCACCCCCCAGTGCCTGCGCCACGAAGGCGCCTCCCTATCGCTGCGATTCCAGAGCACCCCCAAGTGTCCGCGCTTCAAGAGCGCCCCCCAGTGCCTGCGCCACGAAGACGCCTCCCTATCTCCGCGCTTCCAGAGCACCCCCAAGTGTCCGCGCTTCAAGAGCGCCCCCCCGTGCCTGCGCCACGAAGGCTCCTCCCTATCTCCGCGCTTCCAGAGCGCCCCCAAGTGTCCGCGCTTCCAGAGCACCCCCCAGTGCCTGCGCCACGAAGGCTCCTCCCTATCTCCGTGCTTCCAGAGCGCCCCCAAGTGTCCACGCTTCCAGAGAGCCCCCCAGTGCCTGCAGCGCGAAGGCACCTTCCTATCTCCGCGCTTCCAGAGCGCCCCCAAGTGTCTGCGCTTCCAGTGCGCCCTCAAGTGTCCGCGCTTCCAGTGCGCCCCCAAGTGTCCACGCTTCCAGAGCACCCTCCAGTGCCTGCGCCACGAAGGCACCTTCCTGTCTCCGCGCTTCCAGAGCGCCCCCAAGTGTCTGTGCTTCCAGAGTGCCCTCCAGAATCTGCTCTTCAGCAGCGCCCTCCAGAGCCCGTTCCTTGGCAGCGTCCTCCTGTGCCAGCCACACGTAAGCGCACTTCCGTTCCCGAGTCGAGCCCAGGAGAGGCTCCAGCTCCCGAGTCGAGCCCAGGAGAGGCTCCAGTTCCCGAGTTCAGGCCCGGAAGCTTCCCCAAGTGTTTTTTTGGGGGGGGGGTAGGTTGGCTGTAGCTGGAGAGACGGGGGCTGGGGCCACGGCCACGGAGGCTGCACCGCCATGGCCTCCCAAGTCTCCTGATCCGCCATGGCCTCCCGAGCTCCCTGCACCACCATGGCCTCCCAAGTCTCCTGCACCGCCATGGCCTCCCGAGATCCCTGCTCCGCCATGGGTCCCGAAATGGGCGCCGCCTTGGAGGCCGTCTGTCATATCTCCTGGTCCCTGTAGGCCTCCAGAGTGATATCAATATTATTTGGCACCATTTTGAAGCAACGTATGGGCTTATATCAATGTAATTTAAAGTGATTACATACAACCAATTTTAAAATGGATATGCCAACAGAAATCTGTTACTGTCTTTGCTGGTGTACCAGAATTAAAGTTTCTAAGCAATTTTAGTGACCAAAATGAAAAAAAAATAAAAAAATTGCAGAAGGGAAAAGCCTCATAGAGAAAAATGAGAAGAAGCCAGCAAAGAAGCTGTTCCCAAGCTCATACCTCTACAAGCAATGGACTGTTGAACTTTCTGAGGACGACCAGAGGAAGGCTGAGGAGCTCTTTCAGAAATACGACTATAATGCCTTCCTCAGTGACCAGTTGGCTCTGGACCGGGAGCTGCCGGACACTCGAGACCACAGGTGAGTTTCAGCGGTTAATGGACACGCTCTGAAATTCAACATCTGTCTTGATGCATTCATCCATTTCTGTAGATGCATTGGCCCGTGAATACCCCCACAATCTGCCCACCCTCAGCGTGGTGCTGATTTATCTGGATGAGGCTCTGTCTGTCATTCAAAGAGCCATTTGCAGAATCATCAACAGAACTCCAGCCCACCTGCTCAAAGAGATCATACTGGTTGACGACCACAGCACAAATTTTTTGTTTCTCTCGAAACCCCATCCAAAGCTAGTCTCAGATGCATATTGTGCACAAAATGAGCTATTAATTCTGGATGTATCTCTTCCGCAGAAGATCTGAAAACACAGCTACATGTTTATATCTGCTCCATCAATGAGAAGCACCCAGTCCTGGTGACCCATTCAGAGCAGAAGGGACTTTCCCTGGCCAGAATCTCAGGGTGGAAGGCTGCCACTTGGGATGTGGTTGCCATTTTGGATGCCCACATTGAGGTCCATGTCAAATGGTGTGAAACTGCTTAGTTGACTTCAGTATTTCGCAATAAACTAAATATTTGCTCAACTATATAGAATTTGTCCTCCACAAAAATACAAATAAAATTGTTATGTATGTGAGTGTATATAATGTGAACAGTTTCTTAAGTACTCTCTCTCATTTAGGGTGAAGCCTCTGCTTGCATGTATCCAGGCTGACCATACGCTGGTGCTGAGTCAATTACTTTGACTTGCAGGTGACAAAGTATTTCGCCTCTGCTCATGGTTATGGCTGAGCTCTCTAGTGCATGAGGTTGGGACTTGGGATGGAGGTGGAGGAGAAAATGATGAATTAGGAATACGGATAATTCACATTTACATGCAAACATGTTGATCATTCTCCTAAATATTATACTTTCACAAGTTCACACTTACATATAATAAATAGAATAAAGTTTATGCGTATTTGGCGCGCTGTCCGAGGGGAGGGCTCCGAGTTCGGAATTTTGGCCCGAACCCAGAGTACCCCCAAAAAGCAACATAGCAAAGGACAGCCGCCAAACGAATAACCCCCCAAAATGAGCTCTGAAAATTTGGCGGGCTGGCGTTTCAGGAAGAATCTTAGTGTTTTGACCGGGAGGGCCCACACAAACTCTGGGAGCAGCTCACGGCGCTGGGTGAAAGGGCCCTACCAGCCAATGGACGAAGAACAGCGTGATTTGGGGTGCTTGATCGGGAGGATTCATACCGTTTCTTGACGGGAGTAGCTCACGGCGTCAGATCGATCAGCCCTACCGATCGATAAAAGGAGGAGCAGCGTGTTTGGGCTGTCAGACCGGGGGCCCGTACTGCCTCCAACGGGAGCAGCTCGCAGCGCTGGGAAGATGGGCCCCACTAGCCGATGGACGAGGAGCAGCATGATTTGGGAAGCCTGATCAGGAGGGCTCACACCGCTTCTCTGACAGTAGCAGCTCACAGCGTCAGACGGGTGAGCCCTACTGGTCGATGACGGAGTGGACGGGCTTGAATCGACTGACCGGGAAGGTCCACGTAGCTTTGACGGTAGCAGCTCGCGGCGTCTGATAGGTGAACCTCACCGGCCGATGGACGGTTTAACTAATTTTGAAGTGCCGGCCGCAACAGCTTAGTGGCGTCTGATGGGAGTTCAATACTCATTGAATCATACATGTAAGCCTCGTCGGTAGACAGACGGAAAAGCCAATGTTTTCCTGACCGGGAGGCAGTTGCAGCATCTGACGGGAGTTCAATACTCACTGTGTCAGATGGGTAAGCCTCATTGGTAGATTGACGGAAAAGGCAAGGTTTGCTCGACTGGGAGGCTCTCGCAGCATCCAACGGGAGTTCAATACTCACGGCATCGGAGAGGTGAGCCTCGCCGGTAGACGAAAGAGAAACATATTTGCTCCACCGGGTGCGCTCTTGCATCATCTGACAGGGAGTTCAATACTCAGAACAGTCTAAAAGGGTAGATGCTATGAGGATTACTTTGCGTAATTGTTTGACAAATCCAATAAGCTGCTTCTGATGACACGTCAGGAAAATCTTGGTGCTGCTTTGCATTCGAAAGTTAAGCGCACGAAAAAATAGAATTTCCTGTGCCAGCGTACCCCAAATAAGTGCCATGAATCTGGATGGATAGAAATAGCTTTGAAAGCTGAGGTGATATCGACTTTTGCCAGCCAAGTGCATGATTTCATCATATTGATTGCATGATCAATGTCCTACTATTTAGAGAGAGTTCGTCAAGAGGAATCCAGGTGTTTTATGCTTGAAAACAGGGAGTTATGCAGATCGGTTAGAAGGCGTTTCTTACCCAAGAATTTTCCTAGTAGCCACTCCAATGGGCTAATGCGAAACTGAGAAGGCGGGGCATTGAAAGGGCTGATCATGAACCCTCATTTAATTCACGCCGCCTATGGTGAAATCTGAACAGATTATTTCTGTGAAACGACTGAACTCAGAAAAAAGGGAAACTTTTGATGTCCGCATTCAAGGACTTACAATTGCTGTAGCATTTCTGCCGTAAAGAAATGGCCATATATTAAAGATTAAGTGGACATTTGAATTGAATGTGGTTTAGCCAAACGATGATTAAATCGCACAGTGACGTGTAAAAAACAATCGTCGGGCCGTTGGTGCCCTCTGTAGGCTTTTGATACAATGCGTAATGTAAAATTATATTGTTTATGATACATTGTTAAGTTTTGTTCAACAGAACCACGTTGTTACTTGCTTTTGGTACTTTATTTGAACCAATTATTATGGGCTCATTGCCATTATATATACATTTAAGGTAATTTTAAAGGCTATTGTTTAATTAGGCCTATTTTTACTAAAAATTAATTATGATTAACCGATTAGTTATCAGAACAATCAACCGATAGCTCTGTTACCAAATTAATCATTGGTGACGGCCTTAGATAAGGGGTCTATGTCCACACCTGCCAGGATCTGTGTTCAGAAGTTGTGAGCCACTGGAGGTGGCTTCGAGCCAACAGCATTTGGTGGGACAGGCAGTGATGTAATGCAATGAAAAGAGAATATTGTGACTTTAAATGAAGTAGACAGCTGTGAGGGAAAGGAGCAGGGGTCACAATTGTCAGCGGAGGCAGCCTCACGCTTAATATCGGCCTCTGGGGCTTGGGGTGGGAAACTGATAGAAGCGTAAGAGAAAAATGGAGTAAAAGAAAGAGATGTGTGGGTCTGTGTTGTGAGCGGAGGCAGCCTCATGCTTGCTTTGCCTGCTGTAGCTGTAGGCCACAGGAAGGGAGTCCTGAAGAACTTGTGTAGCCTGATCTGCTAGCGGAGGCAGCCTCACGCTAGTGTCTGCTACGGGAGCTGGAGGCCGCTGAAAAGGAAAAAGGGGTTATTAATAGCGGGAGGAAAAAGACTGAGATGTGTGGGCCTGTGTTGCAAGCGGAGGTAGCCTCACGCTTGCTTTGCCTGCTGTAGCTGTAGGCCACGGGATGGGAGTCCTGAAGAACCTGTGTGTAGCCTGCACTGCTAGCGGAGGCAGCCTCACGCTAGCTTCTGCTATGGGAGCTGGAAGCCACTGAAAAGGAAAAAGTTTAGAAGTATCAGCGGGAAAGATTGAGATGTAAGGGCTTGTCTTGCAAGCGGAGGCAGCCTCACACTTGCTTCAGCTGCTTTAAGGGGCGGTCACACTGCATTTTTCGTTCCATTGACTTCCAATCCTATGCATGCCAATGCGTCAGGCCGGAAGCGCAAGCTCACGCAAAAAGTTTCACATTTCGCTGCATTCCAAAGTTAAAGCTTGGTGAACTCTGGCCTGCGCATTCACAATGACGTGATACCGTGTGACCAACGGCAGATCCATAAGTCACAGCATGACCTCCTATCTGAATTAAAGAACACATTTAAAACTGCAGCACTGCAGGAAAGTGGAGTATTGTATGTTTTTACATTTAAGATGTATGTCAAGTTTTTCCTTCACGTGTTTTGAACTCATGTGTGGATGTGTGGAGGAAGTTAAGAGATTGTACCCTGCTCTAAAATTGCTCACATCGAGAGGGAACACAAACCCTACATGCCTGATTTAGCAGTGTGATGAAGGGAAATGCCCTGAGAGTGGCAGAAGTTTAGATGGATCAATACAAGAAAAATGTTCCAGTACAGGTCATGAAAGTATCTTTTTATCATCTGTTGGACACATATGTAAAGACAGTGCTAGCAGTGTTGATTTTTGTGTTATTAAACGGATAGTTCACTCAAAAATAAAAATTATGTCATTAATTACTCACCCTCATGTCGTTCCAAACCTGTAAGACCTCCATTCATCTTCGGAACACAAATTAAGATATTTTTGTTTAAATCTGAGAGCTCTCTGACTCTCCCATAGACAGCAAGGGTCCTTACACGATCAAGGTCCAGAAAAGTACCAAGATGATCGACAAAGTGGTCTATGTGACATCAGTCTGTCAACTGTAATTTTACGAAGCCACGAGAATACTTTTTGTGCAAAGAAAACAAAAATAAAGATTTTATTCCACATTTTCGTCTCTACTGTTTCTCTTGTGGACGTGCGTTCACGACAGTACATGACACAAGCGCGTGGCGGCGCAAGCGCTGATCCAGATCCAGCGTGATGACGTTGAACACATGCCTTGTTCAACGTCATCACGCCATGTGTTCAGCGTCTCCTCTGTTTGTCATGGTTATGAATTTTCTGCTACAAATTTGTTCCACTTTTCCTTCCATATCGTAATAGCTTTATCCTGTAGTTGTGGCGACAAAGAACTGTACCTGTTAATAAAGGGGAATAGTGCAACCTTAAATTATTCTTCTACATAACGAAAAAGACTTTTCAAATAAAACTATGTGAATAAATAAATCTTAAGCACCTGATTGAATTCATCGCAAGCTCCTTTAGAGTCCCCAGGTTTGCGCTCAACCCACCAATACCCACGAAGACCTGGTAGAAATCATAGGAGAGTCCTGTGGTCCCGAATAAGGTGGGATCATCAGAGCTCACCACTATGGGATGACCTTCTGACATTAGTACCGCGGCGGGATGGTTTCGCAAATCCGAGACCAGTTTTAGCACCCGGAGAAGACAAAACACTGTTGATTCAACAAATCACAATGACATTATTGACACAGTTCTGTTCAAAATACATCTGTCAAATTATTGGTAAAGCCTAAAAGAACATTTGGGACTTTATTTGGCAGACAAACTGTCCTCTGTGTGCTTTGAAGGGTGAACAAACTTCCTTTTTTTCCTTGACATGTCTGGGCCGGGATTTCTAAATCTAAATGTCTGGGTTTGGGCTCTGTTTTCTTATTGACATGCTCTTTACAGTCCTCATACATTATATGTACGCGTATTTTGCATTGCTTTGACTGTTCTCTGTACATCCCACCTTCTTGCATGACACAATTGGCCAATTATGTAAAATGGCTGCATGCTTTTGGGTTTTTTTTGTTATTAAAAATAAATAAGCAAGCCCAGCCCAGGTGACAAAAAGTAATGCAAAAGTAACGTAATGCAACACTGCTTTTAGCAAGTATGAAAAAAAAAAAGATGAGCAAAGCCAAAACCCAGACATTTTAGGATGACGTATGGTCACCCTATTTTTGCACCACAGCTCACGTGATTGGAAATGGGACACAACTCCACTGCCACTCCTCTCGTCTTGGACAGCTGCTTGGCCAGGGGATGATGAACCAGCGCAAAACCATGTCCAATGCGGCTGGTGTTAAACAGCAGAGCATCTAACACATTCCTGTCCACATCTGTACCATCCAAATCTAAAAATAAACACCCACAGCAAGCCAATTCCAATCTATCCAATTCAGCTGTTATTGTACAACTAATTGTAACTGTAAAATAATTAAGTGTAGTGATGGGGGCTTTCGAAACACTAAATCAAACACCATCTAATCAAACACCATTAAATATACACAGAGTTTATATTTAATGGTGTTTGATTAGGGTGACCATACAGCCTCTTTTTCTAAATAGCCTAAAATGTACGGGTTTTGTCTTTGTTTTTCTGTTGCTGTGCTCTCTACAGTCCTCACACATTAGATGTATGGGTATTTGCTTCGACCATTTTCTGTAGATCGCACCTTCTCGCACAGTTATTACCTGCATGCTATTGGTTAAACTACTTTTCAGTCATTACCTTCAGCAAGTATGAAAATAATAGGAAAACAAAGTCAAAATCCTAACATTTTATGCAATTTAGAAATCCCGGCCAGAACATGTCCAGGAAAAAAAGACATATGGTAACACTATATTTAGAGTTTTCTTAATTGCATTTAATAAGTTACACTTTTGATAAAACATTTGCAATTTAGTTGTAAAAGGTGTTTTTATGCATGTTTGTACTGAGTTGCATTTACTTAATTTTGGCCAACAAGTGGTGTTTTGAATGCTTCATGAACATTTTGTGAAGTAGTTGGTTCAACGCATTCAAAAGTTTAATTTCTCCAAAAACTAATGAAGTGAGCTACATATACTGACCTGTCTCTCCAGCATGGAAAAAGAAAGGAAGTTGCGTCTTTATTTCTGAAGGGAGTGATAAGGCATCTCGAAAGTACCAGATAGATCTTCTGCAATAAATTGTTCAAATTAGAGAAAACTGATATTAAATGTGGTAATATCATTTCACACCTTTCATTTTTTTTTGAGCGTTATGGTGCCACGTCACCTTTTAGAATCGACTCATGGTTCAGTTATTTTGGCTTTGTTATTGCTGTGGATTGCTTGCACAATGCAGACAGTAACATGTTTAGTATTTAGTATTGCATTCTGGCAACATGGCTGTGAACTGTAACTTAAGTCAAGGATGAGATTACCAGGTCGAAACCAGCAACGATGTCTGGATATTTTCTCTGCATTTCATTGGCCTCTTGTACTGCCTGCTTCACTTGAGACACACTAAGAGACCTGTGTAAAAATGCATTCAGATCAGACCAATGTGAATATAATAATGCATCTGAAATTAATAATCTTAGTATGATAAATCCTGTCAAAAATCCTAGACAATATAATTTTTCTTTTTTAATTAAAATGACAAATGTGTTTTTATTCTGGAGTAATTAACGGCATGTGTCTTTGCTTTTGTCATCTCGAGTTTATGTTTCAAGGAAACATTATTATCCATTATTATCCAAAGTTTCACCCCTGTTAGTTTAGTGGCGTCATAATTGAAAAAAGAAAAATCTTATTTGGATAGTGGAAATGTCATTTCCTTTTTTAGAAACAGTTACCATTAAAGTGCCTTTATTAAATAAGCCAACATGGCCTATGCTCTTTAAAGGGGGAAAAAAAACACTGTATGAAATGTCATTTGGTTTAAAGGCTGTAATTCTTCAATGGCTGTAAAAAAAAAGAGAAAAAAAAAGAAGAACATTTTAATCATAAAGCTGACTGTTATGACCCTTGGTAACAGAAATTAAAGTTATTTACACAAGATTGTTTTATTACTATTATTATTATTACAATATTGCAGTGGTAAATTAAACGTGTATTCGGCTTATTCAGTTAATTCACAGGACAAGAGAGACAATTTATTGATTGATTTGATAATTTAATGTAGCTAGTTTTGTCTGTGGACGGAGAGGATTAAATGAGATCCAATGAAATCTGGATGATTTGCTCTGAACTGCTCAGTGATGTTTCTGCAGACCTTCAGAGACCACGCTCTGTCATGGGTGGTGCCATCAAGTTCATACGCCTAAAAATAATTATATAATACACATTTTTAACCCAAGAACACCTATACACTTAATTATGGTGATCTATCATTCACAAACCTTGGACTGTCCGACCCTCAGCTCCAGGTATATGATGTTGTCTTCGTAAAGCTCCTTCAGACCCTGGTAGATATAGTCCTTAAAAGACAGTTGCATATGTGATCAGCCCAGATAGAGCCATAAAATCTTCTCAAACCTGTCCCATGCTGCATCTTGTGTCGGATAAGACATTTCCGGGTCTTCCGTGAAGAGTGTAAGATTCCGCATTAAACTGAGAAATGTAATTTGTTTAATTAGTTCTGTTTGTTAGCTCTGGTACTGTTTATTACACAGCCCTGCAGGTTCTGATTTTGGAAAACAAGCAAAAAAAAAAAAACATTATATTACCTAATTTGATTTTTAATTTGCTGAGTTCAAAAACATCAATACAACTTTCAGTTTTTTAACACAATAAGAATTAATATATTTTTTTTAATTATATGGATGTATCAGCATTTAAGGGTCATGAAACCCTAATGCATTTTTTGAGATGTTAACATATGAACAGGTTGCACATCAGTGAAAACAACAATAGCACTCATTCTGTCTATTATTAAGGGAAAAGTGGTTATTTTTTTATTTCGTTCAGCTGAGAATTTAATAAATACTCGTAACCTGGCCTAGAAGAAGATATGAATCATGTCTTTGTGGCAGTTTTTCTGGTGATTGATAATACAAAACTTTTTCTCTTTACAAATGATTGTCAAACGCAAAAATGCTATGAAATGCATCATGTTTTGTAAGAAAGCATGACAGCCAGAGCAAAACAGGAATCTATTTTTGGAATCTGCACCTTAAAAAATACTAAAAAACAAGTGTTGGGTTTCATTCAATAAATATATGTAGGGTATGTATTTTTGTGAAGCTTAACATCAATAGGCCACTAAAGCCACACTTAAAAATGTATGAATTTCATCCATCAACCAAGTGGTAATTGGAAGTAAATAATGCTTTTCAATGGACTATAATGGCCACTGTCATTGTTTGTACCAGTGAACACCTGTGGCTATTTGAGACCTGATGTTGAAATACATTTAATCACCTGTTATCAAAGGCAGTGACGTCACTCGGACTTGCCCTCAGCATATCTAGGCGTTTCCAAAAAGAGCATCCCCATCGCAGAAAGGGCGTATTGGTGGAGAAAAGGAACTGCACTGACCCGTCCCACGTGAAGCAGATGTAACAATGAGGCCTGTACGTTGCATTCATCACCAGCCAATCCACACTCACCATAGCAGAGCTGTGGATGTGAAGAGCAGCACCTGTAAGGGACACAGTCATTTTATCTGAAGGACAGATGTTTCCCAAATATAAAAGTAACTATTTTTTACCCTTGGGCATTTTCTGTAGCAGTTTGAAGACTGGGCTTTTTTGCACGATGTGCCGGATTTTGAAGAAGTGCTTGGATGGTGGGAAAGGTGAAACTGCCATTTCTTTCAGCTTCAGCTGGTGCAGGACTGAATCCAGTTGCCTTTCAGCAGCAGTGAGCTCCACTCTGCCCCCTACCTGCTGGGACATGTCCTGCTTCAGCATCAGCTCCCTCTGATGGGGATCTGGCATTGGATTACACTCTCTGAAACACAGTAACATCAGGACAGTTAGAGCTGTCATGCTGGAGACACTCCTCATGCTCGTACAGAGATCCTGAGACGGTGAGAGAGTGATATTCCCATTTTTGTTAGTTTTTAAAATGGGATTTGTTTTAGTGTAATTTGCAGCTACACTGAGCCTGGACATTTCAGGTTGCAGTGGACATGATTACAGTAATTCAAAGTTAAACTCTAAACATATAACTTGAAGTCTAAACCTTATTATGGAATATAGACTAGTATTCTAGCCATGAAGCAATGGTTTAAATTTTTGATTTTTTTATTTATTTATTTTGCTTTATAAGACATTAATTGATGGATTGGAGTGGTGTGGATTACTTGTGGATTATTGTGATGTTTTTATCAGCAGTTTGGACTCTTGTTCTGACGGCACCCATTCACTGGAGAGGATCCATTGGTGAGCAAGTGATGTAATGCTACATTTCTCCAAATCTGATGAAGAAACAAACTCATCTACGTCTTGGATAGCCTGAGGGTGAGTACATTTTCTGCAATTGTTCATTTTTTGGTAAACTATTCCTTTAAACCTATCAGTTTTACTTCTGCTACTACTACTAATAATAGTTGAGCTGTTTTCTTGCTCACTAATATTTTGCAGTCATTCTGTGAAAAGCATTTGAAAGGATCTTTTGTTAGTTCATTTGGCATAGTTTGATTTAAACTCTCATTGGAACCTTAATTTTATTAATATTATTTATAAATAAGCATTTTTACATCATGATCATATTAATTATTATAATATTCAGCACAAGTTATGCTAGACCCATTTCCTTAATATTTTAAATAACTGACTTTCCTAGCAATCTAATCTGGAAAACCTCAACAGTAAGAAAACAGCAAATCTTAAACCATTATTATTGATTGCAAATAATGAACAATTCCATCCTCAGGCTGAAAGTCACCTTACCTTCAAGTTTATTTTGCTCATTACTCCCTTTTTGTTTTCTTCTATTCGTCTTAAATCCAGAGAGCATGTATTTCAGCTGCTGCCTGTCTGTATTCCTAGTGTATGAAGTTCCTCATTCTGCAATACCAGCACGTTGAGAATGTGATGACAATAGAGCATGTGACATACTGAGAAATCTCAAGTGACTCAGGAATAGGAGCCTTCTGCAAACGCATCTCATTAAGACATTCCTCTAATGACTGACATTTACCCGTTCACAACACCAGACTCATTATATATCATTTTTCATTATATATCATTTTCACACCAATATAATCTTTGCAGCATTAACAGACATGATTGCTTGTGATATACAGGTCATGCTCTGCACCACAGGAAAGGACAGCAAATAAAAATTCAACAGAAACAATTAAACACATTGTAATTTTCAAGTCTGTGCCACCATTTTGTTTTTCTGAGGGATGTTCAAGATGGGTCCGTCTTCTCCACAGCGACAAAATGGGTGAGTTTGCAAACAATCTTGGAATTTCTGTAAACATAACCGTGTTATATTACAGCTGCACTCAGAATCAAACACATGAGATGTTATGGACCAGAGTTCTAGCAGCCAATCGAAACACTATTTTGATCCTTTTTACAGCAATAATGAATCACCACATACAGAACACACACATACACATTTTTTTTTAAATACAGACAGACACAGGAATGGAGTCTTTAACATCAGAATAAAAATAAAAGTACAACATCAAACAATAGCGTTCTGCCATGGTTTTGTGTGGGTGAGGATCAGTCCATGAACTTGCGGTTCTGGTTCGCACCAAACAGAGCGACTCGGATTTCAGGCATCATCTGAAAAAGAAATTCGAAAGCAAATGAAAAATCTGCTGTACAATTCACACTGCTTCTCATAATCATAACCCTCTCAGCTCAATTTCTGTACCTGTTGTGCTATGAGGTCCAGCCTGCTCTCCAGAGTGTTGGACACTTTGATCTTCCCATCAGCATTATACAGCTCAATACCACCAGAGCTACACAAAAAAAACACAGAGACTTTCCTTTTATATATTTAAAAACCTGAGAAAATTGTAGCGCTCCAAACAGGAAAATTAAGTCCTTGTACTGCAGGTGCGTAGAGCCAGTAGGATACTTGAAAATGAACAAGAGGGTGGCTAACCGCACATCGATCCACTCAAGACTGAAAAAGTCTACAAAAATCTCTTTTTTATTTTATAAATTGCATTGTGCAAAAAGAGCAAAGTGCATGTGAATTAAAAACAAATGGACATTCAGATTAAAAACAAATGGACATTCACATTGCTATCTTCAGAGCACTGAAGATAGCAATGTGCTGAAACGTCTACTTGCTTGCTCATGTCCATCTATATTTAAAAACCACAATTTCATAAAAAAAATATATATATTCAGACTAATTTTGTAAACTAGAAACTGAAACCGCAGATGCTCACACTTCTGGAGAGAGGAAGTTCTCCTGGTCAATACGCACTTCAAGATTGTCCTTCACTGCTGCCTTGTAGATGGGAATGTTTTTCTGCACAGCAGCCTAATAAAACATGTTTGTGCTTGATTTATATCATGAAGCAATCGGTTATTAATAATTTTCAGAGTAATACACAATATTTTACTGCAACCAGTGTTATTTTAGTATTGAGATACTACTACAGTTTTTAATAAAATATAAAATAAAATAATAAAATTCTATTTTCATTTTAATTTTATCTGAAGTTTTAGTAAATAATTTAGTTTAGCTTGATGTATTAAAATAATTAAAGCTGATATAAACAAACCTAAAAAAAAGGTAACAAAAAAACAAACAAACAAAACAAAAACACAAAATTACTAAAACTAAAAATTAAAACAGAAAATTTTAAATTTTAATAAAAATCATAATAGCAAATTAATGATACTAAAATAACATTGCCTTCAGCAATATAAAATTCTAGAATGTACTGTATTATGTAAAATTATATAATGAATATATATAACTTCTTATATAGTTATGTACACTTCTATAGTGTTATATATAGTTAAATAGTTATTATAAACTATATATTATGTTATATATATATATATATATATATACACACACACGCACATATAGTTTAACTTCATGTATTAAAGTAATTAAAATTGAAATATAATAAAATAAATAGAAATTTTAAAAAAAAACTCATAAAATGACAAAAAACAACAACGCAAAATGAGAAATGCCTTGGCAACTAGCTGACTTTTTAATATATTTTATTTCAGTTAACATTTATATTTTATTTCAAGTAACAAAATAGTTTTTTTTTTTTTTTTTTTTTTTTAGGTTTTAGTTTTAGGGAACTACAGACCTGCACTATGCCCACATCCTGTTTGCGGCAACGGATGGTCACTTTGGGTTCCAGGAGCTGGTAAAAACCCTGAAACATGAGAATATCAGAGCGTGTCCCGATAAGACTCACATACAGTCTTTGATACACCTGGTTTGCTATATTGTTCCATTATTTATCGCTCACCTGCAGGACAAGACCGTCCATCAGAGCCGCGTATCTGGATGGATCTCTAGCTACATTCGCTAGTCGCTGACGGGCATCATTTATCAAATCCTAAAAAACAAAGAATTAAAACTGCAGCGTAAACAGACAACAGAAACCCAATATTTACTTTTAGGCTAGATGTGCCACAAAAGAGAACAGGATCTAACCGAAATCATGTCATCACGGGCCTTCAGGACCTTCAGTCTGGCCTGGTTCATTAGGTTGGACATTTGACTGTGGACAGGAAGCCAACAATTATAACAAAGTGAATCACAATCAAAACATTCATAAATCATTAAATAATGTGAAACTGTTTTACTGCATGAAATGCTTGATTGAGAAACAGATTAAGAGGAAGCTGGGAGTTTCCACAGTAATGATTTGGGCATCTGTCTATTTCAGTCAGAGGAAGTCACACTCACATTTTCTTCTGCTGTTCGATCTGTTTCTCCTTCTTCTCATAATACTCCATAATCTTCAGACGCTGAGTCTGAACCAGCCGGCCTTTCTCAATGTTGAACTCCTCCTCTGCCTGCAGGGGAGTCACTTATCATCATATCAGCTCTTATCAACGGCCAGTCACCAAATTTCACAACATTTTCATTATCACACTTAGTCTTTAGATGTTTTAGTGGAATAATTTAAAGCTATATGTAAATAAAAATGACCTTTGCATCAATCTCCTCTGCTTTTTCATTGGCCTCCTGCTCGATGAAAGCCATCATGTGCTTGATCTGGAAAGATATGGGAATCAAAAGGAGAACCAGTCAATATCTAAGGGGGTCTAACAGCATTACGATATTTTAAACCAACTTGTAAATACATGCACATGCATAATTTCTTTCTTTCTTTCAAATTATATAAAATACATTCTTAGACCGCTGTTTGTTGTTTCCTCTGAGAAAAATCATCTTAAATCTGTTTAAAGTTCCAGTAGCAATGAGTTGCACTGTTGTGGCTCCACCACAAGGATGTGGAATGTGTCTGTCTAGTGTTTGTGTGTGCTTGCTGTGTTATTACTATGCACAACGTCCTACACCTTAATAGTTTGCATCATCTGCATTCTAAAATGGGTCATTTTGTGGTGAATATTTGATCTTATTCATCACACTACCTTGATGCATTTGTTTTTGGCAATTTAATTTGTCCTTATTCATCCTTTATGCATATGTGTACGTATTAAAATGCGTTACTATAAATTCACTATTATTATACAGACATATCTCGTGATTCAAGCGCGTGTGTAATGAATAAATGACGAACAACCTTGAAGGCCACATCATCGGATTATATCACGATGCTCGTGCCAGGCTCGTCTAAAACAATGCATTTATCTAACCACCAATTGGTTAATCTTGCTACAGTGTTATGCTATTATAAATGATGCATTTGAACGCCTTTTCACCTGCTTCTGGACGTCGGCATCGCTGAGCGCCATGACTGCTGCTGCTGTAAGAGGATTTTAAACTCCACCGACTGAAAAAGCTTGTCTCGCGGCGACGGAAACACGTCTCAGTGACAAATGGATTTTAGAAATATTTGCGAAAAGCCTACAGATTTAAAACCGCACAAAAAAGAATGACATGAAGGCTCGAGTCGTGAAAATAGACTGGAAGCATCAGCTGATTCTCAGTCAGTGATGACACAGGCGTCACGTGATGCGTGTTTCCTCTCTGGGAGCCAATCAGATCTCAGTGCGCGTCCAGGATTTTTGTTGCAGTTTGTGACATGCGCTTATTTTGAATCTGTTACAAACGATGATAATAATGATACTACTACTAGTAATAATAATAATAATGAAATATAAAAGTATTTTTAAAACGACCTTTGTAGTTTAAAATGATAGAATAAAAAACAAACATAGACCTTAGTCCATACATATCTATGCCTTTAGTCAGGGTAGCGCCATATTTAATTTTTGAAAACGAGGCTGTGTGAGGCACTGAAGTACAGTGCGTTATGGATTGTGGCAACATGCTGATTTTTCAGTTGATGAAATGTCGTTCCAAAAAAAAAAAAAAATTAAATAAATAAAAAAAATAAAAAAAAAACTTTAAATAGACCAAAACAGCAAGTGCCATTGTAAAAAGTCTGTACCTCACAGCCTCGTTTTCATCACCGTTTAATTCAATATGGCGTCTGACTGTTTATTAAGATGAAATGGAAAATGAACACAAACAATATTTGCACACATAGGATCATTGTGAACTTTTAAATGATGGAAAAAATAAGAAAGAAAATAACAGTGACCTTAATCACAAGGTGGACACTAACTTTGTCAAACAAACACATGTCAAGCAAACAGGACAGTGTCACAGAAAGTAGGACAGATCGATGTGTCATGACCCTCAATATAGAACAGAACAAAGGTAAGCGGACCGATGGGAGTTTTTACTGCTTTGTCATGTCACCATGAGTTGGGCAGATGTAATGGGATAGGGGTGGGATTTTAGGGGACAGGGAGGTGCTGGACTGCATACTGTTGCTCCAGTGACCCTCCTCTGTATTTATTCAAGCCTCTAGTCTGTCTAAGTTAAACCTTGTGCTCAGAGAAGGTAAGATCTTTTTTTCAATGGCTGCTTTTGCAGAATATCACTCATTGAGTCTGGCATGTGGCATTTAAGACTGTGTGTATTCTTCTTTTCGTCTCTAACAGATGGTTATTTAATGGTTACTAGTCTTCAAATTATGAAAATATGTGTCATTTCAATTTCTTGTATGGATAATATGAGAATGTAAGCTTGCACAGTTTGTTTTCATTTCAAATTATACTCCCTTTCATAGAATCAAATGATACTTACTACCTTTCATAGTGCAATAAGGTGCCATAAGCATGTTTTTATAACAATAGTGATATAATATAGAGGAATCTGTCACTCTTAACAAGCTGAAAAGATAATTAGATTAGATCATCTCTTTATATTAACTGTCTGGTTAGTGAATGATCTATTCAGTTATACTTAACTAAATACTCCTGCTGGTTAAAATGTGCTTCTCTCTACAGAATAACTGACCTGTGTTGTTGTTCTTGCCTGTTTCTCATTCTTTCCATTGGTTCACAGTCTGCCTCTGTCAGAGGTCAAAGTTAAAAAGCCACAGCATATCTTTCTTGCATTTTATCCCTTTAAGCACTTTGACCTTTGATTTTGCCGATGGGATTAAGTTTACTATCTCTTCACAATCTGACTGTTGACGTGACTGAAGCAGTGCCGGTGCAAACAATAACTGTTACCCTCATATCTAACTTCATTAACGTGCCTGGACACTAAAATTGGTATGATCATAGAATTAGTTTGTTTATCTATTTATGTATTTATAGACAGTGATGAATCTTTAGAATCCAAGTCAGCAGGAAATGTATGAGTTTATATATAAATAGTATACAGTATGTCCATTTTGTGTAAGTGCTACGTGAACTGAACCATGATCCTGTCATGCCATGTGAAATGTCTGACATTCTCTGTTCATGTGAACAGATTGAGATATATATATAGGTTGCATAGCCAGTCAGATATGAGCTTACTGGCCTATACATATCACAATATGATACGATATGATAGATTAGGATGTTTGTAATTGTAATTTGTCTTGGATACACTAATGAAATGTTGCATAAGTCAGATTTAAGACTTAATGGACAAAATCCTGTCCCACATTTTTTTTTCTGATTTCTCATTAATTCATTTTGGTTTGGTTTCTTTGTTCAATTATTTATTAACAAAGAGACATAAGATATTAGAAGTTTAACATTTTACATAAATGTTTTATAAGTATTGAAGGGGGAAAAAAGTGAATGACTGAACTTTTTTTGTATATGTGTGAATGTATCTGTTTTGTTTTTTTTGTTTTTTTTTTTAAAACATTATTATACTATAACTATACTATAATTCTCATCTTAAGTCTTTGATGGGCACAGTGTTTAACCTCAGGTAAAACTCTTTTTCTGTTATGATGATGATGATTATAACTTTTATTTTAAAAAAAAAATTCTGTTGTTTTATTATTGATCAAATTTTTATATAAGTTGATTTTGCCATTTAAAACTATTTCAGATCACTGAAGTAAAATGGGTTGTTAATGGCTTTTTATATTTTTTTAATTTGTTTTTAAATTAAATGTCAGCTTACGTTAGCAAAACTTATGCTGTAAAATACATTTCCACATGCCCACAATGCTCATATTAATATAATTAATCAGTGGCACAATCCACTTACATGACTGAATGAATTCTGTCTCTCATCTTTAGGACTCCCTGAACCTGTAAAGATTAGTCAGATTTTCATAGAGGAGTAAAAGGTCTTCCATCCTGTCTGAGGACAGGCAGTTTGCGGGACCCAGCCCTCCCCAGGATCGAACCTCAAGCCTGGAGGAGAGCAGCAGTGGGTCCGGCCCCTGGCAGACTGCTAGTCTAGTCGAGTCCTGGGCATCTGTTAGCGACATGGAGCCAGAGCTTGGAAGTCTAGAGACCAGTGAGATGGTCCTAGTTCAAGAGGACCACAGCGAGAACCACTCCTCCACCTCTGACATTATCCACCTAGAGGCAGAGCTCCATCAGAGGGCGGAGTCAGATGAGGAGGAGGAGCTTCAGAGCAGCATGCTGAGCATGATTGGCAGCGAGCTGGAAGAGATCGGAGCACTTACTGCAGAATCAGATCTCAAGCCTCCACAGACTGTGGAGCTCCTGATGTGTGTGGAGGAGCCAGTTGTGGAGGAAATTGATGCAGAGGTGGCTTCTGAGCCAGTTTTTACTCACACTCTCCTTCTGTCTGAGCCTTTAGATTTTACGCTGGCTTCTGTTCCCATACCTGAAATCATCTCACAGGTTTTAGATCATCTCCCACCCTCCACAGTCACAGTCTCAGAGGAACCTTATGCCTCTGAATCAGAGTCTATTAATGCACCTAGTGTGTCAGCGTCATCTTCGGAAGAGATTGTTCCAAAGGCAGACCCTCTTTCAGCCGCACCCTTTGAACTCCCTGTGCTGCTGGTTGGTGGCGCCGCCCTGGTGGTGGTAGTGGGAATACTTACATATACCCTGATTAGAAAGTAGCAGGACTGTATCTCTTTAATAGTTTCAAAATTGTTCAACAATTCAACAAATTGTATTATTGACTATGTGATATAAAAATACGGTGTTATTAAATATTGTCATTTGTCTTATTTTGCATATTTACACACATATACAGAGACTAAACAGTCTGGAAGTCTGGATCATCGTTCACCTCAAAAATCAAAAGAAAAAAAACATTGTAGTATGTGTTATACAGTCTTTAATTTATTCTGATCTGGAAAATCAAGTGACAGGATCATTTTCAGTATTACAGTACAAATAGGTAAATTTTCTTTAAAAAATTCATTAATTCATTCATGTGTTCGCATTTTGGGTGCATGTTTAATAAATAAAAAACAATCAGTACAAATGCTGTCAATTTACATTATTACAGTGAAAATAAAGGTTTATTTTATTTATTTTGGGTGAGATTTGTTTAATATATATATAAATCAATAGTAATACAAATTCAGTCAATTTTCAGTATTACAGTTATAAGCTTGATAAATAACAAAGTAATTTTTTATAGTAATAGTAATACAGATGGTGTAGTAATAGTAAAATAAATGCTGCCATTAACTAATAAACTAACGTTGGAATATACTTTAATAAAAACTATTCAGCGAATGTGTGGCTAGATGGCGCTGTGTCCAATATGAAATGTCACCGCTCCGACAGCAGGTGGCAGTATGAACTCACCACAGGCTGAGCGCGACAAGCATGAGAACGAGTGAAGGATTCGTGTACGGAAGTGTCTGCTATTCCCATGATTTCTCCTCAGTAACAGCTCAGACCCTCCAAAATGAGTAAATCAAGAACCTTGAAGAAAGAGAAAATAAGTGTGGCAAGCGAGGTAAGTGGCATGTTAATAGATATGAAATTGTATGTATGAAACAGTTAACAAATAACGTTACTTTTCAGTGTACGTTACTGAAAAATAAAATATATATATATATAAAAAGTAAAACGGATCATAATGTCGTTGTGCTATTTTGAAAAGTCATATATGAAATTGTCTGCCTTCATATCGGTGTATCTACTGAAATATGATGTTCATAGCTTGGTCTCTTGTAGATTGACCGCATCGAAGAGCGCAGATTACTCTGTAAAAACAACCTGGAGAGGGCAGAGTTCAGACAGAGAAAAGAGCAGCTCTCAGACAACGACAGGTGATTATGCCAACATTTTGCCGCATAACCTAATACAGAAACACAGCAAGCGAGTCTTTTTGTGTACTTACAGGCTGGCCCTGGAAGATGAGATGACCATATTGAATGAAAGAATACAGAAATATGGTGAGTCGGTTTTATGGAATGGTTGGGAGTGTAAAAATACATCAGTCGGACAATGAAAATTAAGTGCATTGGTCATCGAATTTAATAATCACTTAATACCCAGTGTATGAATTTGTGAATTCGTTTACTCAAAATACTCTACCTATTTTCCAAAAAATGGTTATGAAGCATGCAAAATGTTGACCAAATTTCCAATTTCTTGATGCGTTGCATTACTTGATAAAGAAAATTACTGTGTGAGAGCAGATAATATCTTTTATATTTTATTCTTCAGAAAAGGAGCTGCAGGTGCTTAGAGGAGAGAACAGGAAGAACATGATGCTGTCCGTCGCTCTGTTAGCCATCAGTGCTCTTTTCTACTACACATTTATATATTAAGAGCTATTTTTCTCTCATGCCAAACATTGTCAGAGAATCAGATTTGGGGAGTTTGATATCCATTCATACCTATCAGTGCTCATCATTTGGCAACACTGGTCTGTTCAGAGGTTGTGAATTTGTCAGTGTCATTTTAGCCAAAAATACATTATACCATCTTCACCGTGGCCTCAACGTCATGGATTGCCTCAACTCTATAGTTTGTTTGCCGTGTAACAAAGAGACATTAGATGCTTGTGCATCAGAGAGACCTGGAATTGGGATTATGTATGTTTATATGATCCTCATTGTGAAACGCTTTACCCAATAATGACTAAATGATGTTTCTCTCCAGATCACTGTTTATTGCATTTCAACAGGACTAACATGCACAAAGGTGGGAGGGGCAGAGGGTGTTATTCCATCCAAAAATAAAATTTATCAACAAAATGTTCAGTTGAAATAAAAAAACAGCCATCAATAAAATGCAATACTGTCCCATAAAACTGCCGTTCGTCCCTTTGATATCCTTGATACTTGTAGCAAATAGAATTGGTAACACACTCACTTGCAATACAACAAAACACTAGGCAGCCAGGTATATTCAGTCCTATTTTAAAGATTTGGAAAAATGTAGCATTACTTCACTTGCTCACCAATTGATAGTTTTCATGTGACGTCACGCTCTTATAGGAACGCCCACCTGAAGGGCAAAACGAAGCTTTGCTCCACTGACTGCCATTTATTTTTACGCAGATTGCATCAAGTAATAATGTAGTAAAACACAGATATTAAAAGGCGAAATTCAGTAAACACCTTATTGATGATGTATATTTTGTACAGGCAAGAAGATGAAGCCAGAATATAAACGCAATGTGCAAAGTTTCACGTTAAATGGCTTCCCATAGAAAACCATTATAAGTAAAACACTGAACCGTTAAGCAGATTGCATTCATATTCCGGCCTCATCTGCTTGCCTATGTAAACTATGCATCATTAATATGGTGAATACGGAATTTGATCTTTTAATATTACCTTTTTAAATATATTACAGCACTTTAAGTGTTTTTACAACGTTTTGTTGCACTGTTTATGATTGAAATATTGCTGTGGGTGCTTAATATGGATTGCAAATGGCCAAAACTTGCATTTTGTTCAGAAATACCTTTGTTTTATTCTTTTGAGAGGTGATCTAAATATTTGTGGCTGGGAAACAGATGAAAAATTGACACACTTGTGCTGCAGTTCTATGGATGTTTTGCCCTCCAAGTGTTCGAGCCGATCACGTGACTGAAAGCTATGAATAGATCCTGTGCAGTGAATAGGTGCCATTAGAATGAGAGTCCACACAGCTGATAAAAACATCACAATAAACCACACCACTCCAGTACATGATTTTTTTTTCTTGTGAAATGAAAAGCTGCATGTTCATAAGAAAAAAAAAATCCATGATTAAGGCATTTTAACTTTAAAGTATTGCTTAAAGTCCATAATCCAATATAACGCTTCCTCCAGTGACAAGGTCCATCTCCTGTTTTCCTCTCACATTAAAATACACCAACATATTTGTTTAGAACTGTTTCTGTCTGTTGTAAACAGTGTTTCATATGTGCATATTTCTCTTCTGATTCAGATGAGATGACTTTCTCTGGAGAAAGCAGTTTTATAGATGGAAGACTAATATTTTAGCTGAAAGCAACATTTTGAAGTTAAAATTGTCTTAATGAAGGATTTGTTCCTTACAAACACGCAGGTTTTTGCTTCACATTAACTGATGGGCTGGAGTGGTGTGGATTACTTGTGGAATATTGTGATGTTTTTATCAGCTGTTTGGACTCTCATTCTGACGGCACCCATTCACTGCAGAGGATCCATTGGTGAGCAAGTGTTGTAATGCTAAATTACTCCAAATCTGTTCCGAATGGGAAACAAACTCATCTACATCTTGGATGGTCTGAGGGTGAGTACATTTTAAGCAAATTGTCATTTTTGGTTGAACTATTCCTGATATGTTGATTAAGATGTAGGTGAACTTGCTGCTGATAGAATCTGATCTGGCTCACTGGTGTCCCCTTTGTACAACAGAGGAATTACATGCTGCGATATTATATTGTACATATTAGCAGGACTCAATCGGCTCGGTGCCTTGTGATGTACACAGACATTTGTACAAATGGGATTACTAACTAGCCATGTAGTATGCAAAGTAAACTTCTGACATAACTAAAATATATTCAACCTTTTTATCTCAAAATAAAGACTAAGGATATTCAAAACAATCTGTCTTTTAAAATATTTTAAAATGCATATGTATTTTCATCAAATAGTCACATGTTGCATGTAACTCACAATTGATAGATACGAAAAAGAATAAAATCAGGGCACTGATAAAAACAAACAGTGTGTGAGACACTATCTTAACTCGTAATATGTTGATATTGTTCCCACAGAAGTTATTCCATGGTCAAAAGATGACTAATACTCGACTGATGATGACACAGACCGGCCCAGTGATATTCACCACAGCAAAAAAAACATTTTCCACAGAAAACGTCACACTTTTGATTTGATTTCCCACGGAAAGCAAGCCAGGAAAATTGAACGCACATCTATCATTGAGAGACCTGCAGACACACATTCAGGAATGCATCTGCCATCCTCCTCATGTTTCATATTACTTTTTTTTTTTTTAAATATATAGATCTGAAGTAACTGAGAACATTGAAATACAAACACACGTACACACATGTACTTATTCACGTTCACGGTTTGTGCTACAACAACAGACAGGGAAGGGAAAGAGAGAGAAAAGGAGGGACTGAAGTCCCTGAATGTGATGAACGGAAGAGAGAATACACACGTCTGATTCATCAGGGCTGCACAATAAGTGTGACAACTGCAATAGAGAAAAAAGAAACCGATTTTAGCATCATACACTGGGAAAAAAAAAACATGCTAGTACATTGCACAGCTTATTAGAAAGAAATAAGTAACACATTGAATTTTTTAAATAGAAAGACAAATAGTATTTTTTTCTGAAAAACATTTTTTACAGTATATATATATATATGTGTGTGTGTGTGTGTGTGTGTGTGTGTTTGTGTGTGTATGAGAAATCTCAAATCTTGACTGACTGTACAGATACTGAATATTGATTAAATACTGATTGGACTGTCTTCCCCTGGTGGTTACAGCTTCATGTAAATGTTTTGTTTCCACAAGTAGGCTATTTTCTATATTCTTAGTATTAAAATATAGATGCATCAGATGAAAAAAAAATTTCAGCTCGAGTCTCATTGTGTGTCCTGTTGTCAAATTGCACATCTGCTCTAGCAGTAGTGAAACTTACACCAGCTGCTCATCTACATGAAGTCTTTGATATTGAGGTCAGCGAGAGGGTCTTTAGGAGGGGGAGGCTTCCTGGGACTCTGAGCCATTCCTGGAGACATCTGAGGAGCAATAATTAAAAGTATGTGTGAATTTACACTCTAAGCATTCTTTTCTAAATGACTATATCAGTAAATTCAACTGCATGTATATCTAAAATACCGGTTGTCCAGAGGCTCCTGCTGCGGGAAACTGTGGCCTCATCATCGGTTGCTGCGCGGCCATCATCGGTGAGCCAGGCATCATGGGAGCAGCTCCAGCACCAGGCTATGAGTCACAGAGACACAGTAAGAGACACATATGCCTGCACACACACACACACATAAACACACACTCTTACCATGCCATACGGTGACGGGGATCCCATGACAGGACAGACCCCGAGAGGGGAAGTCTAAGTGGGTGGGAGGGATGGGGGGGGGAAAGGTTAGCACCAAACCACACAGAACAGGACAACACCTGAACAAAATGACTCTACGACACACAGACACACAGGAGGGAACCTGCACACACTGGGATGGTGGTTACCAGTATGATGTAAGTGTTAGTTTGAATGTTTTATGAGGCATGTGCATGCATGTTTAGTAGTATAAAAAGAAAAGAAATAGAGAAGGAAGCGGCTGTCAAGCCAAACAGGTCTGAAGCTCTAAAGCAAGAATAAATCTGAATCTTAAACTGTAATGTAACTCTCTCTTTATATACATATATATTTATATTAAAAAATATATCAAATTATCTCTTTATATAAACTTGGATATATGTCCAATTTTATGAGCATATATAGTATATAGCAAACAAAATATATAGCAAATGTTGTAGACAAAAATATATTTATTGTGGCCACAAATTAAGAATTTGTTTCCTCACTTTATGAATTTGTTCCTTCCTTTGTCCCCCACCCCCCACACACACACATTTAATGTGTGGGGCTCTATAGTTTTGACGCAATATACGTTTTGATAAGTGATATACAAGTAAATTTGACTTGACTTGAGGCTACTCTTTGGCTTTGTTCACAATGCACACAAATACATGTGAAAGTAAGATTAGGATTATGAATTCAAAGTTTGAAACATCCTTTTAAAATATGTAATTATCTAACATTCAGGGACGGTTGATTTTTCAATATTTCAACCCTAAGTTTCATTTATTAGAAAGTTCTGCCTCTTTAGTCCTGTTCATTTAACTGATAGGAGCCCAGAGAGAGGCGGGGAGAAGAGGAAGCTTGTGATTGGCTCCATGCCATGCTGCTCAAAGCCATGCGACTCCACCCCCATGCTCCACATCTACAGAACAACACAACATTTACCATGGCAACGCCCCAGCTAGGGGTGGGTACCTGCGTTTGCCAGTTCGCTCCTCCAGCTGCTTCACCCCTGAGAGGAAGAGAGAGATAGAAATAGAAAAGGAACAGGTACAAAAATATTTATTTGAGGAGAGCAAGAAAATATGGTGAAATAGAGAAGGTTAGTTACTGTAGCTTACGGTTTCTGGTTCCCCACTGCCAAATCTGCAAGCACAGACACAGAAATATATAATTTTACATTTTTCTGTGATGTCACGAAGAACTATTTTTTTATTCCCCAAAGAACCTTTTAGTGAACAGTTCTAAAAAGAACCATTTTTTCTTAGTGTGAAAAACACTTTAATAATCTAAAGAACCTTTACTACTATAAAGAACGTTTTGTGGAATTGAAAGATTCCATGGATGTCCACAGATTCCAGTAAAGAACCCTAAAATTTCAAAGTGCTGTAACTTCATTCTATTTGGCTATACTAAAATAAAGGTTCTAAAAGGTGTTTTGGAACCATTTTAGAACCATTTTGGGTATCTCAAAGAACCTTTCTGTTAACAGTTTTTAAGAGAACCATTATTTTTCTTAGTGTGAAGAACATTTTAAATAATCTAAATAATCTTTTTCCACTATAAGGAACCTTTTAAAGGTTCTTCATGGAACCATGGATGCCAATAAGGAAACATTAATGTTAAAACTGTATGATTTTGGAGTGCACCAAGTGAAAAGTGGATGGGAACGTACTGCTGGCCATGTTGGCCATAGCTGAGTCTAGGTCTCCTCCCATGGGTTTGACCGGTGAGGTGGCCCCTGCTGCCTGTGGAGCCATAGCTGGCATGAGCACATCACCCAATCCATCGAAAGCTTTAAGGGGGAGTGAAGAGTAAGAAAAACATAGTGAGCTTGATTTTCAGTAAAAAAAAATAAATAAAAAAAGGGAACTTAACTGAACACTAACAACTGTTATACAGTGCATATCTCTATGGCAACCAGTACAAGAAAAATGTAAAAGATGAGAGCAGTAAGAAAGAGAGCTGAGCGCTGTCATCAACTACAGTCACACAAAGCCATGACACATTAAAACATTCATTTCATCATAACATTTAACATTACTATCATCATTTAAAGTATAAGACTTGTTTCACACAGCACGGATAAGCAGAACATACTACTACCAAAAGACTTGCTTAGTGATTTTAAATTGACAACACAAACTGCAGCTAAATACTGAAAATAACATGATTTCTGGCTTACTACACTGGGTTTTAAGGTTAACTATTAAAATGTTTTTATTAACTGTAATAAAGCTCAAATAAAATATAAATATTAGATGGAAAAGTTCAACTAAACTTTGCTTTGGCAAATAGCTGGAAATTAAAACTAAAATTGAAATAAAATTAAACCTAAATAGTAACATTTAATATAAAAATGTAAAAAAAAATAAATAAATATAAATAAATGTAAATATACAAAATAATAATAAAAATGACAAAAGCACATTACAAACTACAAAAAAAAAATTCAAATAAAAATATGTAAGTAAAAAAGCTAATTCAAAATATTAATTAAAAACTATATTAGTACATAATAACACTAAAACAACATTGAGTATTTCTTTAAATAATGGCCTGTGAGAAGAGGAGGATCACATTTTACATCCAAACTAATTTACATCACTTAATTATTAAAACACAACTTTGGAGCCCCCTAAAGTTAAGCGAGTGGAATTCACTGTCATAATTACAGTGGGTTAAATCATTTGAATTAAGTCAGATTCACTGAATAGAAATGTTATTTGGATGTTGCTGCATGTACAGTATAATCGAGCCTGACAGGTGTTTTTTTTTTCATGTAACAAAGAGTGAGTAATTTCCTCTATTATTTTATGCTCCTTCACAAAAGCCTATTTATATTTAGTGCACTTTCAACATATTTTCTGCTAAATTCAGTACAGAAGTTCAGCAAAAATTGTCTGCACTGCTTACATGTGCAGTGTGAATCCTATAACCTTTTAATATGGGCACTGAAATGAATATGCGCTATTGCTTACGCATATGTTGTGAAACAAGTCTAAAGACAACAATATTTGCATAATGTACTTTTCTACTATTAGTTTCTACATGTTGTTGCACAGAATGTCACACTAGAGATCTTTGTAAAGCATACAAACATCCATTCATTCATCCATCCATCTTCTAATCTTCATAGCTTGGCTAGCTTTCTTTTAGTTGAATTCACTAAAGCCCTATTCTTCAATTCAGCAATGCACAGCTGGTGTAGGAGCATCAGAACTCACCAGTAGCACAGGAGGAAGCAAGCAATGACCCAAGAGCCAGATGAAGGGAAAGAGAGGGAAAATGAAGAAAAAAATGATAAAGAGATGGAATTTTGAAACATCGGAACGAGAAATGGAAGAAGAACATGATCAGGACAAAGAAGCGGAAGAAACAGATCAGATGAGCATAAAAGAGTGAGAGTGAATGAGAGAAAAGAGAGCAGAATTAAGCAGCAAGGCACTGGGAAGAAGACTTTCTCAGTCCACGTAGAGCAGAGATGAATGTAAACGCCACGCATGAGAGAAACAGATGGAAACAAAACTGATCTCATCTCAACATGTCAACACCACCACACAACTGAGATGTAATGTGTCTAGACTCAATATGCCACAACGACACACGCACACAATCACTGAACATCAAACACGTCTCTGCTATGTAAAAATGACATATACCCAGAAGAAATGATTATAAAAGTGAAAAAAAAAAGATTAATTTGAGTTCTCCATTATGTTTCACTGGACAAACGTGAGTATCATCAATATATTGGAGACTTTAGTATCTTGGCAAATCTGAGCAGAGATTGAGATCTCTTGATTATTTTTCAAAACAAAAACTGAACAAGAAGGAGATTAAGTCATAGTGACATATTTTCTTCCATAATGAGATGTACATCTGGTTGCAATGGATTATCTGGATAAAAGTAGTTGGGCGGGAATGTGGTTCTATTCATTGGTTGTTGATTGGATGTTGAGACGTGGGCGGGGCAGATGAATGTGATCTTGCAGGGGTGGAGTTTAAGCAGACTATATGATTGGACAGCACCACAGAAAAGACTGTCTAGTTATGACATTTTGATTAAAGATTGCATGTTCAAAAAATTTTTTAACAAACACACACTAACAAACTGTTAATAATAAGATAAGATCTATAACAATTTCTATTCCTTTCTGACTTAAAGCACAAGTCTCCATTTGTTCTCCATCTAATCTCACTTTCAATGAGAATCTACTGAGATCTCATTTGTGATTTGTCTTTCCTAAGGGTATGTAACAGTGCTACAGTTTCCATGCTATGGACTATGATGATTGTAACCATGACTGTTTTGAACACCAGGCAAAAATTTGGCTGCACACTCTCAGAAAAAAAGATGCCAAACCTTTCAAAAGGTACTAACATGTACATTTGAGGTACCCAATTAGGGGTAAGTTAGGTACAAAGATGTACCTTTTGTTCTGCGAGTGAAATAAAATGACGTGCAGAAAAAGGAAATAAGTCACGAGGGCTGCAGGTGTGACATACCTGACATCAGATCTCCTCCGGCAGCTGCAGCGGCTGGTCTGGCCTCTCCAGCGCCCGCAGATTCTGATCCATCCACGCAGCATAAGGGTAAAAAAGTTTAAAGTGAGCCAAAGCCATTACTCTGAGAAATAACCCCAGAGAGAGAGAAAGAGAGAGAGCGTTATCACACATAAATAAAAGCCAGAAATAGAAACAAACTCACACAAAAGCACACACATACACCTCCTTAAAGCCTTTTGACCGGTCAGCTCAGGAAATCTCCTGGTCCATCAACCATCAGCTTTTAACAGAATCCACAGCAACCATCTGGTCAAGACATGCAAATCAAACCCCCAGCATGCACACTGGGTAGTTACCAACCCCCAAACAGGTCCAGATTTGCTCCGCTGTCTGGCCAGCTTATGGGGGCCGATAGAGCAGCGGCAGGAGGACGAAACACATCTGGAGCACAGGAATGGGTTTAGTTGACATCTAAAGTCCTGCTTGTTTAACATCCATTATTTGAAGAGTAACTATGCAACTATGTAAACCAGGACCCATAAACGCATTAGTTTTAGGTCAAAACCAGAGCCTGTTTACTTCATAGATGAAGACAGGTTTTTGAGATAAAGCCCAAGGGTACAAGCGAAAATAGAAAGGTTTATAAGTGGGGATAATGTAACTAATGGGTCTTGGAGATGTTTCAAGAGAAACATAGACGGAAAGATTGGGAATGATTAAAGTGAATGAAGACCTAAGGGACTGAGAGAAATCAGTTTGTCGGACGGACAGTTCCTTCAGCTGCCCCAGGAGAGAAGCATATTTGGCTCACTTTGAGCAGTCAAGGACAGAATAGAGAAAAAGCAAAGCACAAGCGAGGCAGAGAACAAGTGGCTGGATTTACTTTAGCATGTACCTGCTGAAAACAGGTCTAGACTGGGGTTTGGGTCTGTTTTGGGAACAGATGAGTCTGGCATGGGATCAAAAAAACCTAAAAACAAGATAACATTTATAAACAGAAATAATATTAATGCACAACACAAACCAAGCAAATGAAAATATAGAATACCAAAAGACAAAATAAACCAAACTAAAAGATACCTTTTAAAAGTTCCAGTACCATGGCTAACTACATGGAAATGTGAATTTATGCTTTACACTGGAACAAATATCTTCCTTAAAGTGCAAAGGTTTTATTCAAATAGTTTTAACTGTTCCCTTTTAAGAGACAGTCCACCCAAAAATACAAAATAAAAAACATTGAGTCATTAACTCAGCCTCATGTTGTTCCTGCATGCACTTCTGTCTCCTGCGGAACATAAAAAACAAGATATTCTGAAGAATGCTGATAAGCAAACAGCTTCAGTTCCCACTGACTTCCATTTTTTCTGCATATTATGGAAGTCAGTGGGTACCGAAACTTTGGTTGCCAGCATTTTTCAGAGTATCTTCTATAACATTCCACAGAGTCATACAAGGAAAGTCATACAAGTTAGAAAACAACATGAGGACGGGTAGTAAATCATGACATAATTGTCATTCTTGGGTGGACCTTCCCTTAAAAGAACTTGCTGAAAAACAACAGGAAAGGAAAAGATTTCCAGTCCAGATTTTAATTAGTGTTCTTGCCAAATCTCTGGCCTAAGGAGGTTTACCAGCAAACAGGTCTATCGTCGGGGCTGGGGAAGCAGCGGGGGCTACAGTGCTGGTGGTTGTGGAGACAGACGCCTGGACAGTGTTGGGCGCCACTGAGCTAAAGAGAGAGTTACTGTCATCTACTGGCTGCATGGAGAACAGGTCCAACTGATGGGAGTTATCAGCAGTACCAGCCGCTGGAGTGAAGGGATCTACCAAGAGAAGAGGATGAGCGTTTAAAAACATCTTCCAGGCTCTGAAAGACTTATATAGAGTTGTCCTGAGGATGAAATTCCAGAGGATGAAGAATGAAAAAGAAAGTGGAAGATGGAGAGGGTTTTGTTGCACATTTAACAAGTCGACATCTGTTTGTGGCTCCTGGAGAACAGAACTTCACTGTTCAAAGACTATCGCCCTAGCAACACAGATAGCAATCTCCATGGCAACACCGATGCCAATCCAGAAAACTCAACACTGACCAGAGGAGGCTTCATTAGGAGCAAAGCCTGCACAAGAGGCTCTGTGAGGTTCTTCAAACCGGTAAATGAAACATTCAGAAGCAAGCACACGCACTCTCTCACCCATCATGGGCTAACATTCTCATACACATATATGCACGTGAACTGTTGCCACCCACCAGTTGATGCGGTGCCGTCGGCAGCAGGGGTGGGTGTGGTTGCTGCGGCCCCACCTTCTGCAGCAGCAGCTGTTTCAGTCGCAGGGGCCCCAAACACATCTGGAGTAGCGCGCATCAGGGCCAAAGGGTTGGTGTATAATAGCCAAAGAAAAGGAGGAAAGGAAGAAGTGGAAATAGTAGATAGCGTAGAGAAAGAGAGATAAACAATAGATTCAGTGTCATGCAGAGTTCAAATGAAAAGATGTCTTGCATTTAAAATATTTAAAACTAAAGCTTTATCCCAATTCATGGGCTACATCCTTCAAAGGCTGCATGCCAAGACTGAATGTGCCATAGCAGTGTAGCAAAGACTCTCCCTTTTCGCAGGCTTCTAAAACTGTGGGCACGGAAATTCGTCTTTCTTTTCCCGGGCACGAAGGATACAACAAATGGATCCTTCGCGGCACAGACTATCCCAAGATTCATGTCATGCTGTTGATGACAGGATTATTTTTTAAAAGAGAGCCATACTGAAGTATTGAGTTTCAACTTACTCGATTATCTAATGTCACAAATGTGACACTTTAAAGTGGTTCAAATGCGGACCTTACCAAGATGAGATTTTAAAGGCAGTTTGCACTTTTATTATGTACATAAATGGACCAAGGTGGACATACTGGTGGTCCGTCTAAGGATGCAGCCCCTGAATTGGTACACGGCTTATGTCTTGCACACTTTTAATAATAATAGTAATAATAATAAATGAAAACTACCCATTTTACTCTAGGAACATGTATTAGAAATTAAAATGGGTCAAATTTCAATTTTTCAATTTGCAGTTGAATTTAAAACTCTACTGAAAACCTGATTAATCTTACTGTGCAGTCTGCAAATGTACACACAAAAATAATCAAAAGATTAGAATTCATATGTAATTTTAACACACAAATGATAGCAAACGAATGTCAAATGCAAACTGCAGAAGTGTAGCATGGAAGATATAAAGTAGAAAGGGAAATGAGAAGCTCTAGATTTCTACTATGGACACAAATGGAGGAGCAATGGTGACTACAGACTTCACAAATGAAGCACAAACTGTGATTTCGATCTAATCTTTGATTTTCTTCCTCTGTTTCAGAATGTGGCACAGCCTTTTCCCCCAGAAAACTCTTCGTAAGGAAGAAACCTCACTACTGACCTCCGAGGAGATCCGCTGAGCCGGAGGAAGCACCGGCAGCGGAAGGAGGAGGAGCCAAAGAAACGGCTGCCTCAGCGGCTGTGGTGGTGGGCGTGGCTGAGGAGTTGGAGTCTACGGCAGGGGTTGGGTCAGGAAGGAGAGTCTCTGTAGTAAGGGAGCCTATCTCTGCATAGCCACGCCCCCAGCGGACCAATATAAACACAACGTAAATCAACAGATAACCAAGAAAGGAACCAAAGAATAGGGTAAGAGCAAAAGAGAGAGAAAGAAAGAGATTCTACTGAGCAAAGACTGAGGGACTGACACAGAGATGTTAAATGGGCTTTAGGAGACTAGGACTGTCATACTCTAATTTCAATTCTCCAGATGAACTATAACAAACGTTTAAAATGTTTAATAAAGTGAATGAGACATAACACATCAAATTAGATGAAAACACTTATTTAACATAAAATGAAAGGTCAGTAGCGCTTACCTGAGCCCAGCAGATCTGATGTGATAGCAGCCCAAGACAGAGAAAGAAAAAGATATTTCAAATTAGGTCAAGAGTTTGTAATGAGGAATATATAACAGATGCTTTAATTTATGAAATTTGTGAGTTAAAGGTCTGTTTATCACATTACTTTGGGTTTGTGGCAAGTTTGGTTTTGCAATGGATCAATGTGAAATTAAAATAGATCTAATATACTTTAACACTTTTACAAAACGGTGAATCATTTACTGGTGCATATTATTGCAAATATAATTATAATTTTTTACCTAATTGTAATGCAAAGTTTTCTTTATGGCTGATGTGCCAAGACACTACTTTCTTGAGACTACTTTCATTATTTAATCAGTCCAGTGGATAAATCTAGTCAGTTTTTTCATTTCTTGCTGGATGACCCGTTTCACTCTAAAATATGTCACATTATGGAAGTGAAAGAGGTTGTGAATGCCATTTCACGTTCATAAGATAAATTATTATTATAAATATTTTATGGTTTCATATTAAAGTAACCCAATTTGAGCATGCTGGCACATATACTCCAATACCTTTGTGTCAGACCGCAGCAAAGCCATGTATCTGAGTTTACTCAGAACTTTTTTTTTTTTTTTTTTTAAATTAGCGTTTTTGGGTTTGTGTTGGGTTTGGCCTTGAAATTCACAGATTTGCGCCAATGCTATTTTAGTATTATTTATATATTACTCTAGTTTTTATGAATATTTTAAAGGAGTTTTATTTCAATTTTTTTTTATTTAATTCAAATTTAATTTTAATTTAATTTAACTTTGTAATTTTTGTCATTTTTATTGGTGTTTGTTTTGTTAAAATATATTTCTAATTTTTTTTTTTTTTTTTTCCAGTTTTGGTTTCATTTCAGTTTTAGTTGTGAGTTAGTAATTTTAATATTTCAAGGCAATTTTATTAATTTACATTTACATGTTTTCTGAATGTTTATATTTTATTTTTTCAGCTTAATTAACTAAAACGTTTAATAGTTCTATCTTTAGATAAAATAACAACACTGGTTCGAGCTGCAAAGTGTGTATGCGTTTTAATTGTACCTCCCCAAGATGTGGGAGCAGCTGATGCTCCTGTAGAAGGTCCAGAGGAAGACAACGGGTCCAGATCCAGCAGAGAACTACGGTGAGACAGACAAACACATGAAAGCTGTTATCTGTTATCTGTTATTCTGATTAGCATTTAATCAGACAGGAAGTGAAGTCTGGTTACTAGGATCACTCACTCGGTGGCAGTTTCGGCGGCAGCAGGCGCGGCCTCAGCACGCGGCGGCTCCAAAGTGGGGACGGCAGCAGCTGATTTGGCGGGAGTGGAAGTTGGAGACACATTATTGGTGGGTGATCCCTAAAACATAACACAGAGCAACAGACTGAGCACATATGTGTGTGATATCTATAAAAAAAAATAAAACCATAAAAATTCCTGCTTACTTTTGTGGGTGACCTGAAGGACACAAGCAGAGACAGTGAGATAGAAGTGAACAGATGATTTTATATAAAAAAAAAATATGACTAATGAAAATGTTTGAGATTACTTAAAACATACTCACCCTTCCCTGAACAAACCATTGTGGGAGGAGGAAAAGAACATAAATTAGGATTAATATTTATAGGCTTTATATTTCTTATTCAGAGAGACTTAAAGCATAATAACTGCAGAGACAAGCCATGGCTATGTGCCTTTCTCAAGTTTTTCTATCAAATCTAGCATGCAACATTTGATTTACAAGTGCAGAGTTACTTCCCCTCTGACATTTAAGGTGATTCAGAATGAGTTCAAGGATCTCGTACCCTTTCTTGCCCTCTAGACTGTTCATATGTGCCTCTAGAGACTCCAGAATACTGCTGGGAGCCTGAGGACAGCAGAATAAAACACACACACACACACACATGATGAGAAAAGGAAAGATGTGTGAAGACAGTACAAAAATCACAGCATCAGGGCATTTTTGATTTTGATATCTCCACAGCAAATTCAAACAACAAAACAACACATCAAAACCTGGTGAAAATCTTTACCCAAAGCACTACTCACAGCACCGCAAAATCAGCTCAAAGCACAAACTGTGGAACAGAACTGGACTTCAGTGCATTGCTTTCCTCAGCTTCTGAACAAAAGGCTAATTATGATGTGACCTCTCGGTCTTAGAGAGAAATTCAAGTCAAAAAAGTCACTTGCATAGTGTTACTTTATACAATACAGATTGTTTCAAAGCATCCTAAAGCAGGAAAATAACAGTGTTAATGTTGCAAAATTCTTTGATTTTAGCTATAAAGCAGCTCCACAGAAGACAACAGTATCTTATATGAGTTCTTATTATTGCTTTAAAGCTTCCAGTAACAGCATATGCAAACAAACTAGTGTTTTGTGACTAGCCCAGTCAGGAAGGGCTTCTGTACAAGCAGGTAAAAAGCAATACACTGAGATGCATATTGCGTCCCATATCAGTCGCCATGGTTACCAGCTCTTCATTGCAGCAGTCTTTAAAGGGACAGTCTTCATTGTCGGAATCTGCAAGGTCTGCAACTACGCGGGGGTGCAAACACTGGGAATCCCCACGGGAAGGCGTTTTGATAATGACTCTTGGTTAGGATGGATGAAAAGCTCTTTGAAACTCACACCAGCTTTACTTAATTATTTTAAAAGGTTGTTAGACTCTTCTCATGCTATAATGTTTTAGAAGCCATTGACATCAAGAAATCAATACTTGACCTGATTCTAATATTAATTAAGAACTAATGACATACCAGCACGAAAGGACAAATGTTTGTTTCAAGTGGCTGACTTACATAAGAGATGTCAGGGATGTCATTCTTATCCACTCCTACTTGCTGCAACAGAATCACAATAAAAATACAGTGAATTGACATTCTATCCAAATATTTGACTTGGAAAACATCTCTGCTTCTGGCCTTACCTCAGCAATTTTCATGAACTCTGCAATTTTGGTCACCCGGGTCAGAAATTTCTTATAAATGTCCAGAGAATCCTTGCACTCAGACTTCTTCATTTTGAAATATTTCTCTGTATAATTAAAAAAAGACCCATTAGTTTCATGGGAAAAACAGATGAATAAAATATTGAACAATATAATGTAGTTCAGAGATTGAGATCAAAAATAAGTTATCACATACCTAATAAATTTATGATGCCGTCATTGTAGGAGGCGAAGAGTTTTATCAGATCCTTAAAGAGAAGCATGAATGCTGCATTTATGATGCTGTTGTTCAAGTCTTTAGGATGAACCTGAGAAAAAAAGATGGTGGAGGGAAGAGAAAAAGACAAAAGAGAGTTTTTAAAACAGTAATGTGAACAAAAAATAGAGTTTGAAATAATCATACCAAATAATGATAAAGCACATTGAAAAAAATACAATTAAGTCAACAAACCAGTGAAAAACAAAATCAGTGGGGAAACCACAATCATTAAGCCTAAACCTGGATTGCTCAATCTCAGATGGACTTCTTCTGTCTCAGACAGAAGGTCCCAGACGTTGTGGGAGATTTTACTCACGTCAAACTCCAGCAGTGTGTCCACTTGAGTCTGAAGGGCAGGCATGGCCTTCAAAAGCTTGTCAGGAGCCATAGTCCTCATCACTCCGTCAGCTCTGTGCGCGCACACACACACACACACACACACACACACACTACATAAGACCGATTGCTTATAGTTTGTGAATACTGAGAAACCATCCTTTCACATTCACATCACATTCCCTTTGTGTTCTGTAAGTGTAACAGCTCTGGGAGTAAATTCTGAAGTGTTTCTAACCTTCATGCAAACAATAACATGCTATTTAAAATGCATTCTGACATAATATTTAATTACTTGGAGTAACTAGTTTATACAATGTTGCCAATGTGTCCTTCTATTCCCAGAATCCATCGACCTACCCCTTCTTAACTCGAGTGAAGTCGAAGGCCATTGCGCGGTAAGCATATGCCTTCTCATTTAAGTACCGTGCATATCGTCTGATGAATGTAGACATGTCATAGCCTTGTAAACAGAAAAGGAAAAACAGCACTAAGCAGCCTTCAAATTAAAACCATTTACTTGTATAGACAGGTTAAACATGTTAATAATTAAAGGAATAGTTCACCCAAAAAATGAAAATTTGCTGATTTCTCTTTTACTCACTCTCAGACCATCCAAGATGTAGATGCATTTGTTTCTTCATCAAGACATATTTGGAGAAATGTAGCATTACTTCACTTGCTCACCAATAAATCTGTAGTGAATGGGTGCCATTAGAATGAGAGTCCAAACAGCTGATAAAAACATCACAATAATCCACAAGTAATCCACACCACTCCAGTTTGTTGTAGTTAAAAATATCTTGATGGATTTGTTTCTTACAAACACATAGCTTTTTGCTTTACAGGATGTTAACTGATGGACTGGAGTTGATTGTGGGCTTGAGTTCGGATTACTTGTGGATTATTATGATGTTTTTATCAGCTGTTTGGACTCTCATTCTGATGGCACCCATTCACTGCAGAGGATCCACTGGTGATCCAGTGATCTAATGTTAAAATTCTCTAAATCTGTTCCCATGAAGAAACAAACTCATTTACATCTTGGATGGCCTGAGGGTGAGTAAATACATTTTTATCAAATTTTCATTTTTGGGTGAACTATTTTAAATCAAATTTAACTGAAGTTTATATGTCTTGATCCATTTAACTCACACACAAATGTACAGAAACTCACCATGGGAGCCTGTTTTGTCAATAAAGTTGCTGAGATTGAACAGGGAAGTCCTTGAGGCCAAATACTGGATGAATCTCTGCAGGGATTTAAAAAGGACAGTATTTTAGTTTTCAGAATCTGAGAGTTTTAATATTAACAGTTTGACTAAAAGGAGAAGATTAATCGGCAAGTAGCGCCTCACCTCATTGCCTTGGATGCAGATGTGGTGGGTCGTGGTTAGAGCTTTGAACACAACCACCCAGCTCGCATTAGTGGATCTTTCGAATAGTGTGTCAGCCATCTGGGGGATGTTCACGTTTGTCTCATTGGTGGCTGAGATCAGATCTACACACAAAAAAACACATTTACCACTACAGTACTATGCACTGAAATGTAGATGAAGGACTTTGAGAGCTTTATGATTACTGAACCAGCAGACAGATTCTCAAGGGGAAAATTCATATCCGCAATTGCATTATGGAAGCATGAAACAGCCCCATGGAGATAAACAACAATATGACTGTGCATTTTTCTTGCACGTAACAACATACTGCATGTAGTGGTATGCATGAGGGAAAAAATTAAAGAAATGTTCTAGTCAGAGAGATTGAGGTCATTCAATATTTGCTTTTTGAACAAAATCAAAGGAAATCAAATGTGTTGTGAAAATCTAGTTTTCCAGATTCAGTAGAAATTTAAAGTTTAGAAACATACTGTATATGGATTGTGAAGGTAATCACACTTGACAGGTCTAAATAAGTCCCTTCAAGAAATCAACCACACACAAGATACAACTGTAAAATTAACTTCTTTCTGACACAATATCAGTTTCCAATCAAATGGGACCAAAGAAACAAACCGAAAAACGGATAAACACATGAAAACATGTCCAGGCTACATTTTACTCTTAAAAAAAAAAAAAAAAAATTTGAGCATGAAGAAATAAAGCCATTATTCTCAATGGTGATTATTAGATTCTCAATACTGTAATTCAATGATTTTTAAAACTGAAATCAGCATTGGGAAATTTGGTGGAAAATGTGTTTAAAAATCTTAATAGTTTTAAAAGAGGATTCATTTTCTGTAATCAAAATATAAATATTTTTTTCTTTATTTTGATTTGGAGTGCAGCATGACCCTGAAATCTTCTTGATAGGCTTCACAACTGAGCTTAAATACCATATAACATTGTGCTTAGGGTGCCAATATGTTAGTCATGGCTTCTAGAGAACACACTGGAGTGGAGTTAAGAAGCCAAGAATAGTTCAGATTAAAACACACACTGAAATACAGTGTGTCAACACTAGTGCAATATATAATGTCATAATATATTGAAGTATATGGCACAGCAGTCCCTGTACATACATCGGTTAAGAAAATGTGAGCAGGTGCAGCTCACTGGGATTATAGAATTGCTCAAGACACGGTGCTTCATGTGACTGGATTACAGGCAGTGTAAATACAGACACATTGCAAACACACACACACACACACACACACATGCACAGTCATCTGCTAGGCCACATTAATGTGAGCACATGACTAAACGGCTGCTTGGGTCTCATTTCTACTGTATATGATGCAACATCATACTTATCAATCCTGCCAAATATTATACAGAAAATGCATCTAAAAAGACAATATTGCATTCATTTTTAAATAAACTCTTAAGAAGAAGCACATTTTATTGTTAATAATTAATATTTACAACAACACTGACAGAAAAGCCTAACAACCTACAACAATTTAAATATAAAATGCCCATCAATTAACATCTTGTGAAGTGAAAATCTGCATGTTTGTAAGAAACAAATCCATCATTAAGGCATTTTAACTCTAAACCGTCGCTTCTGGCCAAAATCCATAACAACAATTCCTCCAGTGAAAAAGTCCATCCCCTGTTGTCCTCTCACATCAAAATCCACGGACATATTTGTTTAGAACTGTTTTGACTGTTTTCATTTGTAAACTGTGCTTGATCTGTGCATACTTCTCTCCTGATTCATACAAGACAACTTGTTCACCAAAGACGGCAATATTATGGATAGAGGACTTTTATTTTATCCAAAATCAATGGTTTGAGGTTAAAACGCCTTATATACGGATCTATTTCTTACAAACATGCAGCTTTTCACTTCATAAGATGTTAACTGATGTACTGGAGTGGTGTGGATTACTTGTGGATTATTATGATGTTTTTATCAGCTGTTTGGACTTTCATTCTGATGGCACCTATTCACTGCAGAGGATTTCTTGGTGAGCAAGTGTTATAATGCAAAATTTCTCCAAATCTGATCTGATAAAGAAACAAACTCATCTACATCTTGGATGAGTACATTTTCAGCAAATTTTCATTTTCGGGTGAACTATTCCTTTAAATTCAGTCTTTTTCATTCAAACCAAATGCAGCCTGTCTCTCTTAGAATGAAGACCCTCTTGTGCAAACTGATAGCATGTCATCATAATGTCACTCACTCCTCCCCCTTCCCCAATAATCTACTTCAGTTTCCATGACAACCTCACCAACACCCCTCACGCCTTCCAATTCAACAAACAACTGAATGAAGTAATAAGACAAAAACTCATCAAACACGTTTCCTTGTCATAAACACCTGAGTCTACTAGAGTATAATTAGTTTGTTTCTGTACAATGAACAATGCATCTTTCCACAGGTGCTAAACTGTGCCAAGACTGAATGGATTTCAGAAGAGCCTAAAGTGGGCTGTGATATCAGGAAACATCTTAAGCATCATGTATGATTCCCTGATGAATGGATTGCTAATATTCACACAGACACAAGGCTTTTAATTCCTCTGCTTGCATACCAGTGTCCTCACCTTTGGCTTTGTAAATAATACATGCATGCTTTGGCTGATCGATTTATAATTCAGAAGGCCTTCTCCTGCAGGACACAGAGCTCGAGGCCGACATGAAGATGCTTTGTAGCCTCTCTGTGCTGTCTAAATGCAGTTGATTTCCTTCTGTCTTCTCAGTTCGAGACGAGCCACCCACATAAAGACACTTCAGGGTATGTTCTGTGCTGTCAATTTGCCTTCAATCAGCTTCACACACTAAGCTCCTTATATAAAATGCTCCCTAAAAAGGCAGGTTTTCCATTTACAGAATTGCAACTGGTAGCAAACAACCTCACTGAGTGCAAAGCATGCATAATGCAGAGCGCTGTGCTAATTGCACGGTAAACACAGCTTCATTATTGTACGCATTGGACTGTGGTGCTGAACTGGACAGCGCCAAGTCTTAGGAACGAGGGTGAGTGCAAAATGTCTCACTTACAATCCAGGTGCTTCTTCTTGGGCGCCATCACCTCGTGCGTGGTGGCTTTGCAAACGGCACGAGCCACATCGGATCCGGTGAGCTGGTACTGCGCCGCGGCGATGCGATCCGTCAGAGTCTGTCCCGACATTTTCTCCCGGTAGCGTCGACAACCACCTCAAGAATCAACTTCAGAGGGAAGGACAGCCGAAATGCATATGATATTCGCCGACAAAAAAAGAGACGGAATCCAAGGTGGCTCTCTAGAATCTGACAACGTCAATCCCACGTTTCGGTTTCCAACCGGAGCGGATGAATTTGCGTATTTAAAAGCACAAAATATATATTCTCAATTGAATCCTTTAAAAAAAATCCCTCGTAGGCGTCTAGCATGGGTTGGTTTCAGAACCCTGGATAACGCCTCTATTACGTAACGCCCTACGACGAGCTGTTTTCTGGCTCTGGCGGGAAATAATTAAATTAATACGTTAAACCGTCACCTTTGATTATCATATGTATTAACAACCCCATCTAACCGAAATGACAGAGCGTTTTGCGATGAACTGGTTGTTTTGCGTCGTAATTAATTAAATAAACACCTAAAAACGAGTTGTAGAAACGCTCCGTTGATTAATCCTCTACTATAAAGCTGTCCGGGATTCCGGAGCCTCGGTAATATTCGGTCGCAGCCCGCGTGTCCTTCGCGACCGGTCGGATGATGGTGATGATGACGTGTCTCTTTCCAGCCGTCTCGAGGGCGGGAGTTTGAAGACAAGTATGTTTTCACGTTTCAGTGCTATATCGTGTAGATCTTGGCTATTTTAGTTGCTTATTTTTCTGGTAGTGCAGTTTTCGGTCCTGCCTCGTCGGTGGTCGGTGGACCTGGTCAGGTGACGCATACCGGGCTCTTAAAGGGAAGCGGCGTCACGCTGTCACGCGCCTTTAAGGGGTCTGTGCGCGTTCATGGTTCATCTGTCTGCAGAGGTAGATTTCTGTCACGAGCTTTCAGTGATATGATCGTGTAATGTGTACATGATCTTCAAGTTTGTCTCTGAGAATTCTATTACATTTTTGGACTTTTATTGCTTTTTTTATGTGCTCTGTGAATAGACTACGTACAAGCTATATTTATCCTTACGGTTGTGGATGCTGAATTTGCCATAGCATGATCCACTGTATGTCAAACTACGCTAGACCTCTAGAGACTGAATGTGAAAACAGCAGCTTCATCATTCGACATTCGACCACTAGGTGGAGGCAATTCAACACTATTGATTTATTCTGGTTATAGAAGTTTTTTTTTTTTTTTTTTTAAACTTTTAAACTGCCACAACAAACAGTTTAGCCCTTATAAAGCTTGTCTTGTATACCTATTTACCAGAGAAACAATGTTTGTAAATTCTACTAGTGAATGCACTAATCTTTACCTTCTTTCTGTGTTCAGATATTTTTCTCACACTATCATTCATGTGTCTGCATCATGTGTCAGACGGCCCAGAGGAAATACATCATGCATTGTGGAAAACTGCAGTTAATGCAGGTGACAGAGAAGGTCCCTGTGATTATAAACAGTCTGCAGGCACAGGTGAGAAGTCACACACTGGTCAAATGCAGAACTGTGTTAATATTTTGTAATACATTTTTAATGATGTGATATTATGTCAGTTCAGTAAAGCCTTACATCAAAATCCAAATTTTACTGGTACAACACATTTACTGGTACATACAGCATTTCATATAAATGTTATGGTCTTCTAGATTTATGATATAAAACTTTTTGTTGCTGTCACCAGCACTTATGACAGCGTCTGCATGCTGTTCAAGAGAATTCCAGACCATGAATGAGAATTGTGTGATACAAGATGTATTAAAATATTTAAAATGAAAGGATTTACTCATATTTGTTTACTGACTCTTGCATTTTTATTTTGCATTCTTTTTCTGTCAGAGAGAAAAATGCACATCTTGTTACACTTTAAACAGTGAAGTTATAGTCATGATCCAACTTGACAAATACGTTTTCTATTTTTGCCATTTCAGTACTGAAAAGAGGCATTCACTTTTCATCTGATCGACCCGTTTCCTCACTTTCTGCTGACGCAGTTGCTTCAGAGGGTCGGCTGGAGTCGTGTGTCTCTTTACTCCTGTCCTTCGCTTCCTGAAATATTCTACTACAGTGCTTGATTGTTTGCTTGAGCTCCTGCAAGTCTCTTTGTACTCCCTCCAGGATGTCAAGCTTTGACAGTTTATTTCAGTTGAGGCTAGATGTCCCTGATCGTTCTCAGTTTAGGCTCATTCATAGCCTCCTGCCACACCATCTCAAAATAAGAATCTATAAATGCCTCCAGCTCCTCAATGTTACTGTCACCCCATTGGTCAATTAGGTTCTGCAGGTTCTCTGATTGGATAAAATCCATAAAGGCTCTTTCTTTTGCAGTTTGAGCTGTGTAAGGTGTATTCCTGTGGTAATATGGAAGGGACGGCCCACAAAACCTTTCCCCCTGTGATTCGTTCCTGAATAATCGTTGCTCATTCATTGGCTGCTCAGTTGTTGAAACATGGAATGCAGCAAGAGAACCAGTTTCAGGCCCATCTGTCCTACTCAAACCAATTCATGGTTCATTTGGGTGAAACCATTCGGAGGTGCTGAGCACCACTACTAGTCTTTGATGAACGTTTCTGGGTAATGAGGTCCTATTTGATAATCGGATACTCCTGCAGGCCACTGCTTGATTTTCATTTGGTGAAAGTCTGGAGTCTGTGGTGGTAATTTTTGGATCACTGGATGTAGATGGGAGCAAATGTTCAGAGATCTCAATCATTTGATGCTCTCCTCGAATGTCAGTATCACCTGTTACAAAAAGAGTAATAAACACTTTAAACATCCAGTATCAATACTAACATCCTGTACCAAAATCAAGCAAAAAAATATAAACCTTCGCATCTAATCAAGCAGTGTTGGGGGTAACTAGTAAAGTAATGCATTACTTTTTAATTTACAAGAAAATCTTCTGAAAGCTGCACCCTCTATTGTACAAACATGAATTTACATTTTCTTCTGAAGCTTGAGGAAAAAAATGGCGAGAGTGTAACTCAAAATTGCAAGATATAAACTTGGAATTGTGAGGGGAAAAGTCAGAATTGTGAGCGATAGATTCGCAATTATGAGTCAAAGTCAGAATTGTGATATATAAACTCGCAATTGTGAGAAACAAAGTCTCAATTGTGAGTTATAAACTTGTAATTGTGAGTTAAAATAGTGTGAACTGAGAGATTAAAAACTCACAATTCTGAGAAAAAAGTCAGAATTGTGAGATAATAAAGTATAAATTTTGAGATATAAACTTGCATGGTGGAAAAAAAGCTTCCATAGTAAAACGAGCAGAACTAATGGTAAAAATATAACAGCTCACCATGATGGAGGTTTGTAGAGTTTCTAAGAGGTGTCTTTTGCATTTCCCCAATCTGTACCTTCCCACCAAACCTGACTCCGTCATTTACCAAAGGTCGTTCAATATTCCCTCGATTTTTTTGCATTATTTAATATTTGTTCCAACACCATCTCCTCTATCTTCTGCATCAGTTCTGTGACCTGAGTGCCATTGTCTTTGATCTTATTGTTGAAAACCTGATATCTATTTCCACATTTCTCCACCAGCGTCTGAAGTACATCTCCTTCACTTTCAATATACTGCTCCACAATGACATCACCGAGCCAGTCTCCGTGTGTGAACAACACAACAGTGCTGCTCCATGCTTTCCCTCCCAGAGCACGCAGATGGTCCTCAGCTGCTTTCATGTTCCTTAGCGTAAATGACGAACTGGCATTGACAACAAGCAGGAGGATGCAGATCCCACTGGCTGAACCTGAAACCCAGTCATGGAGAAGTTGCCTTCTGAACTCTGCAGTGTATGGACACTCAGTTGTCCAGCCTGGAGTGTCCATGACCTCAACTTTTGTCTCATTGTGTACAACAGTACCTCTCATGAGGTTTTGGTTGTCAGCCTCTTGTCCATCATTACCCAAAATGCAACTTGCAGAAGATGTCTTACCAGAGTGTCTACCACCCAGGAGAAATACTCTTACAAATGAGGGCAACTGTACTTTATCTATAAAGAGAAAGAAAAAAACTCTTACAGGAATAGTTCATGAAAATTCTGTCATCATTTACTCACCCACATGTAGTTCCAAACTAGTAAGATTTTGGTTCCTCTTCAAAAGATATTTTTAATGAAATTGGAGTGGTTTCTGTTCCTCGATTGAAAGTCCATGTGATCAAAACTTAGAAGATCCAAAAAAGTGTCATGAGCCTAATCCAGTGGTGCCCAACCCTGTTCCTGGAGATCTACCTATCTGCAGAGTTCAGTTCAAGCCTTGCTTCAGCACACCTGCCTGTAATTATCAAGTGCTCCTGAACATCTTAATTAGCTGGTTAAGCCGTGTTTGATCAGGGTTGGAACTGAACTTTGCAGGAAGTAGATCTCCAGGAACAGGGTTGGGCACCACTGGCCAAGTCCATACGAATTGAGCAGTTTAATCCAATTAATTTAAGTCCAAGGTATGTATACTATAATGAACAGATTTAATTTAGACTTTATTTAATAGCATGGATTCGTTTTACAATGCCTTTATGATCTTTTTGGATCTTCAAAATTTTGATAGACTTTCAATGAAGGGACATAAACGTCTCAGGTTTCATTAAAAATATCTTAAATTGTTTCAAAGATGAATGAAAGTCTTGAGGTTTGAAATGAGATGAGGGTTGATTCAGAATCAAAGTTAATTCACAATCAAATTTTGTATCACAGTATAATTTATTAGGTGATGCTGGAAGTTTCTTGACGTACTCTTAAAAGTTTTCAAGCTTTGTCTTCGTCTCAGCACATTTTCATACCGGATCTTCGCCCTGTCTTCATGTACTTGCTGTTTTCTCTTCATCTCTTTAAAAAGACTCTCATCTGTTTCAAAGTGGCTTCCTGCTGTCATCTCCTCTATCTTCTCCAGTAGCTCTGTGATCTGGAACTTATTCCCAAGGCTCTTGTTGTTTAGCAATCACTCCACAAGCCACTGGAGGGCCTTACCATCGCTTTCAATGTACTGCTCTATGGTTGTGTCTCCAAGCCAGTCCCCAAAGGTGAACAGCACTATAGAGTGATTCCAAACATCCTTACTAATGAGCTCTATGTGCTCCTCAATGGCTCTTCTGTAGATCTCTGTGAATGACCTGTTCACCCGCACCACCAAAAAGAAATCGTGAGGACCAGGTGGACACAAGTACACACTCTTGACTATTTCCTCTTTGTCAAAAGCTGAAGAATCCTGGGTAAACTAGTTCATCCACCAGCCAGGTGTGTCTACAACTGTTACCTGTCTTTCTGCCACTGTGAATGTTTCCTTCACGCATTGTGTGGTCTGCTTGTTTGTTGTGAAGCTTAGGCCACTTCCTGCGGCTAGAATGCTGTTTCCTGTTGAGCTCTTCCCTGAGCGCTTTGCTCCAAGCAACATGAGTCTTATATTTTGTTGAAGAGATGAGTGCACTGAGGGGAGGAAGAAATAGAATGATTGAGTTTAACAATAAAATGCATACAATAAAATACTACACTTTTGAAAACAGGTTCCAAAAGAGGGTGTTTACAGTTTTTGGTTCCTCAAAGAACCTTTCGCTGAACACTTCTTAAAAGAAATATTTTTTTTCTTAAGAACATTTTATGTTTCACATTTTTTATTAGCATTTTCAGTGACAGTTACAGAATGGTACATCATAGAAAGAAAAGTCGTAGGCCACAGGAAACTGTCCATGTTTAATCTCTCCCACAAACCTTCCCTCAACCCAGATAACCCCCTAAATGATTCAAATTGAGGAAAAAAATACTAATAATTATAATAAAAAATAAATAAATAAAATAAATAAATAAGAATAAAATAAAAATAAATAGACCAGTAAATAAAGAAAATAATAATAATAAACTTTAAATTCCTTCTGAAGTCAGTCTTTTAATAGTTAAAAGTTATGGATCGTTACCAGCTGGAGGTGAGCAAGGTAAACCTTTAATGTAATTCAAGAAGGGATCCCAAGTCTTATAAAAGGATTTAAGTGAACCAGAGAGTGAACATCTCAATTTTTCAAGCCCAACACAATAGAAAATATCCTGTATCCACCTGTCATGAAATGGAGGGGAAGTATGCTTCCACTTAAGTATAATAGCCCGTCTGGCCAATATTGTAGTGAAAGCAATGACTTTACGATCTCAGGCCATCAAATCTGGCATAGGAGAAACCCCAAAGAGGGTTAGAAATGGGTCAGGGAGAATGTTAATGTTAAGAGCTTTTTTAACCGTCTCAAATACATAGGACCAAAAAGTTACCAGCTTCGGACATGTCCAAAACATATGCAGATGATTGGCAGGTGACTGTTTGCAACGATAGCAGGCAGAGCTCCTGTTTGGAAAATTTTTTGCCAATTGGGCATTGGTTAAGTGAGCTCTGAATAGTATCTTGCACTGTATTAACCCATGCCTGGCGCATATGGAAGAGGAGTCCACTTGGTTCAAGATGCTATGCCATAAGTCCTCCGTGATAGAAACTCCCAGGTCTTGCTCCCAGATATCTTTAAAAGTGTCAGTAGGGTCTGCAGTAATAGAATTTATTAAATTGTAAATGCCAGAAATTAAATGCCTACGGCTAACATTTAGAGCAAGAAAGTGGTCAACTGTGATTCAGGGGGGCGATTAGGAAAGTGAGGGAACTGCTTCTTTATAAAGTGCCTGATTTGAAAGAACCGAAACAAGTGATGACTAGGTAGATTATACTTTTTAGATAAGGAGGAGAAAGAAGCAAATACCCCCTCCTCATAGAGATCATTAATCTTGAGAAGGCCATTAGATGTCCAAAGGAGAAATGCAGAATCTAAGCTAGATGGGGGAAAAAAATAATTCTTAAGGATGGGCATGCAAGTAGAGCCTCTTTGTAAACCGTGATGGTTTCTAAATTGGACCCAAATTCTGAGGGAGCTGGTTACTATCGGATTATCCGAGACTTTGTTTACAACTAAGGGCAATTGCGAACAAACAATAGAATAAAGCGTATTTTTCATTGATAAAGTTTCCATATGTACCCAGGGAGGACAATGGTCTGAGTAGTTGTCCCTATTCCAAAAGAGAAGCTTTTTAATGTTACAGGCCCAATAATACTGCTGAAAGTTAGGAAGTGCAAAGCCTCCTTTAGCTTTAGGAAGTTGTAGAATTGACTTTTTGAGGCGAGCAGGTTTATTTCCCCCATAGAAATGAATGTAAAATACTGTCCAAGCCAGTAAAGAAAGATTTATTAATACAAATAGGCATGTGTTGAAATAGGTACAGAAATTTGGGCAAGATAACCATTTTGACCAAACTGGTCCGACCTACTAGAGATAAAGGGAGAGAGGCCCACCTAGACATATCCAATTTGGATTTGTCAAGTAGTGGCTGAAAATTTCTTGAGAATAGCTTATTATATGAACTTGTAAAAAAGACCCCCCAGGTATTTGAAGCCATCAAGGGCAATCTTGAAAGGTAGGAGTGTACTCTTAAGAACATTTTAAAAATCTAAAGAACCTTTTTCCACTATAAAGAACCTATTGTGGAATGGAAAGGTTCTATGGATGTTAAAGGTTCTTCCATAAATGCCAGTAAAGAACATTTTGTTTTTAAGAGTGTAATACCTTATTTTAAAACTCACCCTTCAGAGATCTCTGTTTCTGTATATTCATCAGTCTTTAATGAGCCTTAAGCTCCACTTCCCTCTTCCTGTCCACTATCTCCTGTAAAGTATTTACATCCATTTCAAAATGGTATCTTTCATTTTCTGCCAACAGTTTGTCAATTTTCCCCATCACTTCCATGACTTGAGTGGTATGTCATGTTTCCTGGGTATCAAAAACATGAAACCTGCCACTACACTTCTCCAGGAGCCACTGGAGGGGTTTACCTGATCCCTGAACATGATCCTCAAATGATTTATTTCCTGCATTTTTGCCCTTTGTGAACAGCACCATAGTGTGACTCCAAACCGCCCCACTGAGGAGTTCAAGATACTCTTCTACAGCTTTCCTCCTCTTTTCTATGAACACAGAGTCAGTTTTCACCACAAGGAGAATGTGAGGCTCTGGATGACATTTGGAGACGCTATGTCTGATTTCCCTCCTGACCAGCTCTGGTGTGTCTTGTGCTGAGAAGTCACGCCACCAAGTCCACACCACCAACCTGGTGTATCCACCACCGTCACACTTCTCCCTTGTACCTCAGCTTTTCTTTTCAGGCATGTGGTCCTTTCATGGAGGACGAACTCCTCTTGGTTTAAGATAGCATTTCCCACTAGGTTCTTTCCAAAATTTCGACCTCCAAGAAGGATGATCCGCAACTTGAACAGATGTTTCACATTCCCTTGATTAAAAGACAAGTGTGATATATTTTTAATATTTCAGTTTAGAAGACATCATATTATTCAAAGCTCAGATTAATATATAACATGCTAGTAATGGCGTCTTCCAAAATAGATATGCAATGTTTCTTTTTTCCTCCAGCAGTAGCAGATTAATAATTCAATAAAAGGACAAGACTGTGAGATATAGTTAAAATATAACCTAAAATTACACATCTAAATGTGCAAAGATTATACAGACATACCCAAATATGGCCTACAACTGTCACTCACACTTCTGAATCACTGTTAAAAAAGTTACACGAGGCACTGTGAGAAAATGTGGCCTAAGGGATAAGACCAAAGTCAGTAAAGTTTAATTCTTCCTCCTGGAACCATTAATTATATTAACAACATTAGGTTAATTCAGGATAATTAATTTTTTTTTCCAGTCATCTCAATGACAAAATGTGTCGCAGTTTACCTGAATTCACCCTAGCGTTTGTCTTTGGACATCCAACAAAATAAATAAAAAGAAATGGAATAATATACCTTTTTCCAAACTCTGTAATTTTTAATTTTCCAACAAACTGATCCTTATTACCTATCTCTTTTTCCCTCAACAACAATAACCATTAATTATAGTTAACATTATAGCTTTTATCTTTAAGTATATGTGTCAAAATAAATATAAAGGAATAAAATAACTTGCTAAGTTCCTTTTAAGGCCATAATGGGTCATGCAGGAGCATTATTTTGGCTGTTTCCTGTGGAAATAGACAAGACTGAGTGAATCATCATTAGATGTGTTTTGGAATGTGTAATGTCAACCTATTCTAACAGGAACTATGAAATATATTGTAACGTCACTATTGCTTTTATTATTGTTACTCAGGATATCAACATGAATTTACCAATCAAACTGTGCTTTCATCTTTGTTGTCATTGTTACATTTTTGTCATTGTGATTGTTTCAGAGTTTGCAAACAGAGATTGATCATAGAGAGAAAGGCAACGTTCATTAGTCAGTATAACAACAGTTAAAGCTTAAACCTGAATAAATCAGCAAATCCTCCTCAAGTGAGTGACGAAATACAATACAAACAGAAAAATACAGATAACCTCACAGATAAGCAGCTTGATCATGTACCTCATGAGACAAAAGATCAATCAGCTGAGGGAAAACAACAAAACTCAGAAATAATGAAAACAGGAGAGATTCCTGTGAAGGGGTCAGGAAAGGCAGCAAAGGAAGAAGTAACTAGAATCTTGAAAGGAGAAATATGGAACTTTTTCTTTGTCTATGAAAGACACACTTTGACAAAGTGGACAGAATGGACACTGAAGGTGAGACAACATGCATGCAGTTGTGTAGACTGATGGTTTAGTTCTTAAAAAAACTTCCTCAAAGACACAATGAACTTTCATGGTCAATTGTCGGTCGTTATGCATCTCATGAAACATGATTAGACAATAGCTAATCTGTGTAGTATATTTGAATTTCATGGGATCTTTTTGTGTTCATTTCTGGGCATAGAAAATGCTGGAGTTGTTGGTTATACTTTTAAACTTTAAACCATATTTCATATCATAGGCCTAATAGACACTTTGTATAGTCTTTTATCTCATTTTAAACAGTAATTGAGTCTAATTGTACATAAATGTACATACGTATCTTTTTTTGTTTTGTTTCTTGTGTAACGGCAAACTACAAATAAAACATGAATAATTATCACAGTTTTCTTGTTATTATTCCTAATATAATTTGGTAATGCTTCGTTCCCGCTCTTCTTCGCGCCTGCACCACACCGGAAATTGTCATCGCCCCATTTCTCCCTGGTGACTGTCACTTCCGTGTGATCGCATTAAGCAACACGCCGCTGCACGACACACTCACGTAGACACACTAAAGTCCAAACCGCGCTTAAAAACCGGATTCATCACACAGAAATGCATATCAAAACAGGTAAGAGAGGGCTTTAAGGTATATTTTGTTCGATTTGGCTGGTTAATAGTGAGAGTGTTTTGAAATATGAAGTTGTTTGTGCTCGAGTGGAACGGAATGTGAATGAGACTTATGAAACTTTTGATTCTCGATCTTTCTGATGACACTAGCATCTTTCTTCGTTATCATTTAGAATTTTAATGATCTGAAATTATAATCAAAGGCTCTTATTTAATCCGACGTGTGGAGTTTGTTCTGCTGACCGGTGTAAAGACCGGTTGTTGTGGGCGCTAAACATCCAAACACAAGCGGCCTGCTGTTAGCGTTAGCAATCTTAACACGCCAAAATCTCCTTTAAATGTCATTAATGCTATTCTGACTCAAATTTGACGATATAATAATGGCCTAGAAATACAAACACGTTTATTTTGTTCATTTAGACTATATAAAATGCGTGCCAGTATCTATGCTTTGTGTCGTTTCCAGGCTTATGTAAAGTGCGTGAATGTAAGAAGGCACTGAAATCACCGAACTGTAATGAGATGTGTTATTAATAAATGTTGTTTATGAGGAGGAAGTTTTTTTTACAGATTCGTCTTAGTTTCTGCCGTAGGCCTCTCTGATTCTGCAGATGTGAATGAGGCGCCGACTAGAAATTTCCAGTTACATCTTGCTATGGCTCATTGACTCTAGACTCGTTGCTTTGTTTGGGGCATTTGTATGCATGTGCATATCTATCTATCTATGTACTAATATCTTTATTTAGTGGCTGGATAGGCAAAAATCATCATTAGATGAGATTTAAAAAGACGCACTGTACAGCCTCAAAATAACAATTAATTGTCATTGTAAATCTTTACCGATCTTTGACACTATCCTTCAAACTACTAGGTTTTAAATATATTTTTTTTATTTAATTTCTTTTCTCAAAACCATTTAAAATATAATAATTTAGTATTGATAATTCTTTTATGTTTAAGTACAGGTCAGAATAAGTATGTTGCTTCATTTTAAGATAAATGTATCTGTTATGCTGAATGGCGATGGAAGTTTTAAATTTTTATTTTAAGTTACTTGAAACGGGCAAAGTTTTTATTCAGAAAGTTCTATAATGGATGTTTTTAAAAATATTTCACCAGGAATAATTATTTTTAATCAGATACTAAATGAAAAATCTTATTTAGCATTTGTTATGATGTGAGTTGTCAGTTGTTGTTTTTCATTACTACTGTGTGTTATAACTGTTGGTTTCTTTTAAAATGCACTGATCTGGTCATGAAAATAGCCGTACATGCTGCTATGGCAATGAAATTAAATAAATAAATATAAAGCCACTTTTGTAAATTTAATTTGATGCAAACACCAAAATGCGAATAAAGCAGCTGGGGGAAATCGTTAGAAGAGTTAATATGATTGAGATTGCATTAGAAACTCAATTTTTGGGACAATCTAACATGTTTCGTAAAAGTTTGCATGTTTTATCATTGAATAATTGCATCTGATTCTTTCATTAGGTACTTGGGAGTCAAGCAATGCAGCGTGCGAGTCCGACCCCTTGTGTGATCCAGCCGTCTTAGTGTCACCCCCTAAACCCGAACCACAGATCCGAAACCGTCGCCTCTCTCCCGGCTCTGGCAGCTGCGGTGGGGGAGGAGGGGGCTGTTCCTCTGGGATGGATAAACGTCAAGCCTCACCGAGTAGCCTGGAAGGTTCTCTGAATGGGGTGGGTCACACACAGACCTTCACGTCGAGAGAGCGTCGCGTCCCAAATAAATCAAGAAGCTTTCGGCGTGATGGCCCGAGACCGGGGCCACGTTCGGATGAGAGACACTCCAGAACCAGTCAGAAAGAACGATGGGTAGACAACAGCCTGTCTTTGCTCAAACCTCCACCTGCTTTCCCTGTGAAGGACAGTCCCGCCAAACTGCAGCCGGCCGTCAGCTACGCCTCCAAGGTGAAGGCAGGGGGAGGTTCTGTTGGGGCGGCCGAAGAGCCCCCTGGTATTGGGGTTTTGCTGCAGAACCAGTGGGGACTCAGCTTTATCAGCGATGGCCCGGAGGCAGATGTTCCCCAGGAGAAAACTCCGGATCTCCACACATTTGCTGGAGAGATTACTGTAAAACCGGCCCATGCCTCTTCAGAGTCTCTGCCCGGTCAGGTCACGGGAGGCTCCGAGAGTTCAGAGGAGCTGCTGCTTAGCTGTCGCCACCTGGAGGAAGCATTGGAGTATCACACACAAGGTAAGACCATACATTTAAGGTTGCAGAAGGATTTGTCGTTTGTATTTCTTAACTCACTGTAATTGTTTTTGATCCGCAGAATGGAAAGCAATATTATGGAGACAAAAACAAGGTTGGTGTTTGACTCTTTTTATTCATCTCCATTAGGGCTGCATGATATGTCAAAATTAAATCAGGATATTGATATGGCAATTGTTAAATCACACACACAGACTGTGATTTAATTAAATATATATGCTACCGGCTTCAGAGTGTGGCTCTGTCCGTCAGCATCTCCGGCTCTGTTGAAAACGCCAGACTACGTGCTGTTTGTATGCAAAAGAACACGGTTCTGAGTTTCATTCTGAAACCTGACAGAGTATGGATCAATTTTCTGGCAACCTATCAAAAAAAAGCTTGATGGTTTATCGTTTGAAAATGAAGGAATTAATACATAAATGTTGGTATTGTAATTTTACAGTTAAGGTTACAATATTATAGTGCATTTCTTATTTTGATATTTAATTATGACCACAATAAAATCAGTTTATTTTATAATTTTTTAAATTTAGTCAAAATCACATTTTTTCTTATTAAACTTTTTATATATATATATATATATATATATATATTTTATTTATTTACTTTAAATATTACAATAAATTGCTTATTTTGTTTAATATTATTTATCACGATAAGATCAGTTATTATTTTAAAGTCATTTTATAGAATTGGTCAAAAACAGTGGGAATATTCTCTATGAAATCTCAAAGGAAGATATAACTTGTAACAGTTTACTCTATTAAAAGTTAGTTCTTGTAAAGAGTAAACAAACAAACACAAAAGTGTGTGTGTATATTTATTTATTTATTTATTTATTTATTTATTTATTTATTTTCCATTTAAGTAATCTGGTAAACGATCCTGTATTTTTTTATTTTTTACTAAATATTGCTATGTCAGTTTTCTTCCAATATTATTTAGCCCTACTATCCATAAAACAAGCAGAATGACTATTTTTAGATCATTTTCACTATTTTAACAGGCTTGCTTTGTTTTTCAGACCCTGCAAAGGTTGTTTGGTACAAGAATGCCCTGGAGTCGCCTGCCTAGCACACATTAACACATCTCCACAAACACACACTCGAAACACACACCCTGCACTCAGGTTCTCATCCCCTCAACGTTTCTGCCAAGACACTTTAGGACTCGTTCCCCTATGAAGATAGATGTCTTGGACTTCTCGGTTGCCTTACAACAGAGTCTGCCTCAGGCGCAGAGTCCCTCTGCATACCTCTGTCATTTTAATGGTGGAGAATCGTCTCTTTTAAGGAAAAAAAGCTGCAATTTTATTTCAGTGAACTGCAGTTTTACAGTTAAAAAATCCCTTTTATTCCTCCCTTGTTCCTACTTGTGTGCAAGTGGTTAAATCAAGCACTTTCTGACCTGTAGTTGAACACGTCATCCCTTTCTCTAAAGACTGAGCTCGTTTTTAGAACCAAGTCCAGAATGTCTTCATCAGTCTTCCCTCTGGTGATAATCCCTTTCTTGCCACACAAATTGTTCTCATGAAGTTTACAGAGGTGCCATGGGCACGTTACGGCAGCACCTTCAAATGTCTATTGGTCTTAATGCTGTTTTTTAATATATATATTTCACCCAGATTGAATGTCGGTCATAAATCCTAATAGGAATCCGTTGCTGTGTATGACCTAATTTTTTTTTTTTAAAAGAAACATACAAATAATTTACACTGGAAGATGTTCAGAGATTTAATCAAACAGTGTTGCATAATAAAAATGAATAAACTTGTTAAAATATTTCAAGGTCTTCTGATTTTTGTATAAATCTTTAGGAAAGAAAAATGTGGATATTTAGTATTTCAGTAATCAATCTATTATCCATTTTCCAAATCACTTTTTCTATGTAGAGTCACAGGGTATTTCAATAACACACCTGAAAATCTGCTATATTGAATAATCTTGCTGATTTATCACCAGTACCTAATTTTAGAGCTACCATGTTGTCAATCAGTCTAATATAAAAAATAAAAAAAAAATGTGCTGAAAGTTCACTCACCTTCAGGCTATCCAGGGTGAGATTTGGAGAAATTTAGAATTACATCACTTGGTCACCAGTGGGTCCTCTGCAGTGAATGGGTGCCATCAGAATGAGAGCCCAAACAGCTGATAAAATATCACAATTAATCCACACCACTCCAGTCTATCAATTTATATCAAGATTTTTTTTTTATCAGCTGTTTGGACTCTCATTCTGATGGCACCCATTCATTGCATAGGATCGAATGGTGAGCAAGTAATGTAATGCTAAATTTCTAAAGATCTGTTCCCATGAAGAAACAAACTCATCTACATCCTGGATGGCCTGAGGGTGAGAACATTGTTTTTAGGACATTTTAATTTCTGGATGAACTTCCTGTAGTGATGTATAATGTAATTGTAAGTTTAGTACTGCTTTTATACAGCATTTTACCACACACATAATCAAATGATTTGAGGCTTTAGGTCAATAGGTGTTTTTTATTCAGTGTTTTTACAAAAATATTAGACAATTCTCCTTTAACTGAGATATAAAACTACTTCTGTCCCTGATGTAAAAATGAATATTGCATGAAGATGAATAATGGGATCAATGAGTACAACTTGACTAGTGCCACTGAAATTCCTAAATAACCAGATCCAAACATCAGTCCCGCCATGTGACCTCAACTTCATCTGTTCTGTACCTAAAAAACACAATAGACCATTAATAAATGATCACGTCACAGCAAAACAAGAAAATAGCCTCTTATCTCAGGTCTATATTTAATCTCAGCATGCAATGGAAAATCATTGGGCTAATGATGAAAATAGTATGGTTATCTGTGACACAAAGTCACATGTGCACAAAGCAAAATGTTTTATTAAAGTAATAGTTTACCCAAAAATGAAAGCAGTGCAAAACCGTTCGAAACAAATATTTATTAGGGTTTTGATGTGAGAGACAACAGGGAATAGACTTTTTCACTGGAGGAAGCGTTATAACGAATTATGGACTTTTTAATTTTTAATGTGTTTATACTGGATTTGCTTATTACAAACAAAAAGCTTTTCACTTCATAAGACATTAATTGATGGCCTGGAATCATGTGCATTACTTGTGGATTATTGTGATGTTTTTACCAGCTGTTTGGACTCTCATTCTGACGGCACCCATTCATTGCACAGGATCCATTCTTGGGCAAGTGATGTAATGCTAAATTTCTCCAAATCTGCTCCTATGTTTTTGATGGCTATTTGTTAAGTTGTTTACCTTTGTGTAATCCAGGAGTCTGACAGCTCTGTGACATGACCCGAGCGGAACATTTCCCATCCGGCCTGTGCGATCATTGCTCCATTGTCTATACAAAACCTATGATTTAACATGAAGAGATTAAAAACCACTGACACTGAATGTCGTGAGTTCTTTCGGCAGTGACCAAAGAAAAGCCAGCAAAGTTTCTTACCTCTCATCTGTGGCAAAAAGTCGAGCACTTCTCTCCTTACACATGACCTCCATCATCTCCTGCAGTCGCAGGTTACCTGCAAAAAAGTGCATGCTTAGATGCTGACAAAACTGCAATACAGAGACCCAGTCTTCGCTATGAGATGAATGTAAACAAGCATAAAAACACTTACAGCCGACTCCACCGACGATCAGAACCTCCTGAGAGCCACAGTGAGCCATGGCTCTTTCTGTGATCTCCACCAGCATAGCGAACAGAGTCTCCTGTCAATCACATTATTTTTAGACACTTTTCATAATCATAAATTAATGTGCCTTATTGGAAGCATAGTGAGCACAGGTTGAAGTACATACTTGTAGGGAGAAACACAAATCCTCCGGCGTACATTGACCTGTACTCAACAGTTTGTTAGCGGCATCCTGTATGTGAACATAATTATTGAAATTTAAAGAAGTGTAAACAGAATTTAAAGACATCTCCCAGTCACTCATCTCACCTCTATATAGGACAAAATCCCAGAAAATGACACATCCATACCCTTCACTGTATACGGCAGCTCTATATACTTGGTGCCCCTGAAGAATAAATGTGCATATTAACATATATCAAACAAAAGCTTTTACACATTAGTTACGTTAAAGTGCATGGAAACTCACTTCTTTGCCATCTGTTCAATGTTGTAACCAGGACTGGGATCATTTGATATCTGTGAATACAGGTGAAAATTGTAATCTTAAAATTACATAACTTTTAGACAAATCATAGGTATATTTTCCAATCCTCCACAGAAAAATACAGAAACATACCAAATAAACATAAGGCTCTATAAATGTACTAAATTTTCTTATTAACTTATTTTTAATTACTGACCTTGATGACCCTGGCGAACCGGTCAAGGCAGTTTCCTACAGCAATATCAATAGTTTCTCCAAATATTCTGTAACGGTGTTCAGAATATGCAATAACCTGTAGAAACAATATGTTTGTTCATGTTAAAAGAAATGTGAGAATGTCAATGTAATTCTTTCAAGGATGTTGATATGTCTGCTCTTGATATAATTGTGAAAACAAATTAAGATTGAAAATTTGATCTAATCTTCACTTCTCAATTCTTACCTGGGTATTTCCTCCGCTCACATACAGAACAGTTGGGTTTTGGGAATTGGTGATCAAACGACCCATTTCTATGTGCCCGATACAGTGGTTTACCCCCAACAATGGCTTTCCCCACAACTGGGCAACTGTCCTGGCCACAATCGCCACTGTCACCAGAGGAGCCCCCATTCCAGGCCCTGTACAACAGGACATTTCTGATAAGTGGAGTAATGTGGAAAAATGCACAGTGTATAACAGGTAAGTAATATTCACCTTTAGTGTATGCCACACAGTCAATATCTGCAGTTTTCAGCCCTGCTTCATCTAGTGCCTCCTGGAGCACAGTGAGAATCACACTACGATGATGCTTGGCTGTCTCACCGGGTAGGAACCCTGAGAAGATCATGAGAGAGAAATATACAAATAGTACTACGCAAGCATGGTGGCACATTTTAAATATATATATAAAGATGTCCATTAGAGGTCCAATCACGATTGGTCCAATGATCTCACCTTGGCCAGGTGGGGTGATGTAAGTGCGCCTGGGGTTTGACAGAACTTCCCCATCTCTGATGATACCCACACCAATCTTATTAGCACTGCCCTCAAATCCAATCACCACAGTCATGTTTCTGCTGGGAGGATGAAACTGGAATCATTTGAGGAAAATACACAAAATACTGCGACACTATTACACAATGTCTACCACTTTTTCCCTCAAAATCAATTTCTTTGTTTTAATGTCAATACTGCAAAAGTGCGAGTGTTTTTTTAAAAGGTTTTAAAAAATTAAAGTTAAATTTAATTAAAGTTAAATCTGTTATGTCTGGCTGTCAGAGATCTGCGACACATGCTTCTGGATAAAACAATCCGATCATTAATAACATTTATAGATTAAATTGTCGGGATTGACATGTTTTGGGTAAATTATATTAATTTGTATACTAATAATTATATATTTTGTTTGTTTTATCTCTTATTTAACACTGCTTCTCCACTCTTACCGCACACTCGCTGGTTGTAGGACCATAACAGCCGCAAATATGGCTTTTACTAAATGCCTGGATGAAATTGATGGGGATATTCGTGCTAACAAATTGTTAAATCTATAGAAATATATTTTAAAGCTAATATTTGTCATTAATTGTATATACAAATGATAAATGCATAATGTTATTTAAAAAACGTTTTAGCCTTTAGTTTTAGTCAGGCAATAACTCAGATACCTCTTAGTGGAGAAACATGCGCCTCATGCACATTACTTCGACTTCCCTTCCGTGCAGAGCAGTTCGTAGTTCTGCACAGATTGAGCTTTCGTTATAAACTCGACTAACGATTAAAGTGTTAGGTAAGAGAGAGCTGTTTGTATATAGTGAGATGCAAAATTATATTTAAAGAGTTTTCAACGCGGTCAATGTAAATTTGTCTATTATAAACGCAGAACTTGCGAGGAATTTGTTCTTATTGTTTCATTCATTCAGGCCGCACTTTTGGTCAACTTACAAACGTGGTTAATGTATATTCATTCGTTATTGCAGCATACTGCAAGCTCATGCATTTTGTTTTATGCAGTTCACGCATTTTATGTAAGTGATTTAATCACTTGTGTGCGAGCTATATAAGTTTAACAGCCTTTGTTTTGAGAGGTTTGCAGCGACCGATGCATTGAACATTAACACATTCCATTGCGCATGTCCTTTCTTGTAGGTGTTCGTGTGTGTGCTGTCAGTTTCTTACGTGTGTGTGGTCTTAAAACAACTGTAAGCATGCCTAAAAGAGCCAAGAAGAATGAGGAAGCTGTCGATGGGGAGGCTGGCAATGGTGCTGGTACAGAGTTTTAATATTATATATAAGAAAAAAAGTTTGCATCTTCACAGAGTTCATCAGATAAGATTGAGTTTTCTATCACAGAACCTGCAAAGAAAGAGAAAAAGGGGAAAGAGCCAGAGGCCCCGATTCTGTATGAAGATCCTCCAGATAAGATGACCAGTAAGGATGGTTGTGCGTCCAACATGAAGATCACCTCCTGGAATGTGGACGGTCTGCGTGCATGGGTCAAAAAGAAAGGCCTTGATGTGAGAATTCAACATATGAGACATTGTGTACTGCATGGTCCTTCTTGAGCAGTCTGGCCAGTCTCTGTGTCTTTATTTAGTATTTATGTGTGAGTCTGTGTCTGGTAGATTGGTAGAGGTATGGAGTCTTCAATTTCTTTGTTTTTCGTCTGTTTGCAGTGGGTGCGTAAGGAGGATCCAGACGTGCTGTGTCTGCAGGAGACTAAGTGCGCTGAGAAAGCCCTGCCGTCTGAGATCACTGACATGCCCGAGTATCCACACAAGTACTGGGCTGGATCAGAGGATAAGGAGGGTTACAGTGGAGTCGCCATGCTCTGCAAGACTGAACCACTCAATGTCACCTATGGTATTGGTAAGTGTCTATTTTCATATTTATACAGATTTCAATATAGTATGGCCCATGTGAATTGCATAATCTACATCTATGCAACGGCTGTGAGTTTGTTTCGCTAATGCACACAACCATGTTTCCAAATTTGTTTTGAGAATTGGTTATAAATCTTTTATCAGCAAATTTGATTTAAGGTCTCCCTGCAGTTTTCAAACAAAACAAAAGCACTGTGTTTGAACACAAAGAAATTAAGATGGCTTTTGTAATTTGAGGTTTGTCCTTACTATACTAAAATTTTATTGCAATAGTAATATTTCTTTATTGATGTAATACTTATAATTGTTTCCAAAATCCAAATCTTGATTTTTAAAAAAAAAAAAAATTTAATCTCATTCTGCCTTAATATAGGTAAAGAGGAACATGATAAAGAAGGTCGGGTTATCACTGCTGAGTTTCCATCTTTCTTCCTGGTCACGGCGTATGTGCCTAATGCCAGCCGTGGTTTGGTGCGACTCGACTACCGTAAGACCTGGGATGTGGATTTCCGGGCCTACCTGAGTGGCTTGGACCAGCGCAAGCCCCTGGTGCTGTGTGGAGATCTGAATGTGGCCCACCAAGAGATTGATCTCAAAAACCCCAAGGGTAACCGCAAGAACGCAGGCTTCACCCCCGAGGAACGTGAGGGCTTCACCAAACTTCTGGAGGCCGGATTTACCGACAGTTTTCGGGAGCTGTATCCGGAACAAGCCAACGCCTACACCTTCTGGACCTACATGATGAACGCTCGAGCCAAAAACGTTGGCTGGCGTTTGGACTACTTTTTGCTGTCGTCCGCCTTGCTCCCAGGTCTGTGTGACAGCAAGATCCGAAACACAGCCATGGGAAGTGACCACTGTCCTATTACCTTGTATTTGGCAGTGTAGATCAGGTTTCTCAGGGCCCCAAGCTTTTCAGTTTCATATACATCTGCATAGACGCATAAGAATCTAGTCCTGTTAGTCCTAGAATAGTATTTCCTTTCTAAAATCCAAATACAGGTCCACATATAGGAATATGTGTGGTGCAGACACACGTTGAAAGGAGTCGTGGATAAATTGTTTTGCTATATTGGTTCATTCTGCTGTTATTGGTCTCCTGAAATGAGATTTTGACACTAAAATAGCTCTCATCCCACTTTATATTTGCAATGTTTAAAAAAACTCAGACTGTTATCTAAATGACAAACCCTGCCAAATTACTATAATAAACATTGTGTCAGTGTTGATTATAGCAAAACGTTTTGAAGCTTGTAAAATACCTTGACCTACAAAGATATATGATGTGTCTGATTAGTATGAAGTTAAAGTTCTTTGGATTTTGTCTTTGGTGCTATTTTAACCTCTGGATTTTACATTACACTCGACTTAGTGAAGTTAGTGGTGGTTAAATGTTACATATGCCACTTAGTTTCAAAAGACCAATGATTTTGCTTATGTGCTGTTTTTTTCCCCAGAGTGTCTGTCTGTAGCCATTTTTCAGATTTTGAATAAAGTAGTTTATAAAAAAAGAATTAGTCTCTGGTCTTATTTTCATTTTGAACTTACACCATATATAAGTATTATACTGTTCTTCGGTTGTTACTGTACAAATGTAAAAGAAGCTGATAAGAATGTATTTATGCATAACGTTATATGAAACAGTCATGTGTCTACATTTTAAAAGAAGGTGAAAATAGTTTCGTTTGTAACATGTACAAAGTACAAAAAAAATTTATACTGTAGTTCAAACTGCTCATAAGAAGTGCAAAAATGTTAGTCAATCTTTCAATTATATCTATTTTATATTTAAATAATGTAAGGATCTAAATACCAGACAGCGAAATTCTTAAATGACATGGCGAAGACTCCTGAACGTCAATTACGTAACCTTAGCCAATGGTAGGCGTGCTCGAAACTCTGGGAAGGTTACCAAAGCAACGTTGGCTTGACTAAATTAAATATTCATGAGCTAAATCCACGGCCACATCCTTCATAATAAAAGTCGCCTCAATTTTGACCAATTTTTAAAATATGAACATAAATCCATAATGTTTCTGGACCCCATGCCCCAGACCAGTCTAGATTAAACCACATTAACAGTAAGAAGCATACAAAACAACAGCGAAAAGAAAGAATGGTTTGGGAGCTGGGTTTGTGAGATGGTCTTGCAAAACTAGTAACGTTATAATGTGGTTTTGCACCACCAGAGGGAGAACTCGAATTACACTGTAGACCAGACCAAAGCGGATTAGACCGGAATCTGTGTCGTTCAGTCCAGTGTTTTGAAACCAATGAAATGGTCAGGTGGAAAGCGCATCGAAATGAAAAAGTATCCCGTCTGATAGCGGCTTTCTTCTGAATTATGATACACAGCTGTTGTGAAATATTAATTTCGAGATTGTTTAAACTTGAAGTTGTAAACAATGGAAGCGCTTTGGACCAAGAAAATCGAAGGTGAGTAATTTTTTATTTTTTTTCCTGTCTGTTTTAACATTTGGGTAAAAATACAACACAACAAATCAGTATGTTAAAGTGAAAGCAATGTAATGAATTAAATCATTTTCATGATTATCACGCAACTTCGTTTTAGATGAAAACATAAGGTATTAAAAGCATTTTGATTCATTTAATTTCTAAGGATTTTCAAAACAGTGCAGTGACAAGTTATCCTAATTTAAATGCCTAATATAAAGTCAAAATTGATTAACATGCATGCATATGATGCCTCTCATTGCATTTGTTTCCTATCTGTCTTGTTTTTATATCAGACCCTCTTTCATTGATGAGTTTCATCATTCCACCGTCGAGGTTACTGTCTGCAGCCATGTGGCAGGTGACTGAACAGAGACAGGTGAAGCACTATGGGATGCTGGAGAAGTTTGTAACCATGGTGACAGAGAGTGTGCCAGAGCTTCTGAATTACAATCAAAGAACCCAGCTGATACTTGGCTTAAGAGAAAGGGTAAGGTACACAAAAACAGCTAATATTTAGGAACCACCATGAAAAGTTTGGGCTTTCAAAGAGAGCATTGGTTACAGTACTGTATCTCTTATTTTTCACAGCGTCTTCTGGAGTTGTGTCGTGGTAAACGTCAGGTCAACCTGGAGGACATTCAGCCTTACCTGGATCGAATCCGTGCTCCTCGTGTCAATGAGGTCAAATCATGCTTAGAACCCCATTTGGAGGTTGTTGAAACATCACGCTTGCACTTAAATTAAAATAAAATTAATAGATTTTATACATTACAGGTGGTTCGTGAAGACATGGAGGAATCTGAGGCCTGTTTCTTAGACCTCATTCGGACCCTTATTAGCAACCCTGAAGAGAGAGAGCATTTCTTTCAGGTTGCAAACACATAAATGTGCTCACAACACTTGGCTTTCTGGTTTTGTTTTGTTTTTTGCCATGAAATGAATTATTTTTCCCCCCACACCTGTGTAATTAACAGAACATTTTCCCAGAGGAATATGGCCCCAAGTTTGACAAAAACCTAAAGACACTTATGGAAGCCTTCCTCTTGCAGTTTGATCAGATGATGTCAGTCCCAGACCTTTCACAGGTACATCAATAAACATAACATGTAAAAAGAACTGAACACGGCTACTGTATTATTTCTGTTACAGTTGGTCTGGTTTTATTCCTCAGACGGTCTCTTGGCTCAGGAGCTGCCCGTCTCTTCTGGAGGAATGTCTTCGTTCAGTTTTTGTCCCAAAGCAGATGAAGACCCTGCTTGAACATCACAGAGCTAATGGAAGTCTTCAGGACAATGGTAGGTTTTTATGTTAAATTATGCAAAATCCATGTGAAAGGATATATCAGATGCTTCTATGTTGTGTAAATACAAGATGCAGTTTTGACTTTCTCATTTAGTTGCTTCTGTGTTTGTAAAGGTGTGAGTCAGATGGCTTATACAATCAGAATGACAAAAGAGCAGCTTCACAAACGAAACCCAAATTACAAAGGGATAGTTCCACTAAGGATAACCATTTGGGGAAGTCTGAAAGCAATAGTTCACCAAAAAATGAAAATGTGCTTAAAATGTACTCACTCTCAGGCCATTCAAGATGAAGATGAGTTTGTTTCTTCATTGGAACAGATTTAGAGAAATTTAACTTAATGCAGTGAATGGGTGCCATCAGAATGAGTGTTCAAACAGCTGATAAAAGCATCACAATAATCCACAAGTAATCAAAGCAATTAATGTCTTGTGAAGTGAAAAGCTACATGTTTATAAGTAGCAAATCCATTATTATGCTGATTTCAACTTTAAACTGTTGCATCTGGCCAAAATACCAGTCTGTAATCTATAATAACACTTTCTAGCTGTCATCATATAACCACTTAACCACAACTTAACTACTCTTCAGCAAAATGGTAATCACTTTAACAACACACTCTTTTAAATATACAACATAAGTGAACATTACAAAATGCAATTAATAAGACATAAAATAACACCTAATTAACATTTTCTTAATTAAACTAGTAGCAAATAACATTATGCTACACAAAACATCTTCACTTAATTACTTTCCCCACAAGCACCCAACATGTGTTTGTAAGGACGATCTTTTATTTGTCATTTTGTCTTTCTCTGTTGTAGAGTCTCTTCACTCTGCTCATAACAGCTGTACATTTTCATCTCAGTCTCTCCCTCCGCTGGTTCAAGTCGTCATTTCCAGCGATCACACAGAATCCGGCGACCCGTCTGAATCAGGAGCCGATGTAGATGGTCAAGACAAAGATGATTGCCACACTTCTAAAACCTTGTCTGGTCCTGATACGTCCTGCTGGACGGCTAAAAAGAGAAAATTCAAAGTAGAGACAGAGGAGAGAGAGGATGATGATGATCAGAATTGGCCAATCACAGGTGCCGGATATAGAGAAAAGATGAACAGTTACGTTGACAGCTTTCTTGGTGAAGAGCTGAATCAGACACACACTAAAAAAACCTCTAAAAAGAAAAGAGACGACATCGCAGATGTGTCCAGAGAGTTCACATTTATCAATCATTTGGGTGCATACACAGGTCAGTTCTTCGAAGTGATTCGAAATATTTATTTTGATGAATCACTTTAATATAAGCAACCAAGCAGATTTAAACTCTTTTCTGCTTTATTTACTCAGAAGAGTCTTCCTACCAGACCTCTGACGCTTCAAAAGTCCCTTGGTCAGAGGAAGAAACGTTCAGCCTCATTGACATATGGGGGAAAGACAGCGTCCAACGGAGTCTAAAAGACTGCGCCCGCAATCGACACATATTCAACCTCATCTCGAAGAAGATGTTCGAGAGAAGCTTTACCAGAACAGCAGAGCAGTGTCACACCAGGATAAAACGCTTGAAAATGAGCTTTCGACAATGCCATGAAAACATGTGAGTTCATTCATAAATGCATTTGCTGTCAATATGAAATAGGATTTCATAATGAATATTTTTGGTTTTATTGTTATTACTGTGAGTCATTCAGTGTTGACTTCAAAGAAAAATTTTAGGGCCAAATAACTTTCTGTATAGTTAAAGAAGGATCCATCTTTTTACACAAGACATTAATATGACATTTACTAAGTTTAAAAGGTTAATTAGTAAAATGTTTTGAAAGAAATAAAAAAAAAAAAAAATTCAGCAAGGATGCATTAAATTATCAAAAACGACAGGTGGGACTAAAAAAATAATGCTACAAAAGATTTATTTTAAAAATAAAATGCTTTTTGTTTGAACTTTCTATTCTTAAAAAAAATCATTTAAAGATGTATCATGGTTTCCACAAAAAAATATTAAGCAGCACAACTGTTTTTAACACTGATAATAAGAAATGTTTCTTGAGCAGCAAATCAGCATTTTTGAATGATTTCTGAAGGATCATGTGACAGAAAACTGGCGTAATGATGCTGAAAATTCAGCTTTGCATCACAGGAATGTTTAAAATAGATTAAAATAGAAATAGTTTCATAATTTTACTTATTTAACTATATTTTTGTATAGTTAAACTTTTGAACAGAAGGGTATATGAATCTTTGAAATGTGAAACTGTTTTTTTTTTTTATTTATTTATTTTTTTTGATACAACTTTTTTTTTTTCTTTTTTTTTTTTTTCTTTTCGCTATGATTGTAAGTGAACTGAATGTGTGCTTGTTTGGCAGTATGAAAGGAGAGAAACCAGAATGGAAGTTCTATAATGTGCTGGAGAAAATTCTGTGCCGTAAAGAATCTACAGAACAGGAAGACATTGTTACTGATGTCAGCATTCCAGAAGAGTCCTCAGGACAGCAGGCAGAAGATGACACTGATTGGGATGTTCTTGGTCATGTCGGACTAGAGGGTACTCAGAATTTTTGGACATATTCTATGAAATATGTAAGACTTGATATGTTGTTAACCAAATTTTCATTTACACCCTCTCAAGGCACCAGGAATATACCATGGACAGACCAGGAAACGCAAACCCTCATCAGGATCTGGGGAGAGGACAAAACCCAGCGAGAGCTGAGAGGGGTTCTCCAGAACGGACATATCTTTGCCATGATCTCAAAAAAGATGGCCGCTCACGGCTACATCCGAACAGCAGAGCAGTGTCAGAGTCGAGTGAAAAGACTGAAGCTTTGCTTCAAACAGTCTTACGAGAGTAAACAGTGAGCACTGTCCAATGTCATTGTCAAAAAATTCCTGCTACAATACAAGCAAACCCATCTGACATGAGAAAATAGTGAATATAATTCAGTGCACTGTTGTATTATTTTAAAGAACTGAAAGTGCTGTTCTTGATTCTTTTTGCAGCATTGAAGGTAAAGAGCCAGTTGAATTTAAATTCTATAAACAGATGGAGAGAATTATGGCTAATGAAGAACCATGCTCATCACAGATCAAAGAGGAGGAGTCAACGGACATTGAATATCAGGCGTGCAATTACCAAAAAATAGGTTTGTTTCTGTCATCCTTGTAAACTGTTGTATTGTATTAGTCTACTGTTCTAAAGTTTGGAGTCAGTGTGCTTTTTTGAAAGAAATTATTTTAATACGCAAGAATGCATTAAATCAAAAGTGCCAGTAAATGCATTTAGAAGGTTACCAAAGATGTCAAATAAATGCTGTTCTTTTGGACTTTCTATTAATCAAAAGTCCTGAAAAACAATCATGTTTTCTACACAAATAGTAAGCAGCACAACTGTTTTCAGCACTGATAATAATGTTTCTTGAGCAGCAAATCAGCATATAAGAATGATTTCTGAAGGATCATGTGACACAGAGTAATAATGCTAAAAATTCACCTTTGCATCACAGGAATAAATTACATTTTAAAATATATTACAATAGAAAACAGTTATTTTAAATTGTAACAATATTTCACTGTTTTTACTGTATATTTGATCAAAAACACTTCTTTTAAAAACATTTTTAAAAATCTTACCGAGCCCAAACCTTTTTAAATGACACACAAAGAGGACACGCTGCATACACTGATCTTCTAGCCATTTCATTTATCATGTATGGGGATTCATTAATTCATGTCCTCCTGTCATCACCCAACATAGAAACAGCAATGAACTGCATGGACGATAGAAAGAAGGTCACCTGGTCCGATGCCGAGACACTGATTCTCCTCCAGTTATGGGGCAATGAACAAGTCCAGCAGAACCTTCAACGTTGCCCTCACAATGGCCACATCTACTCAGAGATCTCGGAGAAACTGAATGCCCATGGATACCTGCGCTCCGCTGAGCAATGCCACACCAGAATCAAACGACTCAAAATCAGCTACAGGCAGTGCAGGGACAGCATGAGGTCAGTGAAGATATTCCAAAGGGGTTTATGTTTTACAGCTTAGAATGCAATTAGCACATTATTTATAAAAATGGCCTGAGCACTAAATATAATTTCAGTGTGTGTTTTTTCTGTGCAGTTCACCTGAAGCTGAACGTGTAGAATTCAAGTTCTATGATCTGATGGAAGATATTTTTCAAAGGAATGCTTCTTCTAAAGGGTCAGGAGATAACGAATCCAACAAAGGCATCAAATCAGGTACTTTTATTAAACACCTAGTATATTTGTTTTTGTTTTTTTTTTCCAAAAATTCAGCCCATAATGATTTTATAAATTGTAGTACTGCCTGTTTTTGATACAACAGTGAAAATAAAGTCTTTCCTTCTGTCAGAATCTCAGGATACCTGCAACAGTGTGGACCAGACAACATCCTGGTCAGACTCTGAAACTGTAGCTCTAATTGATGTTTGGGCAGAAAATGAGGTGCAGGAAGCCCTGAGAGGATCCGTCCATAACATCCATGTATTTACTGATATAGCAGAAAAATTGAACAATCAGGGATTCTTCAAAACACCAGAGCAATGCAGATGGAAGATCAAGAACCTGACAAAGAATTTCCGACAGCGTTATGAAAGGAAAAAGTGAGTTTTTGCTTGTTGACACTGGCTTTAACTTTTCATCCACTTTGTTTAATAATTTCCTCTATATTGTTCTCATCTAGATGTGGCATAGAGAAAGTAGATTGCAAGTACTATGATAAACTGCAGCAGGTTCTGGGCGATGAGGCCTTTTCCATGGATGTCTATGATGAAGATGATCAAGATGCAGGTTTGTGACTTTGAAATCCATTCATTCATTACTTCATTTTGTTTAGGGTGAATCTCACAGGTCACATTTCAGCCCACAATAACGTTAGAAATGATTATTTTTTTTAAATTTACAACAATCAAGTCTCTTTTAGACTTTCTTATAATTATAGTTAATGATCATCATTACTGTATTCAGTGTTTTTGTTTTCATCCACTTGTTCTCCGTCAGAATACCAGCAGGCAACCATGGCAGCCGTATCAGAGTGCGGCAGGAAGATGACCTGGTCAGACCAGGAGACGCAGGCCCTGCTGGACATCTGGGGTGATGACCGTGTGCAGCACAACCTCATGTCCTGTCCGAAAAACAGGCACATATACAGATATATTTCAAAGAGAATGATGGCACTGGGTTTCAACCGAACAGGCGTGCAGTGCCACTCTCGTGTGAAGAGACTCAAGTCTCAGTTTTACTATGATGGGTGAGTGAGAACCAAACTCAGCAGGCTTTAGTACTGGTTATAAGTAAAAGATGTTAAAATCTGTTATTGCATTGATGACTAGTTCTTAAAGGTTATGTTCAGAATGCAATAATTGTGTACTGCACAGCATACAATACAGGTCAAAATTTTGGAATAATTAAGATATAATTTCTTTAAAGAAGTCTCTTATGCTCTAGAAAGCTGCATTTATTTGAATAAAAATACAGTAAAAACTGTAATATTTTGTAATATTATTGCAATTTACAATAACTGTTTCCTATATTAATATATTTTAAAATCTAATTTATTCTTGTGATGGCGAAGCTGAATTTTCAGCATCATTATTCCTGTCTTCACATGATCCTTCAGAATCATTCTAATATGCTGCTCAAGAAACATTTCTTATTATTATCAGTTGTGTGGCTTTATATTTTTTTGTGGAAATCATGACATGCCTTTTAAGAATCCTATAATGAATGTAAAATTGAAAACAACAGCATTTGTTTGAAATAGAATTTTTCAAACAAATGCTGTGTTTTCAAACACGTCTCTTCATGTTCCCAAAGTCTTTACTGTCACTTTCGACCAGCTTAATTTGTCCTTGCTGAATATAAGTATTTTTCTTTCTTTTTTTCTTTTTTAATCTATCTTACCCCTTTGACTTTTCTTTTAAACTGTAATATTTCACAATATTACTTTTTTAACTGTATTTTTTAATTAAATGCATCCTCAGTGAGCATATTCAAGATGTTTCAAAAGCATTAAAATGTGATGTACAGGTGCATCTCAAAAAAATTAGAATATCGTGAAAAAGTTTTTTTTTTTTTTTGGTAACTTATTTCTAAAAGTTGCTGTGGGCAGGTGCTAAAGTCCTGCTGGAAAAGGAAATCAGCATCTTCATAAAGCTTGTCAGCAGATGGAAGCATAAAGTGGTCCAAAATCTCCTGGTAGATGGCTGCATTGACTTTGGACTTGATAAAACACAATGGACCAACACCAGCAGACATCACGGCACCCCAAATCATCACTGACTTGAGAAACTTCACACTGGACATCAAGCAGCTTGGATTCTGTGCCTCTCCAGTCTTCTTCCAGACTCCAGACCTTGATTTCCAAATGAAATGCAAAATTTACTTTTATCTGAAAAGAGGACTGTGGACCACTGAGCAACAGTCCAGTTCTTTTTCTCCTTAGCACAGGTAAGACGCTTCTGACGTTGTTTCTGTTTCAGAGGTGGCTTGGTAGCCCTTTTCCTGAAGACGTCTGAGCGTGGTGACTCTTGATTCACTGACTCTAACTTCAGTCCACTCCTTGTGAAGCTCTCCCAAGTGTTTGAATCGGCTTTGCTTGACGGTATTCTCAAGCTTGCGTCATCCCTGTTGCTTGTGCACCTTTTCCTACCCAATTTCTTCCTTGCAGTCAACTTTGCATTTAATATGCTTTGATACAGCACTCTGTAAACAGCCACCCCTTTCAGTAATGACCTTCTGTGACTTTCCCTCTTTATTGAAGGTGTCAATGATTGTCTTCTGGACCTTTGCCAAGTCAGCAGTCTTCCCCATTATTGTGGTTTCAAAGAACAAGAGATACCCGGAATTTATACTGTAGGGATGGTCATTTAATGAAACTCAAATGTAAATATTCTAATATTTTGAGATACTGGATTTTTGACTTTCATGAGCTGTAAGCTCTAATCATCAAAATGAAAACAAAAAAACTTTTGAAATGTTTTACTTCACATATAATGAATTTAGAATATATGAAAGTTTCACTTTTTGAAATGTTACCAAAAAAAAAAACTTTTTCACGATATTCTAATTTTTTTCAGATACACCTGTATATGTATAATATGTAATATAGTGTGGTAGCATGCTATTCTGAGCATAAATGTATTATATTTTGAATTCTGTTTCCAAGTTTTAATGTGTTTTTCAGCAGGGAGGAGTGTAAATTCTATGATCAGCTGGAACGGATTATTTTAAAGGACAGAACATCTGAAAGCCAGGACATCAGTGAGCTGGAATCCATAACGGATTCTGATTCAGGTATCAATCTCAATTTAAATTATTTAGTTTTCTTTTTCTGAAATATAGTCTTCCTTTATAATTGAGATCAGTTCTTCATGATATGAAAATGCTTGAATATAATTTGTAAAGTTTTACAGTTGATGCATTTGTACTTGTGAAATGTATTTGCATGCCCAGACTCCCTTGCTCTCTCCAAACCTCTCGCTGCGGACGGACCGAAGCTGGCATGGGGTGACAGTGAGACACACACTCTTATATCCATCTGGGGGAGCGATGCCATCCAGGAGAGGCTGAAAGGCTGCGTCAAACGCAAACCTGCATTCCAACAGATCGCATTGGTCATGGCCGAGAAGGGCTACAGCAGAACAGATGAACAGTGTCGCTCCAGGATCAAAAGACTGAAGGCCAGTTACCGCCAGTGCCTTGACAATTACAGGTAGATACAACAACGCTGACCTCAAAAGCGGAGTATTTAAATCTTAAAATTAAATATGTTTTGTCATCACAACCCATAGAAATGAAGGGGAGCAGGTGGAGTGGAAGTTCTTCCAACAGCTGAATAAAATATTTGAGAAATACCCTCTTGATGACGCCGAAACCACCACGGCTCAGGAGCCAGAGGCAGTTGGGAGAAAAAACCCTAACAGGTCTGCAAAAGCCATAGACTGTATAAAAACATGGACGTAGTGTCTGTGACGTCACCCGTAGGTTTATGAAGAGCGTTTTTGAAGCTCAAAGTGGGCGGAGTCGGCCGTCGCCATCTTGGCAGCGCGTCACCGCGTATCACTCCCGAATAATCAAAAATGGGCAAAGAGGCGGGAGCTGGTTGCTGAAACCACGCCCACCTAGCTCGACGGTGGTGACAGCAGCGGCAATCTAACGGTCACTCAAGTGGCCACGCCCTTATTTATGCAGAACTTTAAGGATTAATATAATTTAAACGGATGACTTCACCCCCCTCACAGTTGTCATGAAGGGCAAAACTAGCTATATAGACCAAAACCACTTTTCGTACCAGGCTGTAAACATATTTTTTTCTGCTGTGAAGTTGGGCATTTTAACATGGGGAGTCTATGGGACTGACTCCCTTTTGGAGCCAGCCTCTAGCGGCCAGTCGATGAATTGCAGTTTTAGTCACTTCCGTGTTGGTTTCACGAGAGGGACCGGAAGGTTGCCGCTTGGCAAAAGCACAGAGCTCAGGTAAATTTGAACTGTGAAAATGTTTCTTATTTCTGAGTGTAAAAGTGTAATTTCCACTAAAAAGTACAGCAAAAATAATGTGCACATACGATGGGGGCATCAAAATACAAATGGAGATTTTATTATAACAGAAAATGTACATACTTTCCCTTTTAATGTCAAATGTTAATGCAAATGTACAGGTGCATCTCAAATTAGAAAGTCGTGGAAAAGTTCATTTGTTTCAGTAATTCAACTCAAATTGTGAAACTCGTGTATTAAATAAATTCAATGCACACAGACTGAAGTAGTTTAAGTCTTTGGTTCTTTTAATTGTGATGATTTTGGCTCACATTTAACAAAAACCCACCAATTCACTATCTCAACAAATTAGAATACTTCATAAGACCAATAATAAAAAAAAAAACATTTTTAGTGAATTGTTGGCCTTGGCCTTCTGGAAAGTATGTTCGTTTACTGTATATGTACTCAATACTTGGTAGGGGCTCCTTTTGCTTTAATTACTGCCTTAATTCGGCGTGGCATGGAGGTGATCAGTTTGTGGCACTGCTGAGGTGGTATGGAAGCCCAGGTTTCTTTGACAGTGGCCTTCAGCTCATCTGCATTTTTTGGTCTCTTGTTTCTCATTTTCCTCTTGACAATACTCCATAGATTCTCTATGGGGTTCAGGTCTGGTGAGTTTGCTGGCCAGTCAAGCACACCAACACCATGGTCATTTAACCAACTTTTGGTGCTTTTGGCAGTGTGGGCAGGTGCCAAATCCTGCTGGAAAATGAAATCAGCATCTTTAAAAAGCTGGTCAGCAGAAGGAAGCATGAAGTGCTCCAAAATTTCTTGGTAAACGGGTGCAGTGACTTTGGTTTTCAAAAAACACAATGGACCAACACCAGCAGATGACATTGCACCCCAAATCATCACAGACTGTGGAAACTTAACACTGGACTTCAAGCAACTTGGGCTATGAGCTTCTCCACCCTTCCTCCATACTCTAGGACCTTGGTTTCCAAATGAAATACAAAACTTGCTCTCATCTGAAAAGAGGACTTTGGACCACTGGGCAGCAGTCCAGTTTTTCTTCTCCTTAGCCCAGGTAAGACGCCTCTGACGTTGTCTGTGGTTTAGGAGTGGCTTAACAAGAGGAATACAACAACTGTAGCCAAATTCCTTGACACGTCTGTGTGTGGTGGCTCTTGATGCCTTGACCCCAGCCTCAATCCATTCCTTGTGAAGTTCACCAAAATTCTTGAATTGATTTTGCTTGACAATCCTAAGGCTGCGGTTCTCTCGGTTGGTTGTGAATCTTTTTCTTCCACACTTTTTCCTTCCACTCAACTTTCTGTTAACATGCTTGGATACAGCACTCTGTGAACAGCCAGCTTCTTTGGCAATGAATGTTTGTGGCTTACCCTCCTTGTGAAGGGTGTCAGTGATTGTCTTTTGGACAACTGTCAGATCAGCAGTCTTCCCCATGATTGTGTAGCCTAGTGAACAAAACTGAGAGACCATTTTGAAGGCTCAGGAAACCTTTGCAGGTGTTTTGAGTTGATTAGCTGATCGGCATGTCTCCATATTCTAATTGAGTTGAGATAGTGAATTGGTGGGTTTTTGTTAAATGTGAGCCAAAATCATCACAATTAAAAGAACCAAAGACTTAAACTACTTCAGTCTGTGTGCATTGAATTTATTTAATACACAAGTTTCATAATTTGAGTTGAATTACTGAAATAAATGAACTTTTCCACAACATTCTAATTTATTGAGATGCACCTGTACTAGTAAAAAATGTTTGAAGAAAAAAACTTGTTGGTAATCCGCCATATTTTGCTACTGCACTTTTTCAGTCTAACTACGCTACACTAGTCTGGAGGGGGCGAGAACCATATTCTCCTGGATGTCTGGGCTGACGAATATAAACCAGATCTGAGGTACTTTCTGTCATGTGGACTGTGGAGGATGGTGACGCATACAAACCTTTAATCGGCTGAATTCCAAGCATGAACTTGTCGCTGAAAAATCCAACACTTCCACTACCAAGCAACAGAAATACAGATCCTTATTTGTGTAGGTTCTCTGTGCACAAAATGCAGTGCGCTGTCACTGTATTATGCTCTTCTGTACATCTGAAAGACATGGTGCTGTTCTCATGTGGTCTCAGTTGATCATGTTTTCACAGGGTAAATTTTAACACTGAACTTAAATTTGTCTCAGCTGCTTGGCAGCTTGCATAAAGCATGTGAGTGGGATGGATTTGCGTAGTAAGATGAGAACTGAACAATACGAGGTCCTTGCAACTTCAAACTGACTTGAGTAACAGGAAATAGAAGAACCAAGTCTGAACTTATAGCAAAGCTCTTTCACTGTAACAAATAATCATTTTAGAACATGATGGAATAACTGGAGGGAATTTAGTAAATCTTTTTCTTCCTAGTGCAGAAAAAAAAGAAACTTACAGAAAATGGATTTAGATTTTATATTTGTATCATAAAAAGAAACAAATTTGTGCTACATGGGGAAAAACACTGAAAAGAATTTCCATTTTGTACAAAAGCATTAACTTTGAAAGTATATTTGCTAGATTTAACAAAATTTAATATATACATTATACAAATGTAAGTTACTGTTACACAGGATGATGCCAAAGCTCACTGCTCAAATCTCAATCTCTTTTTAAGAGTATCCAATTTGTATTGGCATGAGCCAAATAACAGATGAATTTTACATCCAGTCAGAATTGGTACAGGAATTTTGTGTACAAAAACAAACAACATTATTCAGTGATGGTGGAAAAGTGGACAGTATTGTTGTTTCAGTGAGTTTATCCAATATGCTTCTAAATTTTTGAAGTGGACAACCAATAAAATTGAGTGGTTTAAATCTCACATTGCTTTTGTCCTTGGGCATTTTACTGTGCAATAAATAGATTATTTATTGGTTTGTTTGTTGAAATGACTTGTCCAGCATGATTGAGGTATCACAATGACTATGACAACAAGCCTTCTGGATTGAAGAACTCAGTTGTTGTCAACTTCAAGGAGCAGTTCATCCAAAAATGAAACTTGGCTGAAAATTTACTCACCCTCAGACCATCCAAGATATAGATGTAGTGTTTTTTTTTTTTCATTGGAACCAGTTTGGAGAAATTTAGCATTACACCACTCCAGTCCATCAATTAATGTCTTTTGAAGCAAAAAGCTGTGTAACAAACAATTTCATCAAAAACTTTTCAACTTCAAACTGGAGTGGTGTGGATTACTTACGGATTATTATGATGTTTTTATCAGCTGTTTGGACTCTCATTCTGATAGCACCCATTCACAGAGGATCCTTTAGTGAGCAAATTTCTTTAAATCTGTTCCAAATTTCTCCAAAACCCATCTACATCATGGATAGCCTAAGGGTAAATTTTCAGCAAACTTTCAATTTCTGGTGAACTATTCCTTTAAATACCACAAACTATGTAAAGTATGAATTTATAAAGTATTTCTGTGTGCAGTTTCAATTATGAGTTGCATAAAGCATGGTTTGGAAAAGAAAATTATATTACCTTTTAAAGTCATGACTAGTTAATCGTGTGTCAGCTGATCATTGTTATGCTGTAAGATCCCTACATTCAATTAAGGGCTTTTGTGTTCTGGTTTCATGCGGCTACGTGTTTGGTCGTAGCTCCTTCTACGATTTCCTCGTTCACCCAAGTGAGTTCTCTCATGTTTCTTAAGAGGCCCAGCGAACTTGAAGCTCTTCCCGCAATGAGAGCACTGCCACGGCCGCTCGCCCGTGTGGCTGAGCATGTGGTTCTTCAGGTGAGAGGAGTGCTTGTATGTCTTCCCGCATCTTTCACAGGTGAACGGCCTCTCGCCCGTGTGCACGCGCTCATGTCTCTTCATGTTCCCAATCTGAGAGAATGCTTTTCCACAGATCTTGCAGCGGAATGGACGTTCTCCGGTGTGTATGCGAAGGTGGCACCTCAGCATCTCAGGTCCCGCAAATGTCTTGTTACAAAGGGTGCATGGAATCTTGATCCGCGGTCTCTCATGGTTGCGCTGGTGCTTTTTCAAGTCGAACATGTAGACGAAGGACTTGCCGCAGATGGAGCACAGATACTGGCGCTCACCTGCATGATAACCTTTGTGTCTTCGAAGGAGGCTGGCGTAGATGAAGCTCTTCCCGCATTGATTACACTGATACGAGCGCTCCATGGAATGGTAGCGGACATGAATGGACAGCTTAAATGCCGTCGGGAAACTCTTGTCACAGTGAGGACATTGGTGCAGATTCTCTGAGGTGTGGCATTCGCGGTGAATCTTCAAGTATGAGCCTTGAGAGAAGCTTTTGCCACAAATGGTGCACTTGTACGGTTTCTCACCAGTGTGCACACGGATGTGCTTGATGAGGTCTGCTTTCTTGCGAAAGGTCTTGACGCACTGTATGCATTTGAAAGGTCTGGCGAATGAGTGTGTTTTGATGTGATTCGTCAAGAAGCTGAGGCACCTGAAGCTTTTGCCGCAGTCTGAACACTGGAACGGCCGCTCGCCCGTGTGAGTGCGCATGTGATTCCTCAGCAGGCATTCGAAGCGAAACTCTTTGAGACACTCGGGACAGCTGTGTCTTTTCTCCTCCTGCATTGTGTGGGACTCAGAAGGAGTGGCCGCTGCCTTTTTGGAAACTGCGGCTCGAGGTGGACTGCTCTTTCTGTGGATGATAGACTTCACAGACGGTGGTCTTTCTATGACAGGAACATAGATTGTCTCCTCCCTCACAATCTCAACAGGAGTTGGAGGCAAAACTGGTAGAGAGATGCCCTTTCCAGTTAATTCTGAGATCCACTGCTCTAAACTGACTTGCCTCACACCAGACGTTTCCACCATCTCTGATTGGTCTAGAAATTGCAGTTGGGTCGCCTCCTCTCCCTCGTTCTCAAACTCTGACACCACCACGGTGGAGCCGTCCGTGGTCAGGTAGATCTGCTGGACTTCACAGACACCGGAGTCTTTCTCTTCACAAAGTACCTCTTCTTGTTGTAAGCCTTCCTCTGCTTCTTCAGTGGCAGCTATTGTTGTGAACTCCTCGCTGTATGCTAAAGGCTCAGCCTCTTCTGTGTAACTCTGAGAAGGGCTCATTATGGCGATAGCCGCATGATCAGATTCTGATTGGTTCTCTGTGCCTTCTGATTCAATGATAATTGTCTCTTGTGCAATGGAGGTGGGGGGCAAAATTTCCTCATGTTCAATGGTAATGGTAGGTGAGACAGTTTCTTGTGCGATTGGATGAGGCAAACAAACTACTTCAGCTGTAGAAGGAATGGACACTGTACAGACCAAAAGAGAGAGAGAGAAAAAAAAACACTTAGGAAAGTACTTAGGTGTCTTAACATCTTATTATAGTTGACTAAAACCATATCATAAAAATATTTTTGTTACTTTAAATAAAATAAGCTTTAACTGAAAGAGATTTTTTTTTTCCCCACTTAATTGCCAAGGCAACATTTCCCATTGTCATTTAGCTTAAACTAGTATAAAATAACTAAAAAGCCTTTAATAAAAACTATATAGACATTTTCAAAACAACAAACAAACTAATAAAAATGACAAATACACAACAAAATTTACTTAAATACTAAAATTTAAAATAAAATTAAAATAAAAACAAACCATAAACCACAATAGTATCTAACTTGTACTAGATCACATTTCACCACAAAATAATAAATATTAGAAATTACAATTAGTCTGTCTTAAAATAATCTCTCAATGCAAAAATCTTTTTTTCCCATTTTGGGGCGAAATATGACCCAGATGTGTTTTGAAAGTTTCATTTGAATTAAATATAAATAAAATGTCTCACTGTGTTTTAGTTATTCAACAGATGCAAACAAATATGGTTCAGTTGCAACAGTAAAGCTCACTTTCGCTGATAACACTTTGAGATTGCTCATTGTTTCTTGCATGCAGTCTTTTGGTTTTGAAATGCTGGAGAACATCCTTGATCTCAGCTGGATCGGAGAGTGGCTGCACAATCTCCTCCATCATCGAGAGACCGCCGCAAAGCCATGATGCTGTCTGAGAAAGTCGACATCAGATTTCAAATCAGATTTACCTTTCATTTGAAAATGTTTGGTTTATTATTGTAGATGGACCATTTTCATCTTTCATCGAGGACACACCTCTTTGAGGTTGGGCACCGGCAGCAGATCTTCCACTCGAGACAGGAACTCCCATGCAAGGCTCTGTAACACTGCATCATATCCGGATCCATATTCTACAGGGAAGACGTGCTGAAGACAAAGAGACAGGGGTGAAACATAGAAAAACATTTTCATGCTTGCTTTATTCATTCACCTCACAGAAATGTGAAGAGGAAAGATGCATTAGAAGACAAGAAAGAGGTGAGCAAATCTAACCTGGATGAAATTCTCTTTCTTTTCTGCGTCCTCTAAAATGTTGTGAACCATTCTGATAAATTTGTTATTGATGATCTCACTTTCCACATCTTTACACTGGAACAAATTGAAGAAAAAAAAAAAGACACTGATAACTTGCTAAAACAGAATTTCTGTATATGGTTAGTGCATTACAAAAGCAACATTAATTACTTTATGTGTGAGATTTCGAAGAGAATCCAGATGTGCTTGAATGATCCACAGATCTGGCATTTTATCTTTTAGACAAAGCTCCAATATCACCTAAAAGAAAAAAATCCCATGTTACTTGTCTCGGATTGTACAATATTAAAAAATAAAATAAGTATATTAAATATTTAGCTTAATTATTACTACCTTTTTCCGCAGGTGAAAGATCAGTTTATTAACTAGACTTCGACTCATGATGTCTGGCACGGTCTCAGTCACCAGCACCATAAATTGCTCCAGCTTCCCATACTGTGTCACATTACGACGCTGAACCACCTGCCATAGAAACGCTGACATCAGCCGAAGAGGCGGCACAACCAGACGCAGTGCAGAGAGAGGGAGAGCTTGGGGGGAAATAAAGACAGTGCAGATAAATATCACAGTATAAATTCAAAAGATATTAATAATTCTGATAGTTACGATGAGTCTGATAAATCTGAAGTTATGATGATGCATTTAATTCAGGGGTGTCAAACTCAGTTGCTGGAGGGCCGGAGCCCTGCAGAGTTTAGTTGCAACCCTAATTAAACACACCTGATCCAGCTAATCAAGTCATTTAGGCTTATTTGAAAACTACATGGTATGTGTGTTGGAACTAAACTCTGCAGGGCTGCGGCCCTCCAGGAACTGAGTTTGACACCCCTGATTTAATTGATGTTTGATTTAAAAATCAAATTCTTGTTTTAAAGAATTGAATGCATTTACACCAATTTATCCATAACAATGTTTTTTAACAACTTGAGGAAATCAGGCTTATAGTTGTGTTAATTCTAAGCAAGTTAATCTGTAACAGGTGGAGTACAACATCTACATGGCTCAATAATAATAAATAATAATATATAGTACATTAACCTTTACATGCATGCTGAGAACTTTAACTACACTTAAATATTAATCACAAAGCAAATTAAATCTTGTTTTAATGAATACTTGTAAGTAATAATGTGAATAGAGCTTGAATCTAACTAGATTATAAATGTGTTGTCATTATTCATCATTGACACTTTTTAGAAATATTCAACAATACAAATCGAATAATGTTAAATTAAAGAACAAAATAGGATTTTTTTTAAAAAAATTTTACCGGGCCCTTCTTAAAAAATAAAGTAACCAAATGTGTTCTGAGTTGTGTGGTATGTATGTGTGTGTGAGTAACTTTAATAGGATTGGTTGTGCTAGCTTCACTCTCTTAGCATTTAGCTCACAAGCTAAGTAAAACTCACCCGCCTCGCGACTCTCTACGTTAAGGATTTCCATTATTTAAGGTTCGAATAAATCGATTTTTGTCTTTTATTCAAACTCTGAACGCCTCGTGACACAGACTTAAACCATAATAGCAGTTAAACGCACTGGCGAACGACTGTCGTGAAGCTGACCGAAGCAACGAACAACAACGCTCAACCGGGATTCCGGAAGTAGCCGGAAGTAGGTCTTTATTCCGCGCTTTTTTAAGATGTTTGAACGTGCACGACACCGCATCAGGTCTGGCGGAGAACGGGTGCCCTGTCACCTGTTGTAAAGCAAAATGTGCCAATTTATATCTTCGCAAGTGACTAAAGTGTTCGTGGCATTAAGTAAAGTACAAATTTGTCCAGCAAGGAATTGGCTCAAGTGTAAGTACAATCAAACAGTGTAACAGCAAATACAAATTAGTAGAGAGCAGAAGACATTTGAGTACATATTTCCGATTTACTGATAAAACAACTGAGAATTTCAAAGGAGTCTTAAGTAACTCAAGATACAGTACATACAGTTACAATGAAACTCTAATCAATCACAATATTGCATCTCTTCTCTCACATTTTCTGTTCTTTTCCTTCAGTTTACCCAGAGCCCATCACTGCCTTTCTGACAGATGTTATTTCTGAGAAGCTCCTCCATTCATAAACACATTAATTAGAGGAGGAGACAATAAAGGGTTCCATGGAAGGAGGAAATGATGTGATGAAGGAGACGAATGGTGCTCCTGAAAAGGGGGGTCGCATTTCCCAAGCTGTTTCAAATGTCTGCTAAGGGAGATACTGCTCTATTCATAGGTTTTATAAATATGGATCTTCACTATTAAGGGGGCATACTGATTGTTACCTCTGTGAGTGTGTGTGTGTGTGTTTGCAAAAGGCAAAATCTGGCTGGAGTGTGACAAAGTGCATAAGATAAATAGAAATGCAAATGATTATTATGGAAGATTTATTACATTTATTATGGGTATCAAGACAATAGTATCAATAGTATGATTTCGTATCAAGACAATACTGTGTCTTGATGATGTTTTGTCGACTTACCTGAGTATTGAGGCCTAACTTTGTTTTTTGCTGTTTTACATGGTTTGGATGAACTGGAGTACATGGACCATAACAAGAGAAAAAGTGAAGGTATGTCAAACATCATTCTTCCTTTTCATGTGCTTAAATGCATCAAATGTACATTATGCCTGCATATGAATATTTCTTACAAATATTTTTAGAATTAAAAAGAAATTATGTACTAAAAATATTTTTGGACCTGATAGTGAGGGAAAAGCAGCCAACAAGTCAGCATACATGTAAACTCTTTCAATGCTGTTTAAAATGTTTTAATACCAGTGAATGTGCCACTGAAGTCAAAGCAAATTGAACATATACACGTCATTCAATCCTGTTTAAAGACCTACAAAGTGTGTCCTTGAATATGCACCGACACATAACATGAATGAGTAATTCTAAAAATCTATAAGATTTAATCTAAAAAAACTAATCAATACCAATGTTGTAAAGACATTAGATAATTAAAGGCCTATAAAGGCCACATATAGATCAGAACAGACATTTATGATCCTGAACCGGTGGCTCCTGCACCAGTAGAGGGAGATCAGGGTGGTGTGGGTTAACAGCATCATAGCCATATAATCACCAACCCCCCTTCATATCGTCAGAGACGCAGTGTAGTCAGATGGCCATTGCAGCAGCATCAAGAGAGTGTAAGAAATGTCGCAAATAAACATCGGAGAGAGGGCGGAGAATCTGCAGGCGAAGATAAGCGTGCCATGCGTTCTTCTAAAGACGATTTATGGTGAAACGAGGGTGTGAATAGGCCCTGGTGGGTTGATGACTGGCCGTAAAACACAGGCGGAAGAGATGAGGAAGGACGAAACAAAGAGAGGAGTAAAAGAGAGAGAGTGAAATGGTTGTGGATAAAGAGCAAGACGGGGCCATGAGCTCTGCACCACCTTACGACTCGCTACCAGCTCGGCCAAGCCCCTGCCGTGCAAAAGAGTGGGAAAGAGAGCTGCACGGTGCTCAAAGACTGTCATCCCCACTTCGACCGGCTCTACCTTCCGTTTCCCGACGGCCTTCAGCACTCCCTGGATATCTGCTCTCACCCTCCCGAGAGTACGGTGACCAACAGCAACGTCTTTCGTTATCGCTGTGCTCAGAGGCCTCGCTGGCGCCCCCTGTGCCTGCAGTGGGCGCTGCTCCACCGTGCTGTCAGGCGGTGGGAGTCATGCCCTTGCTGCGCCTTGCGCTCCTGATTTTCAGCTTCCTTTTTTGGGCAGCAGGCCTTGCGATCTTCACCTTAGGGGTCTGGGCACAGGCTTCGCTGTCTGACTACATGCTACTCTCGGCGAACCGCTACCCAAACGCGCCCATCATCTTGTTAGGCACAGGTGCTGCTGTGACCGCTTGGGGCTTTTTGGGATGTTTGGGAGTGGCTGCCAACCTTCCCTACCTTCTGCGGGCATATGGCTTCTTCCAGTTGGCCACACTCATGGGTGGACTAGCGGTGGGTCTCTCGGGGCTCTTTTACAGGGAGGATATTGCCGAAGGTTTCCGTAGTGGGCTTAAGAAAGCTGTGTTGGACTATGGAGAAGATGAGGGCCGCGCAGATGCACTGGACAGCCTGCAGAGGGCGCTTGAGTGCTGTGGCGCTGAGGGTTGGCGCGATTGGCTCATGTCCGATTGGGCTATTCAAGATACTGTTTACTCAACAGGAGGTTTGGGGAATGATTCTTCCGCTGTGTCGTTGCCAGACAGTTGCTGTATAAAACGCAAAGGCTGTCGCAATAGGCCGTTGCCAGAGAGTGTATTCAGCTACATTGAGCTCGCAGGGATTCATGCTCACGGTTGTTTCCGCAAAGTCTTCAGCTTGGTAAATGACAATGTCTTTCATATTGCAGCAACATTCCTGGGCCTTGCTTTCACCCAGGTGGCAGGTATAGCCCTCACATGTCTGCTTGCCAATCGTCTTTCGCCCAGACTGCGAAGACAAGCCCGTTGAAATAAAAAAGCATCATGAATTTGCCTCATCTAGGGTCATATACTTGCTGTAGTTTCTTGAGTTCAGATCAGTTTTTATGGACGAGATCAGCAAACATTTTTTGGACAAATGCAACAATTAACACTGCAATTGTGACATAAACGTTAGATTGAATGTTTAAGATAGAGCAAAAAATGTGCATTATCTTATATATAATTAACTTTTGCATGACTCTGAATGACTTGTGTTTTTGTCCAGTAGTCCATTTAGCTTCCATTACTGCCTGAAATATTATGTGTAAAAGGTTAGACATTGTCTATATAGTGTGTCTCATATGTATTCTGTAAATTGTTTTTCTATTAATGGCTTATTAGAGATGTTACACTGATTGTGGAGTGCATTTGCTATTGAATGCTTTACCGGCAGGTAATTGTAATTGTACATCGATATAAATATCGTAGTGCTGTGAAATGATTAATCACGAATAATCGCATCCAAAATAAACGTTTTTGTTTACATAATATATGTGTGTGTACTGTGTATATTTATTGTGTAAATATAAATACACACACATACAGTATATATTTTGAAAATATTTACATGTATATATTTATATTAATATAATTTATATTATATTATATATAAATATATTTAATATATAAACAACTTATTTTTCTTAAATATATACATGCATGTGTGTGTGTTTATACATACATAATAAATATACACGGTACACACACGCACACATATTATGTAAACAAAAACTTTTATTTTGGATGCGATTAATCGTTTGACAGCACTAAAATTTTGTCAATTAAAAGAAAGAAACAAGACAAAAATGTCTTGTTCTTAAAAATAAACAAAATATTAACAATATTAAATTAATTTCTAATACAGAATGCATGACCAAGTGCACAATGTAGTTGCATTAAACCTTGCTGTTTTAGTAACAATAATGTGATTATTCATAATTGTGAATTGCCACTTGTAACCCGTTTCATTTCTGAAACAGAATATTAAACAAGAAAAATGCATGGCAGAACTTGATTTTCTTTGTTTATTGGGATCTGATACCCAATTGTTTATTTATCTAATTCCCAGTCATGAAAACTGGTCAGTACTTAGATGAATGGAGCCAGATCGAATATGAGTTTGAAGAGCAGCAAAGCGTAAAAGTAAAAACATGAATTGAAATACGTCTTTTTTAAATCTCATTTTTATCATGTAAAAAAAAAAATGTGTTGAACAACATCATGCCAGCAGGTATTAACTTTATGGACAATCCACTTTGAAAACCACTATGCACAGCTCCATCTGGTTGGGAATTTGAAGCAAAAAGGTGCATTTTATTGTGCTTTTTAAAATGGATAGACACTTGATATATGTTTTGGCTCCTGAAAGGTAGCTGACCAAACCTCAATCTGCGATCTCAAACAAGCTTATTTATGATAGTCTGTATATTTCTTTATCACAACCCCTGCTGCAATTACAAGGGAGTGATGAACCATTGGGATCTGGGACAGTCAGTGCTGTCTCTTTAATGGCCTGCCACGTAGTGGATTGAAATTTATCTCAATTTCAGCCTGCAAACAACTAGATCCTTCAGACTACTCTTGCTATAAAATTTATTACTGCAGATGGTGCATGATAATAAGAAGAGATGGATGGATGGATAGATGGATAGATGGATAGATAGATTTATCGAGGTTCTCTGTGCGCTCAGTGTTGAGTCATTAATCTCTTGAAGGATTATGTTATTCTTGAGCAGAGCTGCAAAAGGATCACAGCTGCAAGTGCAAGACAAACTCTCATTAGTATCAGAATGGCCCAAAGTGTCACACCACTGCAAAGACTAAAGTTCAACAACGTTGCATTGAAAAAACTCCCGCTGGATTCGTCAGTAGAACCGGGTTCACGGACCGTGAGAGGAGCGTGTTTTTCCCGTGTCCAGCCGCAGCCGCTGCTCAAGCCAGCCTTCGTCGCGGTATCCGAGCCGGCTCTCGCTTTACTGGGACTGAAAGTGGACGATGTTTTACGTGACCCGCACGGGGCTGAATATCTGAGCGGCTCTCGGGTGATTCCGGGCTCCGAGCCCGCTGCGCACTGCTACTGCGGACACCAGTTTGGCCAGTTCGCCGGGCAGCTGGGTGACGGTGCTGTGTGTTATTTGGGGGAGGTGGAGGCCGGTGCTGAGCAAAGTTCTGTCCCGACCAACAGAAGCCCCAGTGGTCGGTGGGAAATTCAGGTTAAAGGCGCAGGACTGACGCCTTATTCTCGGTACCATTACTTTGGTTTCTCTGCATTAAGTGTAAAGCCTACGCTTTATTTGTGTCCTTGTTACAGTGTAATTAGTCTACATTTCATTACTGAGCAATATTAATTAAATATGGTTAGGGTTAGAATGAGTGAATGAATTGTTTGTTAAAAATAATAAATGTATTATGTATAAACATATTACATAGAAATCTAAAAAATATAGACTATTATATAATAATAGACTAAATATATATGTTTCACTAATGCTTAATTCCCCCTTAATTCTTAAGAACGTGACTCATGTGCTGTATGTGGATTTTACAATCTTAACAATAGCTAGATTGTGGTCTAACTCAAGTTGATCTTTCTTTCACTATGAATAATGAGTCTAAATCCACTCTTAAGATGTATTCACCTACCTTGAAATCTGTTGAACACAAAAGAAGATATTTTGAAGAATGTAACCAAACAGTTACTGGTTTCCACCATTCTTCAAAATATCATTTTTTGTGCTCCACAGAAAAAAAGAAACTCATACAGGTTTGGAACAACTTGAGGGTGAGCAAATGATGACAGAATTTTCATTTTTGAGTGAAATATCCCCTTAAATCCCATAATGACACATGCAGTTGTCAAACAGAAGGAAAATAAAGCTTGTTAAAAAAAAAAACATCCAACAAAAATGGGTAAAAATTTCCATGTGCTTTTTTTTTTTTTTTTTTTTTTAATTAAGCTTCAGTATCTCTGTACTGTAGGCAATCTGATGGACGTAAAGTGCTCCGCTCCAGCATTCGAGAGTTCCTGTGCAGTGAGGCCATGTTTGCACTGGGAATTCCCACAACACAAGCAGGATCGCTGGTGACCTCTGACCTTTATGTCCAGAGGGATGCATTCTACAGTGGCAATCCCAGACCAGAGAGGTGCTCAGTCGTTCTCAGAATAGCACCCACCTTTATCAGGTTGAGCACTTCTGTTTATATCTACCTTCAGACACACATAGAAATGCATTTCTTGCATTACTTTTTCATAATGCCAAGTTGTAAAAGTTAAAATCCTGAGGTTTGCTAAACAAAGATTCTATTTACTGACTTTTGCTGTCTTAAAACTGGGTTTTAGTGTTAAAAGTCATCAGCAAATGTTGTAGAGAAGTTGTTTATTGCAGGTCTATGCTGAGATGTGATAGATCTCTCATGAGGCCTTTTTTTAGATGTAACTCATGTCCAAGCTTGTCCAAGTATATGCAAAATAAAGTCTCAATACCTAAATACTGCCATCTATCGGTCGAATATAACCCTAAAAACAATTGAGGGCTAAATGATGAGATCTACTGAAATCGGTCCTCACTTTCATTAAAATGTACTGAATTTTTGCACTCTACCCTCATAACTCTCTCTATATTTCTCACCAGATTTGGCTCGTTTGAGATCTTCCACCCTGTGGACGACTTCACAGGTAGACATGGCCCTAGTGTTGGACGACCTGACATCCGAGCACAACTTCTGGATTATGTCATTGAAACATTCTACCCTGAAATACAAAGAAGACATTTAGACCGCCTAGAGAGGAATGCTTCCTTCTTCAGAGAGGTTTTAACAATAATGCATATTGTAAAGACAAGCTTTACTTTTATCCTTATTACCTTAAAACAAGAATTTGTATGTACACTCTTAAAAATAAACATTACAAAAAAGGGTTTTTCACAGCAATACCATAGAAAAATCATTTTGGTTCCCCAAAGAACCTTTCAGTGAATAGTTCTTAAAAGAACCTTTTTTTTATTAGTGTGAAAAACATTTTAATAATTAGAACCTTTCTCCACTCTAAAGAACCTTTTGTGCATTGAAACATTTCCATGGATGTAAAAGAGTTTTCATGGAATCATAAATACCAACAAAGAATCTTTTTTTAAGAGTGTATTGATATTAATGTATTCTGTGGATCTGCAAGGTGACCGTGAGGACTGCCAAACTGGTTGCCCTGTGGCAAAGTGTGGGATTTTGCCATGGAGTTCTCAACACAGACAACATGAGCATCTTGGGCCTCACTATAGACTACGGCCCATTTGGCTTCATGGACAGGTTTGTTTAGCTGTACAGAAACTGTGCATTAAATACAATGCAAATAATATGCAGGAAACGCAACCGAATTGCATCCTGAAAGAAGTTGTGCTTTAACTGATTGCTTGTAGTGCATTCTAAAAACTTACATTGTTGTCAATTGCAGGTTTGACCCTGAGTTTGTGAGCAATGCCTCTGATAAGAAACGCCGTTATTCTTATGAAGCTCAGCCGTATGTCTGCCGCTGGAACTTGGCACGTTTGGCAGAAGCTCTTGGCGCAGAGCTCCAGTCAGCCAAAGCAGGGGCCATTTTAGATGAGTTCATGACCATTTATCAGGACTTCTACATGGACAAGATGAGGAAGAAGCTGGGTCTTCTGAGACAACAAGAAGCAGAGGATGTGGAACTGGTGGCTGATTTATTGAAGACCATGCACATCACAGGTACAGTGAAAGGGAGGAAATATTTTTACATTTTCATTGAATATAAATGGAATGTTGAATGGAAGTTGATTCAGATTGCTCAAAACCAAATTACTTGTCTAGTATTTTCATCTATCGCTATTCCATTACTAGGTGCCGACTTCACAAACACATTTCGTCTGCTGAGTGCCGTGTCCTGTCCTGTAGGTGAACAGAAAGACAGCAAAGACTCAGTAGTGGAACTGATCGTGGAACAGTGTGCCTCGCTGGAGGAACTAAAGGTGGCCAACCATCCTACAATGCAGCCCGGGTGAGGGGATCTACACCCTCTCAGGCTCTAATCTTCATACTAATAAATTTCATGTATTTTTCACCAGTTTATGCATGTCAACAAATATGCAGTTTTTTTTATTATTATTTTTAGTGCAGTGTTAGAATCTGTTGATTTGAGCAAAAGTAACCAACATTTCATTTCCTTGTACTCTGCATTCTTCTCTTAATGTGATGCTGTCAGCACATTGCAAGAGAGGCAAGGCAAGAGAATTGGTATGTTGTCTGAATGAATTTGCATTGGTTTGTCTCTAGTGACATTTAAAACAGAGCTGAAAAAGTGAGCTCTAAACAGGTACTGAGAGAGGTTGTAAGAGTGAAAAAATATGTATGCACAATTATTTGCCATGGATATTCACATAATTTGCTCAGTTTGTTTTTAGGTATTTTCTTTTTTTTTAGGATTGTTGAGACCAGTGCAATCATTGAAATATTCTGATAGTTTTTATTAATACTTTGAACCAGTTTTTATTTTTATATTTTCAATTTTCATTTAAATATTATTTTTCAATAAAATGGTCACCTTTAATAGTTTTTTTATATGTATATGCTTATATAGTTTTTATAATTTTTTATTTAAGTTTTAGTTATTTTTGTACATCAAGTTAAACTAAATTAAAATGAGAAATGTTGCATTTCAGCTAGCTAAAATTAATTTAATTTTATTTTATTTCAGTTAACATTTACTTCAAGTAAATCATTTTTTATAGTTTTAGTTTTAGTTACAGTAACTGTAATAATCCTGCATTCTTAAAAATAAAGGTGCTTAAAAGGTTCTTCACAGCGATGCCATTGAAGAACCATTTTTGGTTCCACAAAGAACCATTCAGTCAAAGGTTCTTTAAAGAACCATCTCTTTCTTACCTTTTTATAATCTGAAGAACCTTCTTTTCACCACAAAGAACCTTTTGTGAAGCAGAAAGGTTCGTCAGATGTTAAAGGTTCTTTATGGAACCATTTAGACAAAAAGGTTCTTCTATGGCTTCGTGAAGCACCTTTATTTTTAAGAGCGTGGTTGTGACCCCTCATAATTTCTTATGTTCAAAAGTAAAAAGGAGGTATGGAGATACTTAATAACTGAACTATGTTTTTCTCGTTTCATTTGTTCCTCTGTGTCCATTCTTAGTGAGTTGGAGATGATTCTCTCCATGGCAGAGACAAATCCAGGTATGTTTAACATGGTAGCCAATCAGCCAGAAGTTGCCAAGCAACTGGAGAAGATTGGCAGGCTGAAGGAGCTTCTCATGATCAATGAGGCGGAGCTAAAAATCAAACAGAGAGATCACTGGCAGAGATGGGTCAAACAATACAGGTATAAATAAATAATATTAAGGAATAACAAGTTTTAATTATTTAGTGACTGAATAAAAGCAAAGAAAATCTATTTAAATTACAATGAATTGAAAGTCCAAGGCTTTTGATATTTCTGGTCATCACATTAGGAGACGTCTGGCCCGTGAATGTGATGAAGCAAGTGACCCTGCTGAGGTAGAGAAAGAACGGGTCAAATCTATGAACTCCACCAATCCTGCTGTTGTGTTGCGGAATTACATTGCCCGGAATGCAATTGAAGCAGCTGAAAGGGGTGATTTTTCAGAGGTCAGAGGTCTTGATTTAAATGCACTGATTAAAACATTGACATTTTTTGGTGTATTCATCTAAAAAAAAAAAAACCTTTCAGGTTCAACAGCTGCTTAAAGTTTTGGAGAACCCTTATTCGGTCAGTCCGGATCTGGAGCATCCAGTATGGTCAGCAGGAAGTGGGTCAGACCCAGCTGATGGCAACATCATTAAGGGACAGGAAGTTAAAGAGAACACAAAAAGAAAAGCAGCAACTCATACTCACCAGATTCCATACAACAGTAAACCTCCTGCATGGGCCAGAACAGTCTGTGTCACATGATCATCCTAAAGCCTCCCAAACATCACAGCCCAATCCAAAACAGAAAGAAAGCCAGAGAAAATGTCAAACATTCTCTCTTGTGTTTCTCTGTCTTGATCAGGTTTGTTAGTGTTGAGGGAGGCTGAGCAACACACAACACTCCTTGTTATCAGATAATGCAGAAACAGCCAGATGTCAGTAGGTACAATAAATGAAGTATGCTTTCGTTAAATTAAAAATATGTTTTATTACTATGACACTGAGAAATGGGTTAAATTATTCATATTTTAATTACCTTTCAATTATTTCTGCAATTATCTGATCAATGAAGACTCAGATGTTCAGCTTAGCAGGCCTGTCTGAGTTTGAAAAACAAGGAGTGTGTTGTGCACACATACAAACACATCTCTTTAAGTATGCATTTATCACTTTTAATAGATAGTTCAAAGTTTAATAGCTTGCACAAAGTAGAAAAAAGAAGTTTAACAGAATGTCCAAGCTGTTGTTTTGCATACAGTGAAATTTGTTGCCTTGTTTATATTAAGCTCGAAAAAGCACTATAAAAGTAGTCTATATAAGTCTTCTGAAATCTTCCATACAATACATTTTGTGAGAAACAGGCATATTTAATTAAAAACAGATATATGAAAGCAAATACATTTAGCCACAAATCAGTCAGTCAATTCAGTTGACTCTTTAAAAAAAAATTATGTACAATATTTTCTTTAATAAATGTTCTCTTAATGTCATGTTTTTTGCCTCTCATTATTCACAATTTTAAATCACAAGTAGTTGGACTCAGTATAAACAAACCACATTACCAAATGAGATCTAAATGACATGTGAGATAAGTTTAAGCATTAACTTCATCTGAACCCTGTGATACTAGTAACAGTATACAACTGTCTGGCCATATATAGAGTTCTGTATGTATAGTTCTGATATAACAAGAGCTGAACACTGAAAAGCTGAAGACGTTGTGGTCCGATTCAAAGTACTTAGCATTATTTATTCAGCATAGCAAATTTTTCTAAAACCCTTAAATGTTATTTGAATTATATTCAAAGCTTCTGATTAGTGTGAGCCATGGATTTCACACTGGATATGCCATAATTTTTTTAAAGGCAAATACACAGTTAAAAAAACAAATAGAAAATTGTAAAAAAAAAAAAAATAAATAATTAAAAAAAAAATGGAACTGCATGTGCTTATTTCACAACGGTCAATATAGCTGTCTTAAACTACTTTTAATAATTGACACATTACAATCAAACACTATTTTTAAGGAATTACTTAAAAAACTTAAAATGTTTATATGTCAATTCATATTTTTTTAATTGCATATTAAATAAATAACTCGTTTGGAGTATGTGGAATCTGCACCTTTCTGTGATAAAACACTACCTAATGAGCAGATTACGCACTAATCTCTCCATAAACAAAATAACAGACACCACAATAATAGCCGATTAGCTTAAGCCACTGCTGATGAAACACTTTTGCATGTATTACAAGAATGTACATTTTAATATCTCAGTGGTCATAAGTTAAAAGAAAATTTGGTTATTAAATCAGACCTTAATTAGCCTAAAGACTATAACGATAAGAATGAAAAAACTTCCTGGCCTTTCTATGTAGATTCTCGGTAAAAGGACAGACGAAAGTACCACTTCAGCTAAAATGAAATTTAACACCAAGGATCATGAGGGATTAGTGGTCAAATTTAAGACTAAATGCAAAGTTACTTACTTAGTAAAGCAAATCTAAGAGAATTTAAGATGCAATTTGAATGGTACTCAAAGCAGCACAAGGCATCAGACACACTTCATTTCAGCCATGCCAGTTGCATTTACAGTGACTAGCCTATATGTTATGTTTCAAAGAAATATATATCATGTTTGCTTCTGGAATGTACTGATGTACTTAAATGCATTTGCTTTTTGATGTCAAATTTGATTTCACTTTTTGGACTTATAGTTAAAAGGTGTTTTGAAGTCAGACAGTGGGAGGAACCAGAGCCAAACAGATTTAACCAACCTCAACCTCAAATTCAACTCTATGTCCTAACATGGTGTAGGAGGCAGCCTCAACATTTAAATATGCCTGATTCTAATCATGTGCTTTAACAAGAGTGGACCTGCCAATTTAGGGACAGAAAAACAAAAGCAGGAGTGAACATTGCAGTGAGTTTCAAAATTTCAGTTCAAAAATACAATTTCAGTGATTGTTCTTTGTGCATATGGATTTTGATAATATAAAATAACATCTATATTTGTACTTCTTGCTGGTGGCAACTTTAATATTAGTGTCTGGTTTATGTCATTTTGTGTCATGTAGATTTGTAGAAGTGGAAATTGTAAATCCAGTGGGGTCCATATATTTAGTCACAAGCAACAATGCTGTGCTCCATGTGGCTCATTCTATTTCTGAGTAAGCAGCAATACTAACACAATCAAGCATATTTTTACAAATAATGCCAGTGTTTTAACTCTTCTTATTTTTTCTGTAACATGAAGTTCTAGGCAATACCATTTCAAGTGCGTCTGAATCAATCAGACTGGTAAATGGCAATAACTCTTGTTCTGGAAGATTGGAGGTTTTCTATAACTATCAGTGGGGAACAGTGTGTGATAATGGCTGGGATCTATCAGATGCTGCAGTGGTGTGTAGAGAGATGGGCTGTGGGGATGTGATTGAGGCAAAGAGTGGTGGTTTTTTCAGACCAGGTTGGGGAAACGTATTAATGAGCGATATTGCCTGTGTTGGAATTGAGTCTACGTTGAGCAGTTGCAGCTCTAAGAAAGAGGGAGAATTTAACTGTGACCATTCAAAGGATGCTGGAGTCATCTGTCGCTGTAAGTTGCTGGTATTTCACTTAAAATAACAGCTTTTTTCAATGCTGTATGAGTGCAGTTAATAATTATTTCTGATTCTGTTTTCTGCTCTGTGTGGGCATTAGCCCTTGTCAGATTGGTGAATGGCAGTCACTCCTGTTCTGGACGAGTGGAGGTTTTCAATGACAATCAGTGGGGAACAGTGTGCGATAACGGCTGGGATTATTCAGATGCTGCAGTGATATGTAAAGAAATGGGCTGTGGGGATGTTTTCGAGTTAAGGATCGGTGGCTTTTTTGGGCAGGGATCAGGATCGGTATGGCTGAGTGATGTACAGTGTTCTAACACCGAAACGACTCTGAGACACTGTAATTTACAGGGATGGGGACAAAACTCATGTGGACATGAGAAGGATGCTGCAGTCGCCTGTCAACGTGAGTATAAAATCTTTTACACACAGCATTAAGGGTGATGTCATTTGTGGCATGCAGTTGATTACCACATAAAAAATATTTTTACTCCTTCCTTAGTTTATAGCACATCAAGCATATATTTTTGTTGCTTATATGTCAAGCACTCACATGAATTATTCAGTTAAAAAAAAATAATAATAATAATACCAACATAATTCCAGTGGATATAATTTGGTTCATTTACATCATGCCACAAATGCTGTGCATAGAAATTTTGTTGTAAAAAATAATCCAGAATATTTCTTGACTCACAAGTCTTATTTTATATGAAACTGGATCAGATCTAATCCACTGACAACAGCTCTCATTATATTGTTATTCAGGAAAAGTTAAGCTGGAAAATGGCTTCAATGCTTGTTCTGGAAGAGTGGAGATTTTCAATAATAGCTGGGGACACAATCAGTGGGGAACAGTGTGCGATAACGGCTGGGATCTATCAGATGCTGCAGTGGTGTGTAGGGAGATGGGATGTGGAGATGCTATAGAGGCAAAGAGTGCTGCTTATTTTGGACACGGTGGGGGTATAGTATGGTTGGATAATCTCAACTGCATTGGAAATGAGCTCACCCTCACTGCCTGTGAGTCCAACAGAATAGAATCTTACTATTTGCATTCCAAGGATGCTGGAGTCATCTGTCAGTGTAAGTTGCTCCATGTAAGAATTTTGAAAAGAAAATATTGTCAATGAATAGTAGTCGACCCAAAAATGAAAAACTTTGTCATCATTTAACCCCAGGCTGCTTAAGGTCCATTATTATTATTGAATTTGTAGAGAAAAACTAGAATAAAGATACTGTTCTGTATATAAATATGTTTTTAACAGATTTTTCTTTATCTTCATTCTGTCTGGCCATTAGCTCTTGTTAAGCTGGTGAATGGCACTAACTCTTGTTCTGGACGAGTTGAAGTTTTTTTTGATCGCCGGTGGGGAACAGTATGCGATGATGGCTGGGATCAGTCAGATGCTGCAGTGGTGTGTAGAGAACTGGGCTGTGGGGATGCTATAGAGGCAAAGAGTGGTGCTTATTTTGGACAAGGATCCGGACTTGTATGGCTAAGTGATTTACAGTGTGCCAGTTACTCTACTCTGAGAAACTGTAATTCAAAGGGATGGGGACAAAACAGCTGTGGACATGAGAAGGATGCTGGAGTCGCCTGTCAACGTGAGTACAAAACCTTGTACACAAAATTAACATTATGAACTTTATCATATTTTGTCCACTGGTAACACTCACATTTTTGTGGGCATTAGTTAACATCAGACTGGTGTATGGCATCACCTCTTGTTCTGGACGAGTGGAGGTTTTTCGTGACAGTCAGTGGGGAACTGTGTCTGATGATGGCTGGGATCTATCAGATGCTACAGTGGCGTGTAGACAGATGGGATGTGGAGATGCTATAGAGGCAAAAGGTGGTGCTTATTTTGGACAAGGTGTGGGACAAGTATTTATGGGCAGTATAAACTGTTTTGGAAATGAGACCATGCTTAGTGATTGTGAATCACGTAGATGGGGAATGTATGACCATTCAAAGGATGCTGGAGTCATCTGTGACCGTAAGTGCAATCCACATATTCTGCACTCTCTCTTTCATTTTTTTATGCATTACATCACTTGCTCACCAGTGGATCCTCTGCAGTGAATGGGTGCCGTCAGAATGAAAGTCCGAACAGCTGATAAAAACATCACAATAATACACAAGTAATCCACACCACTCCAGTTCATCAATTAACATCTTGTGAAATGAAAAGCTGCATGTCTGTAAAAAAACAAAAAACAAATCCATCATTAAAGTGTTAAACTGTTGCATCTGGCAAAATGTGAGTCCAGAATCCATAACAACACTTCCTCCAGTGAAAAAGTCCATCCCCTATTGTCCTCTCAAAATCCACCAACATATTTTGTTTAGAACTGTTTTCACTTGTAAATGATCCTTGGTCTGTGCATATTTCTCTACTGATTCAGAAGAGACTACTTTTTCACTTAAGAAAGCAGTATTATAGATGGAGGACTCGTATTTTAGACTGAAGCAGCGGTTTGTATTTAACAATGGATTTGTTTGTTATAAACATGCAGCTGTTTGTTTTTCAAGATGTTTATTGATGGACTGAAGTAGTGTGGATTACTTGTGGATTATTTGTGATGTTTTAACAGCTGTTTGGACTCTCATTCTGACGGCACCCATTCACTGCAGAGGATCCACTGGTAAGCAAGTGATATCTAAACTGGTTCTGACAAAGAACCAAACTCATCTACATCTTGGATGGCCTGAGGGCCATCATTTTTGGGTGAACTATTTCTTTAATGCAGCCATGTGTGAGACTTTGACCTATATAAAAAGAAATAATTAATAGTCACTGCTAATGGAGAAAACATCTTAAATATGTTTTTAAGTAGTTAATGTGTTTCTTTTACTTTGATTTATATGGCTGTTAGCTTCTCTCAGGCTCATTAATGGACATAACTCTTGTTCTGGAAGAGTGGAGGTTCTTTATAATGGAAAATGGGGAACAGTGTGCGATAATGGATGGGATCTAACAGATGCTGCAGCGGTGTGTAGAGAGATGGGCTGTGGGGATGTGATCGAGGCGAAGAGCGCTGCTCATTTTGGTCAGGGATCAGGGCCTGTATGGATAAGTGATTTACAGTGTTCTGACACTGACTCAAGACTAAGAGATTGTAAATCAAGTGGATGGGGAAGAGGCAGCTGTGAACATGAGAAAGATGCAGGAGTCATCTGTAAGGGTGAGAGCAAACCTTTTAACAGCATACGATGTAGTCAATATAGGACTGAAGTGTTTGTATATGTGCTTTATGGTCAACCTGTCATTATATATAAACTTTCTTCTTTTGTGTGAGCAATAGAAAACGTTAGGCTGGTCAGCAGCGCCGACCCCTGTTATGGACGAGTAGAAGTTCTTCGTGCCGGTCAGTGGGGAACAGTGTGTGATGATGGCTGGGATGCATCAGATGCTGCAGTGGTGTGTAAACAACTAGGCTGTGGGACAGTTTTGGAAATAAAGAGTGCTGCCTATTTTGGAGAGGGTTCAGGAACAGTTTGGATGAATAATGTAAATTGTTTTGGGAATGAGCCTACATTGATGAGCTGTTCACATAATGCAACTCCAAACAGATGTGGCCATGAGAAAGATGCTGGAGTCATTTGTGGATGTAAGTGCCGATGTTTTCATTTTAGTGAGTGAGGTAATGCAGCAATGCGTTTTATTCATGGAGAGATCGATGACTTTTGATTTCACACAGCTGTTAAAGTCATGTTGAGGGTTGAAGTGAAGGCTAACCTTGGAGTTGACCCAAATGCTGCTGGAATCATGAATAAACTTTCAGAGGAGGTGAGAGCAGTGGAAAGAGTGACATTGAGCTGTATCTTTTCACTACTTTTTGCTGTCATCTACTGGCTATTCATGTTACTGTTCTGTTCTCTGTATTTACATTCATTTGAATCTCATAGATTGGGAAGAAGCTACAAATAAATGAGGCTTTCTCACTGAAAACTCAGACCGATGGAAAAATCTTCCATAAGAGAATAGGAGCAGCACCCTGACAAATTGGTAAGACTTCAACATTATCTTTAAAACTAAAGTTTAAATCTTTAATTAATATTTTCCACAATAACAATCTACAATGCTGTTGGTTCCTCAGGTCATTTCTGAAGTACAGAGGAGAAAACAAGCAAACACTCCAGGGCATTGAATGCTACATCCTTCTTTCAGTCTGACCTTTTATAAATTAAATTAATAATTATCTTACATATTTTTCCACATATAACAGTGCTTTATATAATATCCTTGTACATTTGTTTTCCTAATGACAATGTAAGCCTAATATTTGTGTTTAGATGCTGACAGTGTTTTGATACTGATAAAGCATCTCTGTTTCACCATCTAACTTGGTAAATGTAAATGTAATATATATATGAAACTTGTATAGCCAATATTGTATATATATTTTCAATATAAACCTGTCTGGAGCTAAATTAATGCACATATAATAACAGTATGCTTAACAATAATTTCATTTAATCCAATTCCATTTACATACTATATATAGTTGCATAAAAAACATAAATAATGTGTGATTGAAGAATAATATCTGTATTTTAGTCTTGTTTTACAGAAAAAAAAAATACTTATGCTTAAAAATTCATGTTGTGACTACTGTTACCTTATTAATGTAGATATAGTACTATTTTACCATATGTAGGTAATTGCTTAGTTTTTGAAACAAAAATGAATCTTTCCACCCATGACATAAAAGCATCTGGGCTTGTGGTTGGTGAGCCGGTTTCTCATTTGTCAAAAAGAAACAGCCAAAATATTTTCAGAAAAGTTTTGTAAACCATTTGCTATGGGTAATGAACTGAGACAGACACGTGCATGTATTTAGTAGGAAAAACAACAGTTCAAAAACAGGGTGAAGGCCCAACAGTGCATAATAAAATAAAACCAAATTTTAATTTAAGACATGGAATGGCTTCAGAATGCATGGAATGAAGCACTGAAGTCTTATTATGGTACTTTTTGGTCCTAAAGAATCCAGGATCATTTGTGGAAGGTAAATATTCAAAAGGTTCACAGTTTGCATCCTGTTAATGGGTCCTGTCAGAGTAATTAGGGAGGAAAAACTCATTTTAACAACCAAACAAAATGGAAAAAATGAACAGCCTTCTCTTTAGTGCCATTGTTATTTGTTTGCAAGAGCAAAAGTTTGAGCAGGATTCAACTTTTTGGGAATACTAAACAGTTCGGCCAGTTCCAAACAATGACAATGACCTTGATTGGTGCCCCTTAAAACCCAGCTTTATGAATGACAAAAACAAGTTGAGAATGATAAAATCTGAGAGACAGAGAACTATAATTATTGTGATCAATACCTTATAGTTTCTTTTATGTCTAAATCTTTTATGTCTGATGCCTTGCATGGGTCAGAGGCTTCCTTCTAAAGTGCAGTTTGCTGACTTTTACACCAGTTGCTGCATATGTGCTGCAAATTACCCTGAAAAGGTGTGTTTGTCAGGGTCATCTGTAGGGAGGAGTCAGGTGGTGGAGGATGTACCTCTAGATAAATGGACTATAAATCTCCAACATACAAACTTATATTTCAGATTCAGAAGGAAGACAGCCGCATCCATGGGACACTTCAAAAGGTTTAAACCCCTTAGTCATATTTTGAATTTTTTGTATTTATTTTACTATTACTATTTGTCTGCTACATTAATAAATATAAATGTTTATTCATTTGTTCTAATGATTGCTTCTAAGGTATGATTCTCTCTAAAAAAAAATATTTAATGTATACAAAGAATTAGAAAATGGTATTGATTTGTAGTATCTTTATAAGTAGGCTAAATTTAAACATAGAGGTAATAAGTACATTTTGACACTTTTGACAGTCTTCTCAATGGCAAAAAGTGGTCCATTTCGTTGGATTTATTTATATTTATGGCTTTATAAGGAAGTTTAAATAAGAAACTTTGGTAACACGTTACCTAAGCCTCGTATTCATAATGTACGTTATAATGCATGATATCTTTTCATAAATTATTGTAACCAAAGTTAAAGTAACATTTGCGGGTTCCTTGTTACTTCTAAAACTGGATATGTGACATCTGTTTTAATAAAATTACTTTCTAAAGGTGTAACATAAGTATTATAATGTATTATTAATGTGGTTTTAATTATTTAAAATCATACAATACATTAGAAGGTGCATTACAAGTCATATTTAATGCATTAAAAAGGTTTTGTAATGCATTATATACAAAGGCTTTAAGTCTTTTATAATTGATTATTCATATAAATCGGCTGTTCTCAATTACTCTGACATCTTTCAGTGTTATCATTTTTCTTAGTTTCTTCACAGCAGAGCTGCTGTGTAGGCCTACCACATGACTCATCTTTCTTCAAAGTAAGAGCTTATTTTAATTTTGATTAACTTATTTTCGCCCTACATACAGCATGATATACTCTTCATGATCTACTGTTTCTTAAAGTTTTTTCTCTCATGACAAGCAGTTCTGGGAAATTCCACGTCAGACGAAGCTTCTTCAGTCAGACTAGTTGACGGCAGCAGCTCCTGTTCAGGAAGAGTACAGGTTCTCCACAACGGAATATGGGGAACGGTGTGTTACGATGGCTGGGATTTGTTAGACGGTAATGTCGTGTGTAGTGAATTGGGCTGTGGAGAAGCGAAAGAGGTGAAGTTAGCAGAATATTTTGGGAAGAGCCCAGAACAAATATGGATGACTAAGGTGAAATGTTTTGGAAACGAGTCCTCACTGACAGAATGTCCAATGGGTGGAGAGGACAAATCGGGTCAAAACGTGTGCCTACACGACTTGTATGCTGGAGTCATCTGTCAGCGTGAGTACAAAACCTTTTACAGAATATTTAACTACATATCATGTGCTCAAAGTTGTCATGTTGTTTCTTATTAATGTGTCTTATCAACCAGAACCAGGCTGGTGAGTGGCATCAACTCTTGTTCTGGACGAGTGGAGGTTCTTTATAATGGAACGTGGGGAACAGTGTGTGATGATGGCTGGGATCTGTCTCAAGCTGCAGTGGTGTGTAGAGAGGTGGGCTGTGGGGATGTTATTGAGGCAAAGAGTTTTGCTTATTTTGGAGAAGGTTTAGGACAAATATGGATGGATGATGTAAACTGCTCTGCAAATGAGTATGCATTGAGCAAATGTGAATACCGTGAATGGGGAGTGCATGACTGCGATCATTCAGAGGATGCTGGAGTCTTCTGTCAGTGTAAGTGAACTATTGCAAGAAATGATTTTTATGAGAGTTTGTTTCCGCCATGGGCTACAAAATGGCAACTTTTTGTCTCACAAGTCTGACTTTGTATTCCTTGCAATTCTGAGGAAAAAGAATTGAGAGACAGAAACCCCCAGTTCTGAGAAAAAAAGTCAAAATTCATAGAAAAAAAAATTCAAGGTGTATATTCAGAATTCTGAGAAAAGGGTCAGAATTATGAGATATAAATGCAGGATAGATGTAAACTCAAAATTCTGAGAAAAAGTCAGAACTGTCATATAAAAACGGAGAATTGCAAGATATAAACTAGCAATTGTGAGAGAAATTAATTATGAGGAAAAAGTAGCAATCTTTTTTTTTTTTTTTTTTGTATTTCGTGGCCGAAATAACAATTATGGGATGTAGACTCAGAATTCAGAGAAAAAAGTCAGAATTGTGAGATATTTCGAGAAATAAGGTCAGAATTTTTTTCTATGATTGCAACTTTATATCTCGCTACTCTGAGAAAAAAAAAGGTCAGAATTGTGAGATGTAAACTCAAAAAAAGTAAGAAAAAGTAAGAATGAAAACAAAAGTCTGAATTCTATCTTTTTTTTTTTTTTTTTATTCCGTGGCAGAAATGAACATTCATAGCTTTTTGTACTGTATTTATAATTGGAATTTTAAAGTAAAAAACAATCAATATGAATGTAATGGCTTGCCGTTTCTTTTGTTTTCTTCTGCAAGCATGGTGATCAGCTGTTATGAGGCTGGTAGAAGGCATTGATGCTTGTTCTGGAAGAGTGGAAGTTCTCCATGATGGAAAATGGGGAACCGTGTGTGATGATGACTGGGGTGGATCAGATGGAGCAGTGGTATGTAAAGAGATGGGCTGTGGGAACATTAAAGCATTAACATATGGTGCTTATTTTGGAGCTACATCAGGACAAATATGGATGGACAATGTAAAATGCACTGGAGAAGAGGCAGCTCTGAGCACCTGTGCATTTCAGGGATGGGGAACACATAACTGTCTTTTTGCCACGCATGCTGGTGTCATGTGTGGCCGTGAGTTGCAAATTATCAATTCAAGTTAAAATTAAAACAAAATTGTGTCATTATTTGCTCATACATTTGAGAAGTTTCTTTTCAATGAAGGTGTCATACATGTGAGTGACTAAAGACAGAATATGTTTTTGCACTTATTCCTTTGACAGATTATACATTCTCAGGTGCAATGATATACAAAGATAAAGATCTGTATATAAAGATCTGAAAAGCTCTTATGAGCGAAAAAAAAAAAAAAAAAAAAAAAATATATATATATATATATATATATATATATATATACTGTATGTATGTGTATGTATATATACACTATATATATTTTTAAAAAAAATGTTTTTTTAAATAATTATGTACAGTGCAAATCTATATTTCATTATATAAATTCTAAATAAGTAAATAAAAATCATATTGACGCTTTGCTCGTTTTATAAATTGTTTATCCTGCATGCTTGAAGAAACAGCCTAAAAACTAAACTAAAATAATATTATTTTATGTAACACATTTTCATGAGTAAAAAACTTTATGCAAGAATAAATGGAATATTTGTTTTTGCACAACATATTCTCCAAAAACATTAATGCACATTCTCAGATGCACTGATATGTATGCTAAAAGAAAGATCTGAAAAGGTTTTGCTGGATACCAAATCAATAAATTAAGTAGACTAAGCTATTTTAGTAGTTTTTTTTTTAATTGCTTTATTGTCATAAATGTGTTTGCATGCAATATTACCAAAGCACTGTTCACAAAACAAGTAATGACAAGAAATATAAATATACAGATTAACGACAACAAATAACCATTATATAAGATATTTATAATAAAACATATACTGTATTTTATATCTTTTAATTTTAGCAAAATATTTAATTGTTTTTCATGTTTTTGTTCTTTTGATCGGTGTGGCCATTAGTCCCCGTCAGGCTGGTGCATGGTGATAGTATTTGTTCTGGACGAGTGGAGGTTCTTCATGACGGTCAGTGGGGAACCGTGTCTGACGATGACTGGAATCTAACAGATGCTGCAGTGGTTTGCAGAGAACTGGGCTGTGGGGATGCTATAGAGGCAAAAGGTGGTGTTTATTTTGGACAGGGATCTGGTCCAGTATGGATGGATTCTGTTGACTGCGTTGGAAATTAGTCTTCACTCATACAGTGTAACATAAATCACTGGCAGCACTACAATCTTGATCACCTGCATGATGCTGGAGTCTTTTGTAGTGGTGAGTCCCAATCAAATTTTAATATTAAAATATTCATATAAAACATCTTGTAGTAATTGCTGTAAATTCTAAAGCTAATGTGTTTTTGTGTTTTAAATCATTAAATGTAGTGCAAATCTATATTGCCAAGGAATAAAAATTATAATGATTGTTGAGATTTTGCGCTTACTTCCTATAAATTGTTTATAATTTATTTTACACTTGAATTGTATGCTTGAGAATATTAAAGTAATATTATTTTATATAATATTTTAATATTATAGAATGTATTTAATGTAATATATTACAAATATAAAATAATAAATATATCAAATAATTGGAATGATTTATTATATAGATGTGTATATATATATAGATATAAATATTTAATTTTACATCTTCGACACTGCTCTATAGTCCTATTCCACATCTGGAGAGCCTGTCCAGGGCTCAGACACAAGTGTTACAGTCCTGTTGAGGATTGAGGTGCAGACCGACCCCATGTTCGACCCAAATGATCCCAGAACCATGAGTAAACTCTCAGAGGAGGTGAGCAGTGGCAAGAGTAACAATGAGCTGCATTTTTCTGCAAAAATCTTCTGGCTGTTGATGTTACTATTGATTCTCTGTATTTACATTAATTTGCATCTCATAGATGGAAAAGAAGCTGCACATTAGCAGACCTTTCTCACTGACTTGGAAAACTCAGAAAGATGGAAAAGTCTTCCAGGAAGTTTCCCAGAAAAAGAAGGCTGCAAGAAAATGTAATTGACATGCTGGATAATTTATTGTTATTTTAATGAAATTGTAATTGTAATGAGATGTTTTATTTCAAATTTACAATATTTGTAAAAGAAAACAAATACAGCGCCCTAATTTATTTATTCCAGCTGTTTAAAAAGTAAATGAAAATTAAGATTTGAATCCCCTATTAAATAAATAAAATATAATACCGTGATGGAAAATCATTTTAATATATAATACATATACTTAATTATTTTTGAACATTTACATGTTATAAAATGTTGGTATTAATTAATTTTACCAGTGTAGTTGAAAGTGTCCCATTGGTAAATTCACCCAAGGTATGTAATTGGCAATACTGAATGTGATTAAAAAAACAAGTTAAGTAATTAAGTCATTAAAATGTCAAAGGATGTCAGCCTTATGTGTTGTATATTTTTTATAATCATGTCTCACTTGTACATTTTAACAGCTATAATAATGAACAGCTTTCCACCCATCTAAATATATATATATATATATATAACTTATAAAGTATAATTTCCTTTTTTTAAAACCGTTTAGAGGATTGACAGTCCCAGTCACTATGTATTTGTTCCTTTGCAATTTCTATATTTACAAATAAAAATGAATACTCCTTTTTTCAGTCAGTGATATTTTAGATTATTCTAACATTATGTCCTGTTCTAGAGGGACATCATTTTTAATCAAAAATAAATTAAAGGCTTTATTTTGGCTTGGGTAGAAAAAAAATCGTGTAATAAAAATAAGTTCTTCTAATTCAGAAGCTTCTTCTAATTCAGTTCTTCTACAACAGTTTAGAAGTATATCTATTAGGTTATATATTCATTATGCTGCCGTGTTTTTTTACTTAGCTTAGAGATCTAAGATATTATTTCTACTAAAAGGCGATGTTTTTCTTGTTTCGTAGGATAAATGTTAAAATATTACTTTCCATCCGCACCACAAGGCGGCACAAGCGGGTTTGTCATTCAGTCTGACTTCCTCGGCTGCTTGATGACAGTCACAACAACAACACGTGCAGATTATTTAGGTTTTAAAAATGTCACTTTAACAGCACATATTTCAGCTCAACTGCAAACAAAACTGACATACAGTCTGATAAAATGCTGGAAACGAGTGTCACGCGACTCACCTGTAAGTAACTTTATAAAAGACTTTGAAAGTCTGAAAGTGTTTAAGTTTCTATATGTGTATGCAAGATATGCCTCAAAAGATGAATTTTGATTAGGTCTTTAACCTAAAATTATTATTTTTTTATGTTTGTTTTTGGACTGCTAGCAATGTATTCAGACAAATCTTCCATGAAGGTTTATCACAAGACTTTTTTTATGCTGCTTTCCTGCTGAACCTGTCAGACCTTCAGAATAAATAACAAATGAATCAGTTGTTGCGTTATCTTTATAATCTTTAAATGGAAGTTATATATTTTAAAACTGAAGAAGGAATCTTGCTGTTTGTCTGTTTTGCAGTTGTAGTTCAACTGTAAGTAATAGTCTAAATATCTCTGGCTTATTAACAGTGTGCTTTTGTTTTTTTTTAATATCTATGATTTAGTGATTCTAGACCACCTTGCAGCTTTACAAGTTTGGATAAAAGTTCTTGTTGAAGCAATTATGTATTAAATCGTTTTGAAACCCAGTGTGTGTAAACTGGGGAGAAAAGCAGACTGAACTAAAAGATTATTAAAGGTACAGCATTGCTTAAAGCTGCAGTCCGTAACTTTTTTTGGTTAAAAATGATCCGAAATCAATATTTGAGAAAGTACATAACCAGCCAGTGTTCAAAACTATCGCCTTACTTTAGCTCGATTCACAATGGTTATCTTATAATAATGTTTTAATTTGAGTGGCACGGGTAGGTTTTCGCGGGAAATTCGAGCATGGCACTGCGTCATTACGTCACATCTGTAAACATGAAGAAGTTGTCCCGGCTACTAGGCTCTGGCACGTGAGGATCCTGCAGGTGGAGGATCATTTATAGCCTTTTCTCACAGCAGCTCGAATAATTAAACTTATCATTTTGATGGCGGATTGTAATCCAGAAAGGATTATGTGTTTATGAAACACATGTGAATGAAATTAAATTATATTCCAGTTTTAAATGTGGTTCTGATTACAGATAGCCAATGTGGTATTACACAAGTTTTTGTATTTTAAATAGAACCAGTTTGAAGAAGATTAATTTGCTTTTTGGATTAAAAGAATTTCTTAATATGAAATTTGAATGGTATGACAATTAGATATTAGACTGTACATAAATTGAAATCTACACGCTAATACTATACTCATAGTCACGCAATGCTGATGTTGTTAACATTAATAATTAGAGAACAAAGTATAATAATAATACTTTGCACAGTTAGATGTGATATGAGTTAACTGATCTTTAGATTTAATCACTGTTGGTAGCGCGATTTATTGTAATGTTTTTTTTTTTCCTCAGTTGGGCAGAACAAACGTGGCAGACTTGTTACTTACTTGTTCAGATGGCAGTATACGGTGAAAATTCTGATTTGGGTCATATATATTCCAAGACATAGACAGTAAATATCCACACCGGTGCAGTGACTGACAACTACACATTCACCTCAAAACATTAGATTCATCCGCGCTGGAGCAGTGCTGGAGCACCGGATCACAACCCCGCGCACTGAAGATCATTCCGCTAGAAACTGCAATTCCAGGTTTTCAAACATAGAGGGCGACAAAGAGGTAAAAGTTACGGACTGCAGCTTTAAGTATAATATACTCTGCAATATTTTTACGCAGTTTAGTAATTCAATTTATGTTCTTTAATTTATTTTTAGATTTTTTTAGATATGCAATAGGCCTATGTCTAATATTGTCTTGATTTCTGTCTTGACTGAACAGAATAAGTGATGTGTTGTGGATTGTAAAGCAGAGCTCTGGGACGTGTGGACAGTGACTGTAATGATGGACAGGTGATGTATCTACTGTGTGAATGTGTTCTAGTGCACTAAACATGTAGGTTACCATCATTTTCTTTTTGAAGGGCCTCTCGTTTGAAAAGCTAATGATGGTAACCTAAGTAGGTGGGGAAGGGATGGGGGATGATAACTTTTATGCAGCTTTATTTTTATTTTCCAGTCTGGACAAAAACATAACCACTGCTGGTCACGGTGCCAGAAGCTCCAGGGGGAGACCGTATTGGTATCCCCCTTCTTTGGGCGCGCCTTCACACACACTCCACCATTCACTCATATCACAGAGACCTGGCTGGGATCGAACCAGCAACCTCTGAACCCGTGAGGCAGCACCCTTACCTGTGAGCCACAGGAGCATGTGAAGGAACTTATATTTGACCGCTGACCTGTGAATTCTCAATAAAGAAGTTAAAGCAAGCTGTGTATGTGGTTTAATGAGGTGGGCTTTGAACCCATGTCTTCATCACAGGCTTATTCTCCAACAGTGTGTTTATCCACTAGACCATCGTGGATTTCATATTGTGGCATGGTATTTGAGTGACTTTGTTGGATGAGATCGATTTAAATGAAGCAATAGTGGGATTTGAACTCCAATCTCCTCGATTAAAACATAAAGCTTTATCTCTTGAGCAGGCCTTAATTGAGAGATTTGTTCTAAATTATGAATAATAATTCTAGGGTTTGAACCAGGACTTTAACGTTTGAGATTGAAGCCTTTAACCACTGAGCCACGATGCTACAGTGGTGTTGTTTTTATGGTCATTTAGTTTTTAAGTGTATCTTAATGTAGGTTTAGGATGAGTAAAAGACATTCAGTGCATCTGTGGGATTTGAACAACGGCATTGCAGCTTCATGAGTCAAAGTCTCAGGTTTAACCACTGTACTTCAGGTAAAACATGGTTTTTATCTTGTTGTAAATTGAACCTCACTTTAAGTGACACAAGTAACACTAAACTTAATGAATTTGAACCAGTACTTTAATAGCCAAAGGCTATCTCTGTTTTCATCTTCTGTACCACAGGGACTGTTGGAAACGACGTTGTTTTTGTTTGTTTGTTTGTTTGTTTTTTCTACATTAGCATTTATATGAGTTTAATTTTTTGTAGTTTAAACTCAGAGACTTTGTTTTTTTTTTAAGTAATAAAAGGATTAAGGTTGTCACCATCATTGCAAAAATAAAAAAATACTCAATTACAGTCCTTGTTCGTCACAAGCATTGTGAATTTAAAATACAGAACTGTTATTATCTAGATAAACTAAAACACTTTTAAATTATTATTGAAAACATTTTACTTTAATGAAAATTATTTCAAATTTTAATGTTATTGCCCTCTTTCGTGGTGATTTTTGTCACTCGCACCACTATAAAACTAGTCTAATAACTTGTATGCACTATGCTTCTCAAAGAGGGTGAGAGCAGAAGAACATGCTTCTAATGCATTGCAATATCAACAGCCAATCAGAACTATTCCCACAATCTGCATACCCTTCCTTTCAAAGAGAGGCACTCATACCACTGAGTCTCTGGAAATTACACACTCTCACTTTTTTTTTGGCGTTTTGTCTTTTTTATTCATTCAAAATAAGTGAAACTAAAGCATCTTTCCACTGCAATGGTGAGATTTGAAGCAGGAGTTTTGTCTTAATCATTTTAAAGCACACAAGATTTGAACCAGGATTCTCCACAGAAGGGTGACACACATCTCTAAAGCCTGCAAAAAAAAACCAAAAAAAAAAAACCTGCAGGTCACTGAGACACTGATCTTCATGTAATCTTGGTTTGTCAACTAGTTAGTCTCTGTAACTACCAAACATCCTCAAAGCCCTGAGAGAGTCTCAGGAACTCTTGACTGAAGCTCTTCTCATCTGCTCTGAGACTCAAGACATTTGATCAGCCGTGAAGCTCATTTATTTAAGATCAGTCATAGTAACTTTTTAATTTTGAACTGATTTATGATTTATTCATTCAAGAGTAATTTAAAAGAGACACACCAGAACATCCAATGAACTCAGACAGACATATTTTACATTATTTTTATGTTTCACATCTTTAACTTACATATAACTGTTACTTAGCAAAGAAAGGGTCATTTCTTTTAGACACCATTTATGATTGTTTCACGCCCTCCTGTGGTGAAAGTGTTTATTATACTTCCGCGACTTGAATCCTTGAATTACATTACTTTATATTTAAAGTTAAATTAAGTTATTGATTATCCTGTGCAGCAACAAAACATCTGAAAAACATCTCTCTTTTTTTTGGATAAATATATTCTTAAATCTGTAAACAGAATACTGTAAAATATCTTAATATTAATTTTTTTTTAAACTTTGCGTGGATTACATAATTATACATGCATTTTAAAACGTGAATCAAAGGAACGTGTGAATCAAAGTATGTGGTGAATGGAGTGAATTGCACTGATTCGATTTACAAGCATAAAAAAACGTCTTAGGAAAACCATTAATTATATTATTTTGCAAGCTTCAGAATTACTTAATTTATTATTGGCAACATGATGTCTGGAAAACATTTTTTTTTAATTTTTTTTTAAAGAATATATTCTAAAATAAAAAACATTTAAAGTCCATGTAAAGTCAATATTAAATGTGTGTTCTGAGTTTGTCGCACCACAGAAAAATGTGTTATTAACCACCGAGCCAAATTTGAATGCTAAAAAAAGCCGCCAAGTAAATAAAATAAGGTATCAAAATCATGAAAAAATAAACAGTATTCTCTGCTCTCAAACGCTGGGGGCGTGTCCGCTGGCGGCGCTGAAACCACGCCCACTCGCGGCAAAGCTGCCTTCTCTCTCAACTGTCTTCCTCTAGCAGCTTAATTTAAATAAGTAGACCGAGCTCAGTTGTTTTGTAAATTATTGCAACCACGTATTAACGTGACAAAGGCATAGCTAGCTAGCAAACTGTAGACTGTAGTAACTAACGGTAATAACAGTAACTCGCTATTGAGCGGACGAACTGATGCTTATGCGCTCTAGTTATTAGCTGTGTTCAACTTGAAGCAGCGCTGCGCAGAACGATCAGTGTTTGACATCAAAGCACCGCGAGAGCGATTCGAAAGCATCAGGAGCGTCTGCTCTCTATAGCTCTCACTGTACTTTGATGTCAGACTGCGATCGGTCTGTGCAGTCAGTGCTGCTTCAAGTCGAACACAGCTCTTATAGTGTTGCAAAAATTCCTGATCACGAAAATAGTGAAAAACTGTTTAACTGTATAACTCCACCAGTAAGCACTATATAGTTCACAGTCTTTGTAACATGTTTCAGCAATGCATTTCTAACATTTATAATGTGTTTACAAACAATTCTCAGAACTGACTTTACACAGACTTTAATATTAACTTCAATTAAAAATAGTCTTTTATGGATCAACTGAGCGGCGCATGAATTACATTACGTTGTTTTTTTTCTAGGACTATAAATCGAGGCAAAAGGTAATTATTTTAAATTAATTTAATATCATATAAATTTGCCAAATCACCTCTTTTGATCAGCAGACATATATGCTTAGATCTTTAATATTCAAAAATGGAGTCTGTTTTTTTACAGTCTATGGCTAAAACGCAACTGAACGCCCTCCTGTGGTAAAATATGTCAATTACATCAGAGCTCCTCCCGTAAAGGGAGACTCTCAACTTTAGCTAAAAATGCGCAATAGGAAGATGCTATTTTAATGGAAACAGCTCGGCACATCATAAATTAACTGCCTGAGTGCTAATTTTAAACACGTTTGCATGACATAGTCAAGTGTCCTCTTCAAGGAAATCGCTGCGACAAGGTTATTATGACCTTTATCTCTTCTCCGATTGTCATACAGTTTTTTTATTTTTTTTATTTTATTTTTATTTTTTTGCTGTTGTTGTTCCTCCTGAGCCGGCTGCCCTCCTGTGGTGAATTGAGTGAATTACATTGACTCGAGATACAGCAGTATATTAAAAAGTCACATGAAAACCTTTAATTATTTTGGAAGCTTCAAAATTACTTAAATGGATCTTTTTTTTTTTTTTTTTAATTGCAGATTTTAGAACAAAGAACATGCAAGGGCAATAACATTTAAATTAAATCAAAACAAATACTATAAAGAAAATTAAATAGGAAAAGCAATAAGAAAATCACATCTGTAAACAAATACAAATAATTACAAATTATCCAAAAAATAGATTTAAGGTTTCAAAGTAATTTACAGTTGTTGTTTTTTGTTTGTTTGTTTGTTTGTTTTTTTGCTTTGTTATTTCTTGTTTCTTTTAACGTATACAGGTAGTGACTTATTTCTATTTTAAAATGAGTAAAATTAGGTTTTTTCACTGCCCATTTACATTTGTGAATAAAGAATTTTCCATATATAATGAGTAAATTCAAAATATACCATATATATATATATATATATATATATATATATATATATATATATGTATGTATCAACAGTATACTCATAAAAAATAAAACATCCTTTTCTTTGAGTTGCAATTCAATATTAGTACTTTGTTTAACAAATAAAAAAAAGCAAAAACAAATCACAACAAAATAATTTTATACAATCATAAAATAAATGGACAAAGCTCTCATTTTCTTCTTTACAGAAAACACACTTTGAGTCATTGTCTTTACAAAACTTTGCAATTAACTGTTTTACAGAATAAATACGATGAACTATCTTGTATGATACTTCTCTTATTTTATTTGTGATACAAAAATGTCTGGAGATCTTAAAGGTCTCTTTCCAGTTGACATCTTGAAATTGTGATCTCCAAAAACCAACAGCTAAAAGAACACTGGAAATTTGGCAAATTGTTCTAAGATAATTATTATTACATTTTTGTTCTTTTATATTTATACCTTCCAGTTTAAGACTGAAATCTAAATTTGGTTTTTCATCTATATCATTTCCTAATAATTTCCTAAGTTCTGAAGGAATTACATTAATTAGCACAATATACTCCTTCACAGGTATATAAAATGAAAATGACTTATTATTGGCAACAAGATATCTGGAAAACAACTTTTTTTTTTTTTGAAGAAATATATATTTTAAAAAAGTCATTTAATGTTACTTTTAATAATAATAATTTAAAAAGTCTTTGTATGGATCAACTGAGCAGTGCATGAATTACATTGATGTTATTTTTCATGGGACTGTAATTCATGCCAAAAGATAATTATTTTGAATTGATATTGTATTTGTATTTGAATACATCGTATAAATTATTTATTACCCTTTGATTTTGCAGATGTTGATTAACCTTACAAATATATTCTTAGATCTGCAATATTTATTTAAAAAAAAAAATAGTTAGCCAATAAGTTAGCCCTCCTGTAGTGAGTTAAGTGAATTACATCGATGTGTTTGTTTTCTATTGCTATAACTCGAGGCAGAGGAAAATCTTGAATTATAATATTCTGCATAGATTCCTTAATAAATTCTTGATTATTATATGCAGCAACAAACCATCTGGCAAACATTTATTTTATAAGAAATATTTTCATAAATCTGTACACTAAATGTCCTTTGACCTTTAATATTAATTTAATTTTTTTATAAACATGCGAATCTTAACCAAACGCCCTCCTGTGGTGAATTGTGTGAATTACATTACTGCTATTTATTGCGGTCATACCATACACTGTAAAAAAAAAAAAAAAAGGGTCATACTCATAACTCGAGCCGGAGTTGGCATTGTTTTATATATATATATATATATATATATATATATATATATATAGGTTTAATATCATTTAATAAATTGTTGATTATCCTGTGATTTACTAGATGTTGATTACATTTGCTAAATCATCTCTTTTGATTAGTAGAAAAATATTCTTAAATCTGTAAATTACAAAAGTATTCTTAGATCTGTAAATTACAAAAGCAGTCAGCGAAATGCAAAATTAACGCCCTCCTGTGGTGAAATGTGTGAATTACATCAGAGCTCCTCCCGTAGAGGGAGACTCCCAACTTTAGCTAAAAATGCGTAATGCGTAAATCAATGGAGGAGATGACTGAATACGCTGTTTAAACAACTCGGCACATCATAAATTATCTGCCTGAGTGCTAATTTTCAACACGTTTGTATGACATAGTCAACTGTAAGCTAGAGTCCCAGCTAAATAAATAAACTGTACCTTTTAGCTCTTCCCCGATTGTAATACGGTTTTTCGCTGTTGTTGTTCCTCCTGAGCCGTCTGGTTTGATTCCTATATGAATAAAAGTATTTATCCAATCTAAACTCGTTTCTGTTTATTCTAAAATGAAGAAGTATGTGTTTATTTCACGCGAGAACTGTTACTTTTCTCAGCGCATCGTCAGAATGGACCAATCACAGTCATTTGTAATTACTACATATATAATTACTTCTATAATATAATCATTTTACAAAAATACCCAACTATATTTTAGTATGTTTGCCAGATATATATCCTTATACATCCTCCAACAGATTTGAATAATTATAAGTTTTTGTGTGCAAATTTATTCAATAAAACAAAAACTTTATTAATTAAAAAACTAATATTTCTTATTTCTTATATATTGGTTATTATTTTATTTAACTTTTTCTTTCTTTCTAGTTATTAGAATATTCAGGAAGGCTCCTGTTTCTCAGTTCATGAATATCACTCCAAAGTCTTACTATATGATCAGACATCAGGTTATTCTTAAATGCACTGAAACAGTGCAGGTTCATGTTGGGGGTCACAGCAAAAAAAGATCCCAGTCCAACCTGAAAAGCCAGCTGGTGGATGAGTCCCATGTAAAAGCTCCCATGACCCATCACTAGGACAACCCTAGATAAACAACAGCACACAACAAAAGACCTCATAAACGAGGAACACATTGGAGAGGAACGGCAGCTTTTGGATAGAATTCCTGTTTAAGCTGATTGCAAAATGAGTTTAAAATCTAGGAAAGCATTTTCACATGCGTTGACAAGGGTCAGTTCACAGTTTTTCTGAAACAAACGGGTATTTTTTTTTTTTTGCAGAGTGTATTCAAGCGTCTATTGTGTTAAGCGGAAGGCACTAAAAAATGGTAAGAAATTTTTAACTTCTATTCACTTTTCATTTTCATAAAAGCCGGAAAGAGAAACATCTGGTTGAAATCTGAGAAGATTTCTTGCATACATTCCCAAAATCCATACACTTTATAGCCTTCAGGTACCAAAAAGTCAAGATCTCAAAGTGCCAAGCCTGCAGCAAAGAGCAAAAAAAAGCGTTCTTCCAAGAGGTCTGTCAGTGCCAAATCCACAAAGACAGATGTGGATATTCTGAGTCCAGCTGCTATGGAGAACGTCTACTACATCTCCCATAATGCAGTGGACTGCTTGGAGTTCAGAGGATTTGGCTGGACTGGAGCCACCAAGAAGAAAGGAAAAAAGGGCAAAAAACAAAAGAGCAAAAAATGAAATGTAGTTTTGTGCCAATTAAACTACCTGTAAATATAATCAACACATATTTTATTTATTTGATTATTTCACTTCTTTCAATGGCCATTTGTTGCATTATAAAGTAGCCAATTTTGTTAATTTTAGCCAAAAATGGATTTGCAAAATGTTGCATTTATCTCAGCTGACTCTTTATTTTTGATTTATTTATCCCATCATATAAATCTTGTTACAACCCAATAAATGTTGAAACCTTCCAACTGGCTTTCTGGAGCTCTATATAAGGTGATAAACTTAAATGCAGAGGTTTTGGAATTAAAAACTAAAAAAAGTTTGGAAGGAAAACAATAATTTTGGCATGCTAGTGTACCAGAAAAACACCAGAGGGCAGTGCAGAACATATGTTTATTACTTTGTCAAGTAAGAGATCCGGTGTTGTGCCCAATTCTGACCCCCACCAGATTACTACCCCCCTAGTATTGGTAGGTTTAGGGTTAGGTGTGGGGGAGGGGTTAGGATTAGGCAATCAGGTAGCGATTTCAACGAAAGGGGGTAATAATTTGGCAGGGGTCGAAAATGGGCACAACACCGGCTCTCTTAAAATAAAAAATGATCTCCACCATTCAGTCAATTAGTTATCAACTTTATTGATAATTTACTACAGTAGGTGTTACTCTCTCCAGACACCCATATGGGTACATAAAATAAGTCACGTAAAACGTTACAAAAGAATGCCAGAAGCTTACAAGTACATTCAAAGAGGCAAATGAACATTAGTCGAAATACCAAAGAAATTAAAAACAGCCGCTAGTGCAATTTATTTTTCCACTCAACGTATGCATGACCTGTAACAGTTGAGAGTGCTTGACTAATGCTGGGCTTTGTTAGAAGTTTATCAGAGCGATTTTCCAAACACGTAAACGCTCACACACACCTTCACAAACACGGATAAATACAGAGCAGAAGACAGGCTGCAGCTGCAATGGCAGCTCACACGATGTCCCGGGTTCGTCGGATGGCACAGCACAGCAGCATGCTGAAGATCATGCCGAAGATCTGCCCATGAAAGAGACACGGTTAATATCTGACAGCAGTGTGACCCCTCGGCTACAAGCTCTGGAGCGTCAAAGCTTTTTAGGTGAAAATGCACTGAATCATATGCATGAGTATCTCCTCACCATGACCACACCAATGCCAATCCCAACTCCTCCAATCACGTGAAGCCTAGAGGTGAAGATCTCCTTAATAGCTTCTGGGCAGCTCTGGAGTAGAAACACAAGAGGTAACAATGGTACACGGGAAACACACATTTAACTGAAGAGATTTTGCTTTAAAAGATTCATTATTCAGTTTCTACCTTTGTGACAAAGATTTCAAGACCCTCCTTTTTGGGACAGGTATCAGCTGCTCCATCAAAAACCGTTCCTGTTGTTCCACAGCACTCCAACTAAAAACAAAGAGAATATATTCAGCTGGATTAACGTTAAGCTTTATTTCCCTCCATTCATTCAATGTTTTTGATGTTATGGTTTGAACGAACCATAAAACTGAGCACTTACTCCATACTGAATGGCTCGCAGAGTTTCTCTCAGTGCTTCCTGTTTAGTGTCTTTGTAGGTAGTGAACGTCTGCTCATAGAACTGCTGGAGATCTGTCACGATCTGAGAAGGAGGACAGAAAGAAAGAAGAGGTCACACTGTGAGAAAATGAAAGAGTATCATGAGAGGGGCCTTAAAAGAGAATTAACTTTCAGAAATGCACAAGCTAATGGATGAGAACTGAATTGAACTGGATAATGACACTATTGTCTTCAGTAGAGCTGTCTTTAAAGTCATTCCATTACTGAGGGACTATTGCAACTTTGACAAGTATTGAACAGAATTGAATCAATGTTGAACTCAGCTGATCTGTACAATGACACTATTGTCTTCTTTAGAGCTGCTTTATCAGTTTTGCTTCACAAGTGATGAACTTTGCAACACTGACACTGCCATCAAATCAACACTGAACTGACTTGATCTAAAAGACAACGGTCTTCTCTAAAGTGTTTTACAACTGAAAGCAAAGTCATTTATTATTGTTGAAATTTTACAACATTGCCATCTTCCTTTTTATTTCTGTGAAGCTGCTTTGAGACAATCTGCACGATATAAATAAATGTGACTTGTCTCTCAGGAGAATGAGTGTCACCCACCTTTTCCTGATTGGACAATCCCCAGATACCAGCGGCCACCTCTGCAGCAAAAATGATGAACAGGAACATAAAGAACTGGAGAGAGCAAGAAAAATTCAGAGGTGAAGTGAACAAGGGCATCAGCAATAACTAAAACATTTGTTTTTAACAGTGTAACTACATCAGTAATACAAATGTTTTGTTCTGTAGAAGAATATGGGAGGACTCACCAGTCCCAGCATGCAAGCTGATTCCCTGATTGCTCCACAGCAGCCGAGGAACCCGACCACCATCATGACGGCACCTGCCACAATGAGGATGTAGACCCCTGTGGACAGAGAAAGAGAGAACATTTATTACTTCCCTGTACCATTACATTTGTCTTACTATTCCTCTACTTCTCATCTGAAAAAAAAAAGAAAACTTGAAATCAAGGGCATTTAGTGTAAATGGGAATAATGTATGGTTGTAATAAATTTAACCTGACGAAAACACCAATGTGTAAATTATCTTTTTTTTTCCTTTCAGCTACTTTATCAGAATAAGCTATGCAAAGCAAGATATGCAAAACAAAATTCCATGCAAGTGGATTGTGCTGTATCCATAGAAACAATGAAACACCACCCTACCACACTCTTAAAAATAAAGTTTCGTAATTGGAATCTATGGTTCCATGAAGAACCTTTAAAAACTTTTTAATTGCTCAAAAGGTTTTTAGTGGAAAAAGAGTTATCAGATTATCAAAATATTCTCCACACTAAAAAAAAAAAAAAAAAGGTTATTTTAAGAACAGTTCATTAAAACATTCTTTGTGGAACCGAAAATGGTTCTTCTAAACCCCCTTTTGGAATGTTTATTTCCAAGAATGTAGCTGCTTTTCTGGACTGTCACTAGGATGTTTGGCATTGCAGGACGCCCAGCTGTCACTCAAAGCACTTTCAAATCCTCTGACAGACACTTGGACACGTGCCTACCGAGTTTATCATGTTTCTGGATCGATGGAGGCGAGAATTCTTCTGACAATTCTTGAGAAAGGAAAATACAGCGAGCAAAACAAAAGGAGGTGGGAAGGGAGCAAACAATGCGGGTTCTGTTGGCGAGGAGGAGAAAGGCAGCTCTGTGAGGGATGATGGGAAGGGGCAGAGAGCTGGCATCGTGTGGGCCAAAGACAGCCTCCACCAAAACAGCACTGCCATTATAACTCAAAAAACCTGCCTCTTAAAAAACAAACACGCAGAGAGAAACCCAACAACCCTGTCACTATATTTAGGCAGTTTCCAGCCTTCAAAAACTGACGGATGTTATATCAGGGGGTTGGTTTTCAGTTTAATTCAGAGTGCTCTGAATATCACGTTTTTGTAGTGGTCAAGCGTGTGTCGCTTTAAGAACAGGACTGTTCAGTGAATGTTCAATGACCGAGTCAGGGTGTTGTCCGTCAATAGTTTTAATTTTTTTAATGATTTAAAAGAAGTAGTAGTCGCTCATGCTCAACAAGGCTGTGTTTATATAATCAAAAAATATATCAAACAGCAAATCAGCATATTAGAATGATTTCTGAAGGATTGTGTGACAGTAAAGACAGAAGTAATGATGCTGATCATTCAGCTTTGCGTCACGGGAATAAATTACATTTTAATATATATTCAAATAGAAAACAGTTGTTTTAAATTGTAATCATTTTTCACAATATTACTGCTTTTACTGTATTTTTGATTAAATAAATGGTGAGAATAAGAGACTTATTTCTTAATTATTCCAAACTTTTGACAGGCGAGGTGTGTTTATTTTTTTATATCTCAGTTTTGATCATTTGTACAGAAGCCAGAACAACTCCTGATTCACCTTTCATTTGCTTCATGTTGAATCAAAGTGTTCATGACACAACGTTCACTTGACAGATGGTCCGGTGTCTGGAAATAGGTGTGGCTGGTTTCCATGGCCACCATTATACCTCATACCCAAACAGCAACTTACAAAGACCTGATCACGTAGGTGATAAAAGGAGCTATGTTATTGTTTATGGAGATAAGGATGGTTTTTTGAATCATTGAGAAGTTATTGAGGACTGAGGAAGGGTAACCTAAAAATCCAGTCCAAACTCACCTGTGAGGAACACTGACGGGGCATTTTCTCCAGTGAAGAGTCCTTTAGTTCTTTCATCGAAACGCAGCCAGAGACCGACAGCTAAAACTCCTGTACCTGCGAGCTGAGGAAACAAACAAAAGATTTAATAAATCTAGGGATTTGTTTAGTTTGAGCTACAGTGACAACGGAAAACTGAGCAACCAAATAGAGGATACATAGCTGCAGGCCAAGCGTGGAATTATTTACGAAGGCAGAGTGTACAGGAAGTCAGGCCCAAAACTAAGTATTTCACTCTTTTTCCTCATAGAATGAAGTCCTACAAGCCTTATGGTACAAAGGCACTTCAACAAAAAGCTGACAAACCTGATAATCTTGCTAGCCTGCTTCCAACAGCAAGACCTTACTTCCCCAGTGCAAACATTGAGAAAGAGTTGTGCAAAAATATGCTGAACGAACTCTAATTTGTCTTGACCAACTCCAGCAATTCCCAGGACACTGTAATGTGGTTTCCATGAATGAGTAACATGTACTTGATTGTAATCGTTCTTGTTCCTACATGTTCTCACAGGCAAGTTAATCAACAGCCCACACACAAAATAAAAAAAAAAACACCTTTAGACTTGATTATAGTCAAAACAGATCATTTTGATAGTCTACAGACAGTTCATATTTTATTGTCGTGCATGTAAAAAAGCTGGTATAACTTTTCATTATCGTTCAACCTTCTACGAAGGGTGGATCAGTCAGTTTTCACACGTGCTTTGACCAATGACGCAATGAATACTAAGAAACAAACCATACAAGCTAAACCAGTTCACACCAAAAACCCACAAGCATCTCTGGCACTTGACAAATTTCGTTGCAATCCTCCAGTTTCCTTCTGTTTTGGAAAACGCAGTCACAAATATGATTCATGGTGACTCGCTGCCAGGGGTGTGGAGGCTTGTAACCTCAAAGATTCCCAAACTGATCCTGACTTTTTCCATCCACACACAATGGGAGTTACTGATGGGTGGATTCAGTGTTTGCTAGTTTGTTCACTCACCACAAAGATAACTTAAGTCAAGACAAGATAAATGTTACAGACCAAACCTTATTTGTGGTGTTTTAAAATTTAATGGGCTGCAACTATGTGTGCATTAATTTTTTTGTTTGTTGGTTAAAATGTCTTACATTCAAGCTAAACCATTTTCCAAACACATTTTCAGTCAACAGTAAAAGTAGAAGTTCAACAGGCTCACATAAAACGTGGTTAATGGTCACGAACAACTAATCCCTACATGTTCTAAAAATAGATACTTGACAGAACTAGATAGTATGTTTTAGAAATGCACAGACTGACCACAGCTTCTGTTTAAAAGGCATGTGATCAAGAAACTCATTTTGCACTTAATTCAAGCGGTGATGGATATGTTAAGGAGTGTGTGTCTCTCAAAGAGCAAAGTTTGTCATACACACATCAAATATAGACAATCTAAGTAAGCAAACAAACACAAAGTATGACATGTAAACAAGCAACTAAAATTTTTATACCCTCATTACATCACATTCAACCCACATTTACATTTCAGTGTGACTATGTTCCCTTATTACTCTACAAACATACAGCTGAATTAACATGTGCTCATGTAATGATGTAAAAACCCCTACCCAGAAGATGAAGTTGAAGATAAAGAGCAAGTATTTGATACACTGAAGTCCACCCGCTGCCATGGCTAAAAAGTAAGCGTAGTTTCAAGAGAATACACCCGATACTGAGCACCTGAAACGTGCTTGTTTTCAACCTTAATAAACAGAGAGAGTGAACAAAAAAAAATTCCAGCAGGCCACACCCACCTACCTGGCCTTTGTCAGAGGAAAAATGAGGAGAGGCAAAACCACTTCAGATTTTCCGTGTCACAGGAAAGTGTGGAGGAAGATTGCAGAAAAAAGGTTACCTGCCACTTTGTCAGGCGGAAAAAAGAGCTAACACAGTTTAGTAGTATATAAATGGAGTATAAAAAGTATTAAAGATCCACATGGCACTTTAGTGCCAAAACTGCATCAACACAAGCTGATCAGGTTTAAATTTTCATGTAACTCGAGCTGTCCCTCAGGAACACTGGGAAGTCAGAACACAGCTATTGTCCCTTTGCTTAACACCTTTTCACTCTTAAAGTGAACAGATGGGTTAGAGACAGAGGTCAGGGAGAAGACCGAACATTACCCTGTGAAGCCTGCTGTGTCATGCATTATTTTATAAGGCCTCCAAATGATCAGCTTTTATCAAAATAGTGCTGAAAACCTGTTGCAACCTGTACACAATCTTCTACATGCCTTCTGCCCTCTAATTGTTCATTTATTCTAAAAACGCCCATTTTTAAGGTTGTGGTACACGTCTCTTTTTGCTGTGAAACCTTGATTAATGATCTTTATGAAGTAAATGTTAGAATAAGTTATTGTTAGTAACATTTCAATATGAAGACTTATTGGATTGAAGCAACTTTGGTTTACTTGATTATCCATCTTGTTTTTTTTTTGGTTAGAAAAAACCTGTTAAAATGGAAGTATCAAATATGATATGATCAGGCTTCTGCACATCTCTCAATCATCATGCATTAAATTGATAAAATATATTTATATATCATCTTACTAAAACATATTATTGGAAGATATAAAGGGACAACTGATATTTACATGCATTTTATATAAGTAGTGTGCTATATTGTTGTTATAGAGATCTTGTTTATTTACATTACAAGCTATCAAAATTTCATATTTTTGCCAATATAAATATCAGGCTCCATATTCTCATGTATCATACTATATGGGCCATAAACACCTGATGTATTAAATGTGATTAAAAAAAAACATAAAAGACAAACGCATATTTTTAATATTTTGTCTAAAGGTTCAATAAAGTTCCATTAAAAAAAAAAAAATTACTATTATTTTTTTTATGTCAGGCTTTATGGGGCTTTTGTAGGTGTGGACAAATCTCAGCAGTCCAGAAGATCCCATTTCTGAGATGAACCCACGGGGTATCAGATTACGTGAATCAAAGTAAACACACCTTGTTTAAAGTTTCTAGCTGAAGCAGGGGAAGCATTTGCTTTCTCTACATTCAAAATGTTACAACCAAACTTGTTAGTGCTAATATAGATTATTTATATATATTTCTATTTCCCCCCTATGTGGACTACATATAACCTTAGGTAATTGGTTTCTGTCCTTAAGTCCTTATTTCTTTCTTTGTGAGATCTAAAGTTTACATATGTTTACATTTCATCCCTAGGGCTAAATTTAACCTCATTCATGGGATGGATTAGGGATGTGGTTGCCTAGCAACAGGTATGCAAAACTTTGACATGTTCTTCTCAATAAGAACAACCATCCTGGACATGGGTTGCCTACGTTATCAATTTTTAGCCTGAAATTTGTCTTGTCGTGAACCGCTCCACTAATAGGCCAAAATCTCTCAAAGAAATCTTTACAAGAACAAACAATGGCAGTTAATAGAAAGTTATTTGTTTTGTTTTTAGTTTCTGTAAATGTTTTGCTAACCCGCTGCCCATAAAGCCATACTTTGAATCACACTACAGCGAAGTCTTAGCTCATGAATATTAATCAGCGCATGCTGACGTTGCTTGGTAACCTTCCTGGAGATGACACTTACGTAATCTAATTAATAGTCATGAGTCGATTCGCATTTTTATTTCGAATAACAAGCAAGGGCTTTTTAGTTTTTTTAACGAATAAGTTAGCTAGGGGAGTGTTATAAAGAAATTAAATCGCCAGCAGATCAACGCAATTGCGATCATATACCAACGTAATGTCCACTTCTCGCCAATCCAGACGCCGTACAATACGTTACGTAATTAATATTAATAAGTTTTGCCTTCGCCATAGTAGCAGACAGCGCTTTTCGAAACGACACAGAGAGCCACTGACAAATCAATTCAGCAAATCAGATATCAACCTTTAACATCGTATATTTGTAGCAAATTTTAAGTTAAATAATCAAAAAAGTATTTTTTTTTAGAAGTTTGTCTAAAGACCAAATTAAAAGACTAGCCTACTGCTTAGGTAGAATAGCAAGTCTATAGTAGACATTATGTCACACATGTACACTTTATTCCACAATAAATAAACATTTGTTAAACTCACCCAAAATATGAAATTAAAGACGAATATGATGTATTTGATGCATTGCTCTCCACTGGACAGACCTGACTTAGCCATCATGTAAATCCAATTTCTAAATCAAATATACGGAAACAGAAGTCTTGTTCTCAGATGTTTGAATTCCCAAAGGTCTGTGTCTGTCCTTGTGTTGCTGGCCCGTGGCTCAATGCTGCTGCCCTCAGGGGAAGAGACTGTTTATAACGGTAAACTCCCACCTCTCATGTGAGAAAGGGAGAAGCTCTGGAGTCAGTCACATTCACTTGTCTTTCTGTCTTTCTTTATTATTGATGACCGCCTTGTGTTATGAAGTGATCATCAAGTAATGCATTTGTATTTAGCCTACTCAAAAAAGAAAGATAATGGCATTTGGAGAAGAACATGTTAAAATTGTCCTCTCATGACCTCTCTGTCTTGTTTTCTGTGCTTGTTTTTAGACTGTGTGGCTCTTTCACAGACTGCAGCACAAGATAGGAGTTGTCTCATCTTGTGATCAGAGTACTAACATGACACTTTGCACATCTCTGTGACATTTTTCAGCATATTTTCAATTTTAAGCTGTCAATGGTTGTCACCTTAATCAGCACAACAAAAACTGCAAAACTAGTTCTTCAAATTGTTGCAACACTAACAAATGAGCAGATCTGGAATCATAATATAAACGGTGATATTTGGCAAAAGTTGATGTTTGCTTATGTTGCAAAAAACCTAGATAATAACATTCTCAGAACTTCCCTCACATTCTGCCAATGTTCACAATAATGTTCACAGTATTCCAGTAAGGTTAATAGTTTAACGTTTGTCTAACATTTTTTAAATCTTGGTACTTATTTCAGAATGTTTAGAGAACATTCAAAAGTAAGGTCTTCATAATGTTTGCAAAATGCTAAAATGGAATGTTCCCTTAACGTTTGTGGGGAAGTCGTGGCCTAATGGTTAGGGAGTTGGGCACCGGCAGGAATTGAAGGTGGGGATTGTGAATGAACAGCACTCTCTCTCTGCCTTCGATACCATGACTGAGCAAGGCACCTTGAGCAAGGCACCGAACCCACAATTGCTCCCCGGGCGCTGGAGCAATGGCTGCCCTGTTTGTTCACTTTTCACTGCTGTGTGTGTGCACTTGGATGGGTTAAATGCAGAGCACCAATTTCGAGTATGGGTCACCATACTTGACAATACGTCACGACTTGAAACATTTTAAAACTACACATTTTGAACATTCAGTGAATATTCCCGGAATAAATTTTCATAACACAAAATGTTCTTAGAACATATTTTTGTTCCTGCAATGGTAATGAGTCCTGTTTTGTTATTATCTCTATCCTTCTCAAAGAGATGTAGGGCCTATGCAAATAATTTCTCCTTATTAGACTGATGTATTGAAAAAAATTCTCTGATGCCATTTTTACTCAAAAATAATCGACACGGCTTTCTTATTGAAACCACTTTACTGCAATTAACAGATTATAAATTATAAATTTGTCAAACTCTCACCTGAAATGTTAGATAATGCAGATAATGCTTTCCTCTCTAAGATATGATCTAATGGATGTTAACAGGATGTCAACATCACATGACACATTAGCTAGTCATGGCCCAAACATTTAGTCAGTTGTGGTTTCCTTTCCAATAATGTCTAGGTACTAAATCCTCAAAACTCACAGTTTAAGTCATACTTATTAAAGCATTGCACCCCACATGTGGCATTTGCGGAAAATACAGATAATGCAGATAATTAACATGCACTGCTACCTTATGCAATGATTACTCATGGTTGCTTCCACACTGAACATTTTCTGCTCTGTTTACAGAGTCTGTCCTCTGTCTAATTATAGAAGTTCTTTGCTTTGATTGATTTTTCCTAAAGCTGGTGGTGCTGGCTCTGCGGAGAGGCGAGTACAGTCAGGATGACAATTTCGTTGCAGATGAATGGAGCCCATTGTCACCGTCAAAGCAGCACATTTCTTCATCCCCCAGTGTTGTGACACCCGTCCATCTCCGTCTGTGACGCACGTCACCCTTAGCAACCGCAAAACAATGACTGTCAATCATACTGCCAGGGACTCGATGGAATATCATATATTTATCGTGGAATGAAGGGAAATTCTATTTACTTTACAAAGCCCGTCAACAAGGCAGATGACATAGACCTGAGTTTCTCACCTCAGCATCCCAGATGCTCATTAAATTCAATGGCCTCTGCTCACAAATGGAGGTTAATCATTTAGGTATGAAATTCCAGACAATTAATTCAGACACAAGACCTGTTTGACCTCAGAGTGACATTTCACCGGTAATTTCATTTTGAGAGAGGTTACTGGGTAAACAACGTCTGGTTTTGTAAACACTAAAATCAGATTAGTTTTTAAACTGCTATTTCATGCATGTAGGTTTCATGGTATGTGTGCACATATTTCCACATTTTCAAACATTGAGCAAAGAAATGACATTTAATCTTATCTGCGTCATGGTATAACCAAACATCCTCTTTTGCTGAGAAAACCTATTGCATATTTTTTGGTTATACTCTGGTGTCTAGTACATAACCTTTCGCACTACTACCAAAAGTATATTAAAAAAATCTGTTACCATTTACTCATCCTCATGTCATTCTCATGACTTCTCTTTCTGTGGAACGCGAAAGATGTTTTAAAGAAAAAGGGGGAAAGGGAAGTGGTGTGTGGCCAAATATGGTAACCCATACAGTGCACACACACAGTAGTGAACATACACCTGGAGTAGTGGGCAGCCAATGCTGCGGCACCCGGGGAGCAGTTGGGGGTTTGGGGCCTTGCTTAAGGGTCTCACCTCAGTCATGGTATTGAGGGTGGAGAGAGTGCTGGTTACACACTCCCCCCACCTACAATCCCTGCCAGACCTGAGACTCAAACCCACGACCTTGGGGTTATAAGTCCAACTCTCTAGCCATTAGGCCACAACTGACCAGGAATGTTGGTAACTGATCAGTTATCTTTCACATTGACTTTCAATGTATGGACACAAAATACAACAGAAGTCATTGGGAACGGAAACGGTTTGGTTACCAACATTCTTCGAAAATATCATCTTTTGTGGTGATATTTATAACGTTCAAGAAGTTCCTTGACATTTCCTCAGCTGGATTTGAAATTCAACAGCCTTATTCTCAACGAGAAGGGAAAAGGAAAATAAGGGTCAGTTTGAGGCCTTTTGTGAAAGGACCTCTCTTCAAAACAACTCTGTATTCATAGTGGCACAAAGACAGTTTTGAAAAAAAAGTGCTCTTTTGAGTTAGGGACATTGGAGGCTAGTGGTGGGTAATGATGCTGTGTTAATGGCGCTCTCTTGTGGTTCTCAGAATGTTCAATTTTTGAGAAGGGTAGGAACATACCTGTACTATTGGTAATTTTTAGGCATATGAGCGATAGTTAGGTTGCAATGTTGATTGTTGACCACATGAGGGCACACACTGCTAAAATTCTGATGACTTTATCAAAGCACAACCAACCGCTTTTTAACCACAAGAGAGTGCTAATGTTGCATCATATCCACATCCCCAAACCTCTTTAGAGGATTCTGTTATTAATTCATTGTATATATTTTGGTTTGCCTGTTGCACAGTTGACTTCCATCAATACATTGCCTTAACCTCCCACCATATGTATAGAGCATGGATTAAGATAATATATAGCCTACATATTAGAATCATGTCTTTACAGTGCAAATCCCTACCTTTCCAGTGGACCAAATCTATCCCAACCGTACCCTCCAGAACTATGTGAGTAATGTAAAGCATATATGTCTATAAGCAGAAAGTGTGAAATGAATGAGAGCATCAAGGCTGATTTAACGGGCAGGCTTTTGAAGAGTTAAACGTGACATACTCCCCATTATTTTTTTTTCCAAGAGGAAATCAAGCAAATCGAGAGCAGCTGTGTGGGTGAGCTGGTGAGGGGTATAAGCACCGTTTCTGAATGGAGGAAATTCCATGTCTCCTCACTGATCTGAATGTGTAGAGTTCCTATAGACCTAGATATAGAACATAACTTGGCAACATGAAAATCATGGTAATTGTATGTTCAAATGTGTTTTACTGGGCTTCTGATGTTCTGTATGAAAGAGCATAACATATCAGCTAACAAAAATATGTTCTAATCACATTTTGCTAATGTTCCTATTAAGGTAAAATGTTATTTCTGAATGTAATGTTTAAAAAAACTACAATGTTTTAGAAAACCGTTCCATGAGTAATGTATAAATGTTTTTGTGCTAACATTTTAAAAACGTTTTTAAAGACCAGATAACTTTCCAGGTAACATGAACATTCTCAGTGCTTTGGCTAATGTTTTGGCAAGTTATGAACAAACATTCTTCCAATAATGTTGGTAGAATGTTTGTTCAAAGTTATCTGATCTTTAATAATATTCTGAAAACTATAGCACAAACATTAATACATTGTTCATGGAAAAAAAAAATTCTGAAACATTTTAGTTGGATGTTAGTCTCACTTTTTTTTTTTTTTAGATGTTATTACTTGTTTTAGAATATTCAAAAGTAACAATGTTTGCAAAATTATACAATGGAATGTTCCTTTATTCCGGAATGTTCTCTTAAGCAAGATTTTTTTTTTTTTTTTTTTTTAAACTTAATGAGAATTTTAGCAAAACATAGGTAGAACTTTTTAATGAACCAAAGTGCTATGTTTTTTCATAACTTTGAGAGAACCTTGCCAGAACCTTAGACAAAGTTCTGAGAACATTCCCTGTTTGCTGGGATAAAGGCTGCTGGGCCTAATATTTTAGTGTGTGACATAATTGCAGTGAATGGGGCAGGTGCATCATCCTAATGATGCTGTCAGCCAAAATAAACACTCCAAGACATTAATAACGTCTTTGACATTTCCACAGAATCTGCTTCAGTTTTTAATAGGTCTCTCAGTATTTAATGGGTCCATTTCTGGTGGGCCTGGATGACAAGAGGGCTTTGTTCACCCGTGACAGAAGGTCCTGGAAATTAGTTAAAGTTTGGCACAATCATAAGCCCTCTCTCTCTCCAGCAGTCATGGTATTAAATTAAGCCTGGCCAAAGCCTGGAGAGGATTTTGTGCCTTCACAATCTCCAAGCGTCCCATACGTGGTTGCGCTTCAGCTCGCCGGCAACATGGCTGTGAATAAATCCTGTTCGTATGTAGGTAAGTCATGAAAAAACCTGTTGACAGATAATTGGCTATACAAGGGTTGACAGCGCTTTAAAAACTCCTATCTTTAGTTATAAACTGTACCAGAGGCATTTAACTGAACAGTTGTGCTATGTCCGGATAACAGCATGCTGTTGACAACAGTAAACTGTACATGTATGATGATGAATAATATTTAATGATTTAGATGACTCAGAGTGCCTGTGTAGGTGACATTTATTTGAATTTAAATTATAAATATTTATAACTTATATTTAGATATTACTATAAATATTTTGTTTTGAATAAAAATATAGCAAACTGTTCATGTTAGGGGTGTTGAATATTGTTTATGCAAATAGATTGCATTTTTTTGCTAGGTGTGATCAAAGTGCTGTAGGAAGGGCCTTAACCCTGTGTAGTCACATTTTTGGAGAAAGATTAATATAAATGTTAAATGTATGGATATTAATTGCTATTAAAACTTTACCGTTTCCATCAACAGAGGTAAATAACTGTGTTCTGAATGGAGTCAGCACTGCCTTGAGTGAGTCCTCCTCTATCTGCAGTGATTTAAAGGAAGTATCTGAGATTGAAGTCATGAACTCCATCAGCTGCACATTTGATGATCCATTTGACTTCATTGAAGAGTCTTGGCATCATGTGAGTAGCCTGCTCAACATGTCTACGTGGCAAATAAATTCAGTTTTTATGTGTTCTAGTACAGTTAGCTATAATGGCACAAAAATTCTACAAATAACAAATGCCACAACAACAACAACACTTTCCTAAGCACTTGTTGGTCGCTGTGCGTGAAAACATTTCCCGATTCAAGAGGTCATCATATGCAATGATAAAAACTGAGGTAATTTTGATGTACAGTAAAATTTAATCAATTTTAGAATATTGCATATTTATGTCGCTAGTGAGAAATAAAATTAGCTTGAATTAATATTCATTTATTCAAGATAATTTCTGGGATTCTCACTGCTAGATTGACAGAGAAAGATGCAAAATGCATGAACGACAACAAAATTATGAAATGTCTACACTATTGTCTGTTCACTAAAAGCAGGAAAAGTTTTGAACATGACACTTTCCAACTGCCAAATGTGATTGAAAATAACAGGGCATCTACACTATTTCCTGAAGTGATTATTTTCAAATAAGTTTTTCCTGATGTAAAAAAAAAAAAAAAAAAAAACACTCAAAAGTACGTGTTATTTATTATTCGGCTATAAATAACTTTTTTTTTTTTTTTTTTTTTTTTTTTTTTAAATTATAACACCTGTTATAATTTCTTTTATGTGTTGCTCAATCAACAGCTAACAACATCTTCTTAATTTAGGCTACTTTACAATTTTACTTCATTACATATCTTCATTTAGAAGTAAGCACATTGTGCTCAGGGGGGCACTTAGCCCCCCGAATCCTAAATATTAAGCTCAAACCAAGCGCTATTTAACAGAGATTCACGATGCAATAAACGGATGTTCGCGGAATGTTTTTTTTTTTTTTTTTTTGGGTCTTGAACCTGTTGGCGACTCCATCTTTACGCACGCGCGAAATCCCCTCTGGCGCGTAATGATGCGCTCCGGCGCTTGGAGAAGCGCAGGTATTCCTCCAGGGATAATTAGTCAGGGACAAATCAGAAGTTTCTGTGGAGATGCGTTCTGTTGTGCGTGAAGCAAAGCTTTGCGCTTCCCAGTCAACGGTGCCAAAATCAGACAGGCGGATGGATTTAGTGCTTTGCGAGTTCGATGGATAAACAGAAGGAAAGATGGATGGTGGCATCTCTGTAGGGTGACATCTGATTTTCCAGGAACGCCGAGGAACTGTTGCTGTTTCTTATTATTTTTGTGTTTTTCTTTAAGCGTGACAACATGCTGCAGACAAGTGACAACAAGATACACGTGAGTATGCTTTTGATTTAGCATTAGCATTTTGAAGATTTGTACTACTAGAATACTAGCTACAATAATCAAACAGGTTAGCATTAGATCTACAGCCAGTAACTTGAATGAAGGATAACCCACACATTGCCTTTACACATTCAATCTAAATTGAAGTGTATTGAGACCAGCCAAATTAAGAAGCAATAGTCTGACCTACATCTATCCTCACCATACTCCCTCCCCCCTTTCTCTTGAGTTGAATTTGATATGCACACACACACTGCTGATGAACACTGAACCAGGGTACATTGTATTCTCCTCTCACCTGTTCAGGTGGCCAATAACCTGATGGATATGGACCAGGACCCTCGCAAACGGCTGTACTTTGCTGACGGCCGAAGGAAAGTGGACTATGTGCTGGTGTACCACTACCGAAAACGCTCCTGCGTCAGGGGGTCTCCTAGTCAACACAGACTGTCCATCATCTCCAATGGCAGTTATCCTTTAGGAGTGGAGGAGAAAGACCCAGAGGGAGGGAAGGATGAACCTGTGGAGGTGGTGGTGGTTGATGTCGGACCCCCGGACCCTGCCGATGGGGAGAAAATCATGATCCGAGAGGAGTTCGAGGGTAATTTAAAGGACGCTGGGCTGGAAATTGAGCATGATAAAGAGGTAAGTAGAAGCTGACTAGATCCTATTTGTGTGGGTTTTACGTTCCATCATTTGAGAATGAACTGATTTTGCTTTAGCCAGATGCATCTAATTGCGTTTTTGATCTTTGTAAGGGCCACATCTGGTTTGATTTTACAGAAAGCTGTCACTTTAGATCAGTTGAGTCGTGTCTTGTCAAAAACAATATCAGTCATGATCTTCAAGAGTTACCACTTCTATTCATATCCTAGAAATTTTAGGAAATAAGATCTTGACCGTGAAAATTGACTCCTGTTTGGTTTTCATGAAGACTGTTTACTTAATAGTGTATGTGTGTGCGTGAATTATGAGCTAGTCAGTCTTTCCAAGTCCTACTACGCAGCCTAGTATTGGATAGAGTTACCATTTCACAGGGCATCAGACCAACTTGGGAATCATCCATGTATCGTTTTATGTAAGCCATTACTCTTAAAGATGGCCCATTATGGAGTGTATTTGTGTGGTATTATTAATGGTCCCAAATGAACTCCTCTTCATCTGTTGCTAGTGAGCATGTTTTTATATCGTATCTGGGGAATCAGGTGAACTCTCCTTACTTAAAAAGCTAATTGACATGCGTTCATGTCTAATGAAAAACTCTTGTAGACAATAGCAGAAAACACGTTGTTATTGTACATCTCTGTCTTTGTGATCATTTTGTACTGCATCTGTAGGGTGATTAGACTGTGAATGCTTGTGGTGTGAAGCTAAGTAAGATTATCAGGCTGGTAATAGTAGTGATTGTCTACTCTCTCAGCCTTTGACAGCACACTGAGTTAACTGTACCCTATCCTGAAAGGGACCAAATTTCTGCTCTAAATTTAACGCTTTGCTATTTGTCATTGTTGTAAATGGTAGATTCCCCCATTTTGAACTTGGACTTAATCATCTTAATCTGAGGTGTTTTTATCATGCATCATGCATTTAAAAACTGGTATTAACCAATGCACTCCAAAGCATCATTTCCCCATGGAAAGCCAAGTAAGGTGGTAAGTTGTGCCTGCAGTGACACGCTTTGTCATGATGACTTTCATCATCATCATCATCATTATCGTGATCACTGAACCTTAATTCAACAGTTTTCTCCTGCTTTGTCTGATCACAGTCATTACATGATGTTTTGTCCCAGCTGTTGTTTTCAAGGTATGCTCTGTGACCGCTACAAATACCTGCGGTCAGAAGTGAAGTTTGATTGAAGACAGTCTGAACAGGGACAGCGGGTCAAGTCACACCTTAGAACCACATCTCACCTGGCGTGTTCCTCTTATCTCCACACATCGTTACAGTATACTATCACTCTGGCGGATATGCTATCTTAAATAACTTCAGGCGTTCTAGAATAGTCTAGTTTTGGTTTATTGTTTCATGCATGAGGTGCCTGGTGGATTGACTTTATAGAGAGTGAAGTTTTGTTTTGAATATCTTCAATGCTCAAGGGGACGTCGCTGCTGCTGGTATCATGTTTCAGTGGCTGCGTTAGCTGTGTTTGTTTGTCTTAATAGCCCTGGTCTGATGGATAACATTGGCTTTCTATGGTGGCAATAAAAAAACAAGCCTAAAAACAACAAAAATCAGAGGGACGATGTGGTAAGAGCTTTTCCTGCAGTTTTTTTTTTTTTTTTTTTTTTGTAATTTGGCATCAATTTGCACAGCTAGTGATTGTTTTTTTTCTGTAAGGGTCCATGAAACAACCTGTCTATTTTAGGGTTTAACTAGTGCGCCTTTCTCAATGGTGTGAATATTCATGCGTGATGCATTAACAGACAGTTTATTAAAAATTAAAGATTCAGCATTATTATCCTCTTTAGATGTGTTATCAGCATCATTGCTGTCAATAACAACAAGTGAACCATCATCATGTTCGCAGGTCTCTGAAGTAGAGTCTAGTCTCATGCCCTTGAGGTGGAGTCCAAATCAAGCTACATCTTGTCTCATTTTTTATTTAATGCAGGCTAATTTGAGTAATCTATAAAACCACTCAATAGAAAATTTCTTCTCATTTTATGAATAGTAAATGAATGGGTAACTATGGTAACTAGAATTTGTTTTCCCTCAAGCTAAACCTACATTTAACATGATATTTTAATTTTTCTATAATGCTTTATGTAGCATAATTTCAGATATGCAAGCATTTTCTACAGTAGATGCCAGTGCTTCTCTCATAATTATTTTCTTTAAATTTTAGGACATTAAACCAGTTTAAGTTACCACGTTGAAATCTCACAAGAGTTACGGCATGCAAAAGAGACTCCCTTTTTATCTGAACGTCGTCTTGTGGAGCTGAAGTTGGTTCGCAAGTCTTTAATTTGGAGTCGAGTCAAGTCAAACTATTTAAGTGCGACTTAAGTTTGAGTCAGAGGCTAGAGTTTGCATCACTGATGTAAGCAATGGATTCTTAGGATTGTATCCGTTCAGAGGAATTGTTTCTCAACTCTTTTCTTGAGTTAATTACACCAAATGTCAAAGACAGGGTTCAACCTGCCATGAAGAACCGTTTCCGCTCTCGGGTCTTCGGGAGCCCCTCAAATGTCATTCGCAGCCGGTTTCTGTAGCGATGGCTCCCGCTCAGACTGTGCTCAAATCGACCTAATTGCCTTACCCTGCTGAGATGAAATACTAATTGGAATATCTTATCCTAATTAACCTTCTCAGATCCACATGTTATTTTTATCTCTCCTTTGTGTGTGTGTGTGTGTGTGTGTGTGTGTGGAGGGGGCAGAGAAAAAACATCCGTGGTATTGGAACGCAGGGGACGGTGAGGATGTCCTCAGGTTTCCATCATCTCTTTCTGTCTCATCACTCTCATCTCAATGTCTCTTTCAGTTTCATCTTCCTTTCTTCTTAACACATGCTTCTCTAGATGGCATGGCTGACCAATGCCAGACAGATACGGTTACTGTCATCTCTGTATGGGCACGACGCAGCTTCAGTGTTGGGTTTCATGGCTACAACTTGCAAAAAGAGATCATTTCCATACCCCCCAAGTTTATGTAATATATATATATATATATATATATATATATATATATATATATATATAATATATTAGTCCCTCTTTAGGGGCTCTTGGATGGGCTTGATGACAATCTGCCACTCTTTTGACATTGATACTGCTTATTCTAGGTTATTTCCAGTTTATGTGTTTGCATGCTGTCAATTACCACAGGCAATAATTTCCACAGTATGTTTAAACGAATGTGAAATGCATTTTTATGGTAAAACAATTAGAAACCTAAGAGGCAAGTGGTCAGCACCGCAAATTAGCGCTTAAAATATAACCTCAACACTTGTGAAGCTGCTGTAACTGAATCTATAAACTAGAGTGGTCTCACCTAAAAAAGGACAATTTAGACAATTTTGCAGCTCAAGTAGCATATATATATATATATATATATGCATTTTAACAATAAAATTCATGACCTAAAAAACCTACAATGCATAAAGGGTTTGTTTTGGGTTTAGTTGTTTTCTTAAAAAAAAAAAAAAAAAAAAATTCTTTTTTTTTTTTTTCTTGTATTTTTAATGTAATTTAAGAATTTGATTATACACAGTTGTTTCAATAATATTAATTTATTAATTTTCCACATTCTAGAAAACATGTTCATGTTCATAGTACCTTAAGGGTACATATTGCTATGGTTAGATGAGATATGAAGTTGTTCCTATAAGGGTACTGCCTTAAGGTTTTTGCACATTTTGACAGTGCATGTACATATACAATAAAAGTCAGCTAATTACCAAAATAATGAAGTGAGTCAAAATTCAATAGGAAATAGATATGGGTCAGCATTTATCTCGTCTTAACTGGTCTGAACCAAAGTTTATGTTGAGAACAGGTAGGGGTGCAACGGATCGTAGATGATCCATGATCCGTACGGACTGGACCCCACAGTTCGGCACAGATGTGATTTGCGGGTTAACTGTTAAGTTTAACCATCACAGAGTGAAATGTTATCATTTGCACATGTTTTGTCTTGCCAATTTACCCATTCAAACAATTTTAAACCATTCAAGCAAAAGAGAACACGCGTGATGTTTTTTACCGCTGCCGCACACTAGGGGTGGGCGCTATACTGGTATTAACGTGACTACCGATATTATGTTGTGCCATGATATTGATTTTGCTATACCGTGGATACCGTTACATATTCATGGATTTCATTGGATGGACAGACAAAGATTTTTTATTTTTATTTTTTTTCCCCCTGTGGTCGTTACTGCATCATCAGAGAGAGAGAGAGAGAGATGCTCTGCTTGGATATAAATCAGAACCGGATAGTTTTTGCTCCATACACACGATCGGCTTTTTGGAACTGCACACAAACTGGATTACAGTAATTTCCCAAAATGTAATTTGTGTGGTAATATTACTAGGTCTGTAAATGGCCATTAACACAGGACAGAGACGCAGAACATGGACACAAAGAGAGAAAATACTGTAGCAGGCAGCGCAAGATCACTGTTCACAATGCTCGAAATAAAAATATAAGTAATGAATTGGGGGCAGGGGGTTAATATGAATGAGTATCTGAAGGAAACTCTCTTCAGAAAACTTTAGATGGCATTTTCTTTTTCTCTTACCTCTGTGTTCATAAGCGCAGCACAGAGCAGCTTTATTTACAGCGGTAACCAAAGGAACACTAAATTTAGGCCATAAGCACCATCTGCTGTCAGAGAGTGAATTTGCATGTTCTTTCAGTCCATTTGGTATTTTTTCTGTTGCGCAGGTGTCTTATGTAGCATAATGTCACACATCTAAAGTCAGACCATTCTATTTTTGCCTTAGATGTTGAAATCATGTTTTATTTTTTTTTCTAGTTATATAAGGTTAAAATACATATTTTGCTTGTAATTTAACGAAGGTCTGCTAAAATGTGATATCGTGATATATGTGATTTCCTCATATCATGATATAATATTGATATCGTCTGGACAGTGGAAAATATTGTTTATGAATTTTAGCTCATATCGCCCACCCCTACCGCACACACCCAAAGCGAGCACACGCAGAGAGAGAGAGAGAGGCGCAATTCAGACTGCGCGATTCACAAAGATTGATTCCTCTTTCACTTCTCTTTGAACGGAAACATACACACAAACTTATGTTTAAATACCCGTTTTGGCAAGTATTCTGGTAAACACAGTCGGTTATGTCTTAAGTGAACCGAAACAGCTGAGAAAGAAACCGGATGTGTGTCAGTATTAGGTACGTGCATTTGGTCTTAAAGAGACAGCTGCCTATAAATACCTGCTTCTGTCTTCTATATTTAACTTATGCAGTGAAGATCACTATTGTGTTATTTTACAATTAATTATTACATTTCTGCACCTGAATGCTAGTGTTATTGACTTTATTAGTAACTTTGTTGTATTCATCCATGCTTGTAATTTGTGTAATTGTTCTCATTTTATTACTGACTTTATTAGTTCAGCTAGTAGTTTTTGCTGTGGTATAGAAGTACTCAAGTATAAGCTTTCAGTAATAAATGAAAAGCAACCTTTTTTTTTTAAATTTTTTAAATTTTTTTTGCTGATCCGAAAAATTATCTGATCCGTGACTCAAAATCCGTAATATGATCCGAACCGTGAGTTTTGTGATCCGTTGCACCACTAAGAACAGGTCTTTTATTCCAGCAGGTACACAAAATCATAAGATGTTGATATTTGATTAAATTTTTGCTCGGGTGACCAAAATTCAATGTCAGATCAACGTCTAATGTCAATGTTAATTTGATGTCCAATACATTTGTTGTTTTTAGGTTGTGTAACCAAAATCCAAGGTTAAGTCAATGTCAAATTGGCGTCAAATACTGATGTCAGCCTGATTTTCATACTCAACCAAAATGCAATGTCTGTCTGACGTCATGCCCAACATCAACTTGATGTTATATTGACGTCTGCTGGGATGCATTAGAATTATTTTTAGTTTCTCTGATTGTATTTTTTTTAATTCATAAAATGACACATCAAATTGGAGGCAGTCTGTCAAGACCTTTCTTTTCAATTCTTTCCCCAGAACAAGGCTCATGGTCATGCTTTCATCCGACTACATGCGCCTTGGCAGGTGTTGAGCAGAGAGGCAGAGTTTCTCAAGATCAAGGTGCCCACCAAGAAGGTATGACACAGCAGATCTCCATATTATTCTCAAGACAGACCCGAGTCTCTCGGGATGTCCTTATGCGAGTTCTCCACAAGCCCTCAGAAGTCCCTGCATGCGTTATGTAGTGTGTCTCTGATGTATGTAAGGGAGAGAGGGAAAAGCACAAATGACTGATGCTGATTGTTGGGCTAATGCTTTGCTGCCAATTTTTGACCGTAAAAACTTTGTCTCTTGTTCAGAGTTACGAGTTAAGGGAAGAAAAAGGTCTGGCCGCCACCATGAACGAAGTGTGGCGGAAGTTAAATCAACCGTTCCAGCCCAAAGTACCCCATCAGGAGCAAGAACACAGCCGTACCAAGTTCCTTTCGCACTGTTTCTCCCGGGACAAGTTCCATCTGTGAGAACCTGCTGTGGTTGGTGTGATGTGGGGTTAAATGTCATCAGGGGCCACATGGGATTTTGTTCCTTTCTTAGAGGACTTGACAGGATTTGTTTGATTGCCAAAGGAATCTGGGTAACTCATGGATGTCTCATCGCTATTTTTGGCCTTTTTGCAGGTACAACATCAAGTCAAAGGACACCTTCTTTGACAACGCCACAAGGAGCCGAATAGTGAGTCTCTATCGCTTTGCTCGTGAAAGCACTTTTCAGCCAGAATGGTACAATGTGATACATGTTCATTGGATGTTGAGAAGAGAACACGATATACAAGAGGGAACAAAAGTTATTTGCTAGCAGCAGGAGACTGCCGTCTCTAGGCACCATTCTAGGAAACCAATTCCGCTGGGGTTTTTCCAGGAACAATTTTCAAGTTTCTTGTTTGCTTGTATCTCTCTCACTCTTTCTCTCTCACTGTCTGTCCCAGGTGTATGAAATCCTCAGACGCACCGCCTGCACACGGACCTGCCAAACCATGGGTTAGTAATACATTAATCCATAACCTAAGCACGGACTTGCGTTCGGGGAATCCTCAGGATAGTCAGGGCCAGAATGAGAGCTTTGGATGTGGGCACGGTGCAGTTGGGACAGGGTGCAACACAAGCCCATGCCATATGCTCCCTTGGACCGAGCCACTGCGCAGACGGACCACCGGGGGCTACTGGGAGATCAAGGCTATCCGGCAGAAGGGACGGCTTGGTGCTCTCTTTAGTTTTCCAGCCGTACCCCTCCTTTTCTTTCCATCTCTCATACTTTCTCTCACTTGGTTTGGTACAAACTGAGTAAATTGGGTCATAAAGTTCTGGGATTGGGATCCGAATTGAAGCCGGGTCCATTGAGGTGGAAAGAGGGGGGCGATGGGTAGTGGTGGTCTTTCCAGCTTGTTGCTGGGGAGCTACTTTATTAATTGAGGGCTAATCACAAGAGCGTACGTGTCGTTCCTTTGAGGACTGATTAATTACTTTGATTAAAGCCTGTGTTCTACATGTCAGCTGTCTTCCGCCTTGAGGACTCAGGCTGCCGGCTTTCCAAAAGCAATGAAGTTGGGTCACTTTAAAGTCAAAGCAGTTGATCATTATTCCTGGGTATTTTAAGGTGCCCTCTTTTTTGCCTCACAGGTATCACCACATTGATAGCCAACGGGGTCTATGATTCAGCGTTCCCGCTACACGATGTGAGTTTTTTTTGTTTTTTTTTTATTTCTGGATTCCTTTGCCATTTGTTCTGCTGTCAGGTTAACTTGAAATGTGTTTTTGTATGATTACAGGGAGACTTCCACCCCAGTGGACAAGCTGAGGGGAAGAACGACAGACAAGTATGCTGCTATTTTGTTGAATTTTTATGCAATGAATCAGAAGGGAGAATGTGATTTTAAATTCTGTATTTTTGTTGTACCGTTTCAGCTGTTACATGATGAATGGGCAAGATACGGTGCTTTTTACAAGTATCAGCCTGTTGATCTTATCAGGTAACTCCCAGATTACTTTGACACATTGCTTTAGATTAGAGATGCCCAAACCAGGGCCTACTGCACAGATTTGGCCTGACATAACAGGATAAAATGGGAAAAAACATGAATTTTTATGCATATTTCTAATTCATAGTTGGATATAATCCAACATTTACTATTAGCACACGGTCCTTTGCATTTAAAAGTTTGGGCACCTCTGATGTAGATCAATACTTGATTGATTGCCGCATGCAACGTACACTCCCAATGTTTTGTGTGTAACCTTTAGGAAGTACTTTGGCGAGAAGATAGGTCTCTACTTTGCCTGGCTTGGTGTCTATACTCAGCTTTTGATCCCTGCGTCTGTGGTGGGCATCATCGTGTTCTTCTATGGCTGGGCCACTGTGGAAACAAACATACCTAGGTACGTGCCAATAAAGCCCATCGAGGGCTGGGCACGGGTCCCTGTTGTGGGTGGGCACGCGACAGCTGCCAGCTTGGGAGTAACGGACTGTGATTATTATATTCCGCTGATATTAAAGTGATAATTAGAATCAAGGAACAGTTCTGGTGTTTGTTGTTTCATCTGATTCATGGGACTAATTTAAGCTAGAATTGCAAGTGCTTTAAGAATGTGCTCGGCATGCGTTTGTGACTGAAACATCCCTGGGGAGAACAGGGAATATTGTGATCCTTTTAAATGTCAGTACTTGTTTGAGTACACAGTGAGCCAGATGGTATTATTTTTGAGACCGCAGTGAATGTTTCTGTCCAGTGCAGCTGCATTTTCCGAGGTCACAAGATAAGTGTCGCATTTTTAATTGATACTTTAGACATTGGGCCATGCTGATGAATGAACACGCTGCACCATATCAAGGCCATAATTAATTTATTTCGTTGGACTGTTGCATGACCGTGTCTAATTGTGTGTGTGTGTGTGTGTGTGTGTGTTTTTGTGTGCGTTTCTGCCAGCCAGGAGATGTGTGACGAGGATCAGAACTTCACTATGTGTCCCCTTTGTGATCGAGCATGTGACTACTGGCATCTGAGCACAGCGTGTGGCACGGCACGTGCCAGCCATCTCTTTGACAACCCGGCCACCGTGTTTTTCGCCATCTTCATGTCCCTCTGGGGTAAGACTCAAAATTCCTCTCGTTTCATTATCTCACTGTCTGTTGTTTTATACCATTATTTACATGCGTTGATCTGATGGTTTATACTGTACATCAACATATGATTAACTTACACTCTTAAAAATAAAGGTTCCAAAAGGGAGTTTTCGTGGAAATTCTATTGAAGAACAATTTTTGGTTCCCCAAAGAACCTTTCAGTGAACAGTTATTAAAAAACATAATGTGAAGAACATTTTAAAAATCTACAGAACCTTTTTTCCCTATAAAGAACATTTTGTGCAGTGGAAAGTGTGTATTTTAAATGGTACATCTCAGGACCCAAATGTTTCCACTCCACTACACTCTAGCTCTGTTTTTGAACATAAGAATAACAAACCTAGTTTAGATATTAACCACTTTTGTATATTATTTACTTGAAGAGCTGCCTTAGATCTGTCATTCGGTCCTATCGAATATGAGACCAGTCTGAGTGGCTAGCATTAACATGCAGAAGTGCTGCTGTTTCCATAGTGATGGAGTTGAAGAGATGTTGAGTAGCCAGAGAGTAGTGTTACCTCTTTCTGTCACTGCCTGCATTCACGGGCTCGGCTGATGGAGGCATTGTGAAACCGCTCAATTCCTGACACTGCCCCGTCTTTGGCACCTGCGTGGGGTAGCAGAAGCTATACATTATTACTCATACAGAGACCCCCAGCAGCGTGTAGAGAGACTGCATCTGTTTATATGTAGGTACTAAGATGTATTAATTAGCCATGCAATGCTGTTTCGAAGCACACACTGCCTTGGTTTTTGCTGTTTGGTTTAATGTGGATTTAAATGGATAGTTCACCCCAAAGCAAAAAAAAAGCTGTCGTCATTTACTCACCCAAAACTGTTTGACTATACTTTCTTCTGTGTATCTTAGCTTTACTTACTGAAATATCTATAACTATTTGCACACAATGATAACCATTTGGCTGAAGTTAATTGAATCATGGACAGTGGTTCCATATAATAGAAACATGACCGAATCGAGTCATTTTGAAGTAAACTGTTACATATACTAGCAAAACAAAATAAAACCTTTCTTTATACATACAATGTTAGGTGCTGGCAGGCAGAAAATGGTATTGGTTATATCCATGACACTCCCACAGTTGTTGTGGGTTTTTTTTTTTTTTTTTGTTTTTGTTTTTTTTTTGTTTTTTTATTACTTGAAATCTAGTAGTTCCTCAACTCAAGCACTCAATCTCAACATTTCACAACAATGGTAACTCCCAAAACCACCAACATAACATAAAGCCTCTCATATACCAACATAATAAAACATTAAACATTAACAATTCCTCCCATTTCCTCATCTTGCTAAAAAAATGCATTAAAAACACTTTAGTTCAACATTTACACTCTCTATACATCCCAGTGCAAAGCATGATGGGAAGTGGAAAATGTGTTCCTAGTTTACTTTAACAACAAAAATAATATCTGGAGTTTTAATTAAATGGACTATGTAAATTGGTTGAACATGATAAAATCTTGATAGAATTATGTTGGATTAACCTGTTTTATTGAAGTAAATTGAACTAGCAGGATAATTTATTTTTTGAGCATTCCTTTAATGGTCTTGTAAATGAGATGTGATTTATCTTACATTAAGAAATGACACTTTGCCCCTTATAAATCATCTTTTGCTTTTCTTTTCCCACTAGGGTCATATTTGTCAGTACTTTTTGCTGAATGCCTCATCTCTCTCTCTTTAGCTGCCATGTTTCTAGAGCACTGGAAGCGCAGACAGATCAGTCTGAACTATAGCTGGGATCTGACAGGCATGGAGGAGGAGGAGGTATATTCACACACGTACATAGTCACATTGTTACTCACTACTCAGTAGTGTTTGTCTGGATTCCAGTGCACTGGCCAAGAGCTGATTTCAATGACAGTGTTTCCTAACACTGACCAACTGAAAATGATTAACGCTGACTGTTATGTGATGTGACACAATGGTGGCGTCCCTATCCGATAGTATTAATGTTTATCCCCCAACGCTGTATGTGAATGTCCCCATGTGGTCTCAGCCAAAAATGGACTCACCGATATGTTAACTTCTTGTTTCTCTAAACGCAATCTTTCCCACCAGGAAAAAGCAAAGGTTTGAGTTTTATGTTTGAAACTCTCTTCTTGCTGCTCTCTGAGATGTTGAGTCTTTGTGTCCTTGTGTTGCCCTGAATTTTTGACCTGTTTGAATGGTTTGAAACTCTCTGTCTGCAGCTGTCCACTGGGTCTCGCACAGAGTAGAAAGCAATTGCCTCTTTGTCCTTTTCCTCTTTAGGAACATCCCAGACCCAAATATGAAACGATTCTCCTTCAGAAGAGGCAGAGGAAGAAGAAAAATAAAAAGAGCAAAAATGAGGTGGGCAGTATTTACCATTTTTTATGTGCTTTATGCATTATGCATTTCATTAATGGCTGACTTAAAAAGATCGAAATATATTTCCTTTTGGCTTCTGGCTTAATATGCAAATGCTTTATTGAAAAGTCAAAAAGGGAACTGCCATGGTTGTAGGGGCAGATAGAGGGGGTGCCAATTGCTGTGGGCCTTTTTTTGCACAACCTTCCCATCATGCACTGCTCCGGCCTGAAGTGTTTGGCACTGGCGCTTTGGGGCTCGTAGGCTGCGCTTTGCGTTGGTGATGCCCAAGAAAAAAGGAAGTCATGTAGATTCGGTTTGGTTTCCGGAAAGCCGAGATTTGCATTGTTAGCAAGAGTTTTGCCCTCTTTCGTCAGCGATTGTGTGACGGTTCAGATCTGTGTGTTCCAGCCTGAGAGAGGTGTGGACGAGAGCGGGGAACTGGGGAAGGACAAATGGAGGCAGAGGTTACTGTCAGCCATGGCAGCTGGGAATCCGGTAAATGGCGCTCTCTCTTTCTTTCTCATTCTCGCCTCCATCTCTCCAGAGCCTTGTTTCCACCTGCTTGTGTTACAGTTTCTATATTACACTCCCTAATTGTAAGGTTGGAAGGTTTTTTTTTTCCCCTTTCGAACTGTGCGACAGCATCCTGACCCAACAATCCAGCTCTGTCTTTATTTTGAATGTTCTTTTTCGATCTGTTTAAGACAAGACACTGTAGGCAAAAAACTTTTTTCATGCATGGGTACCCATAACCCATAATTATTTCAGACTAGTGGAAAGAAAACATCTAAAATACACTTTGTGTTTATTTTACTGCACTTCATCTATTGCACAGATTTCATAAACAATATAGAACAATATATTTTGTAGATTGAGCCATTGTTTGCATGGTTTTATACAAAATTTTATTTGTAAAAATATGGTGAACACCTTTTTTTTTTTTTTTTTTTTTTTTAAATGGCTATTGACAGTATTTTCTGACTTACAGAGTAATAAAAAGACATCAAAAACATCCTCTGTAAAAACACAAACTAAACCTAAACTCTAAAATGTTAATTTTGAAACTGGCTTTCTCCAATGTTCAGATTCCTATTCTGGAAATTTCTGCAAATAAATTAGATAGTACCTCATAGTCATTGAAAGTGCTTTACATATAAGATAATAATAATAATGAAATACTCAGATGCATAATAAATAAAATTAGCATGCATAAGAAATATTAGTAAGAATAAAAGCAAAGAAAAATGATTATAATGATTAAAATTATATTTAAATGGATTAAAACAGTTAAGAATACAAAAGAGAATGCAAATAAATTAGTACCTCATTTGCATACTTCAGAAAACTCTTAATTTTTGATGAAATGTTTTTTTTTTTGTTGTTGTTTTTTTGTTTTTTTTTTTAATTAATGTAATCAATAAAACTGGGAAATATGGTGATATCTAACTTTTTTTTTTTTTACCCTATTCACCTCGGATATCTTGCCTTAAACAGTGTCAATGTGATGCAATCCTTCTCTGTCTGCACTCTATTCTATTATCATTTCCAGTCAATAACTTTGAAAGAATGACTTGCGGCCCAGTCACACACGCACAGATGCATATTTAGTGAGAGAATTTGAGCCTGCTTAATTTGTAAATGGCCCATGTGTCTGTCAGAGGTGCTCAGCTGGGTGTGGTGGTCACAACGCGGCCGTCGGCATGAGCAATACGGCCATCTCTCGTGCATGTCGGGCTAATACAATTTAGATCTCTCAGTTTGCTCTGTTGGTTTCACGTAACTGAACATTAGTCACAGTGTAACAACATTAAAGGTTTCTTGTCCTTTTGCCTAAGGTCAAGTGTAATGTCGTCATTGTGCTCGGTTCAGTAGTAAATACTGGCGATCGCTGCTGTGTGTAAAACGCAAATGTTCAGTAAATAAATATGTTGTCCAGGAAGTTCTCATTTGTTCACACACAAGGTGTGAGCCTCAGAGATTTGAGCATTTCATTTGGAAAATGTAGGTTGTGCTTGTCTGTTTGACATTACTGCTTGGGGCCGTTGTTGCAATTAGGCAAATTAGCCCAATAAATTAGGACTTATTAGTTGATACATAACGTGGCTTTTAAATAGGTACGCCGGCATCCGTAGCCTCGTTTCTCTGTGTGTGCGTCGTGTTATGCGTCCAACTGTGTCAGTAGTTCAAGCTTCTTATGGTTTCACAGGGTTTGTAGAACATTAATCCTGGTTTAAAGTCAATCCTGTACTCACTGTGGGGTTTTTGGCCTTAAAGATTAGTTTTACGAATAATAGTAATAAAAATATAATAAAAAATCTAAATTCAATCTGCTGGGAATTAAAATGTTTACCAGGCTGCTACAATGAGAGATTACATTTAAAAAAAAAAAAAAAAAAAAAAAAAAAAAGTCATTGGATTTGCTAAAGATTGAAAGATATCAAATCTTAGATAGTTAAAAGAAATAAAATCAAGGCAGTCTGTAGGAAGTAAACAACAAATGCTTCAGCACTCCTGTATATTGTGCTTCTCATGTCGGATTTCAGATCTATATGCTGATAAATGTCAGTTGAACAAGCTTTATGCTGAATATCCAAGATAAATTTACTATTTAAGATAAGTCTTGTTTGACTTGAATGAATGAATGAATGAATGAATGAATAATATATATATATATATATATATATATATATATATATATATATATATATATATATATATATATATATATATATATATATATATATATATATATATATATAAAGCTATAATATCTTATAATATATATATAATATTAGTTTGGGAAGTAGTGTAAAAATTATGAACGATGACAATGTCCTTCAACTGTCTGTCTTATGTCTTTCCAACTGCAAAAAAATTTATGAAAAGTTCAGCTACAATATTAGCAGTTGCTATGACCTTTAAGATGCGCTCTGGACTCATTGTGCATCCATAGTCCTCGTTAAAACTTGTTCAGCACATGTTGTGGCATACTTTCGGAGAGATTCAGTGACCTCTGACCTAATGTGTCGCCTATTTTTATTATTTTTTTTTGTTTTTGTTTTTTTGTTTTTTGG